>JARHVA010003735.1:320000-817500 GCA_037957365.1 Torreya grandis
TTTCCTAGAACTTAGCTTAAATTATTACATTTATTCATGACATAGTACATAGCTTCTTTCAATTAATTTTGATTCAAAATCAACCTGCATAGTTGACATATGACCTATTTTAAGGAAGTTTTCATATTTTTAGGCACGTTTACCATTTTATAAATCTTCTAATTATATGAATATTATATTATATTTTATTCTATTATATATTTCATGTATATCAATTTCAATAGTTTAGATCTATTAGTTTGATTTATTCAATTGACAATAGACTAAACACTATGGTACCATTCTCATTCCAAATTATTAGGGATACAATTAATTTAACTTACCAATTGTATTTTGGATTCTAATAAATTTTCCCTAATTATATGTATCGATACCTTTCCTTATGCATCCCTTCCTCATTAATTTTATACATACAATATAACTCTTGAAAAATGATCCATATTTTGGAAGCCTCTTTCATGGCTCCCAAAATAAAACTTATATCACCACATAGTTTATAGTAAACACCTAAGGTTATTTTTCATGAACAATTTTTCTCCCTATTAATAATCTAGCAAACATAAGCAATGATTTTTTCTAAGTAGTCATGACATTTAAAAATGATTTTGTGCCAAATTTTGATTAGTTGAAAGTATCAATCATTATATGAATTAAAATGTATAGTAATTAAGGTTTTAGTGTCTTGTATCCCTTGAATTATACTATTAATAGGTTTATATTATTGAGGTTGTGCTTGATTATCATTTTACCTCTTTGTTTCTAGCCCATGATAGGAAGAAACTATCCCTACATCTTTGGAAGACAATTCCTCTTCTAGTGTTTATATTTTTAAAGATCACCTTAGTTTTTATTCTTAATTTTATTATTCTACTTTAGTGAATCTTGAATTAGGAAATTAATCATACTATTGATATGATTTTTTAAATTAGGTTCTTCCCAGTCATTTGTGTTAATTGAAGTTCCAAGTTTAAATATCACATTAGTGGTTCTACTTGAAATATGGTTGATGGTGAAATCCTTCACTAAATAAATTCATTGTATTAACATATTGAGGTTAATAATTTGAGGTTTCAAAGGTTATTTTTTAGGTTTAGATATAATAATGGCACCAATTCCAAATTGGGTTGTTGAAACTACTCTTTATAAATAATATATTCTATTTCTTCTACCACCTTCTCCAAAATATCCATGTACTCATCATCCTTTATCATATGGGGAGGTGGAAATTCTATAATAAAAGTGTGGAGAGTAGGGATTAGTGGGTTCAATTATTTGATAAACTCATCAACCATATCTAATTATATTTTAGTATCAGGTTGGTCACATAATAGTTGAAGCTCCTTAGAGTACATTTTTGGTGAGTAACTATTAAATTTTTTCTCTTTCTAAAACATCACAACTTGAGATCAAAGATTTTTTTGAAAATATTATTGTGGTAGTGACATTATTACTTGTTGATATTGATACATTAGCTATGATACTATGATGATGAAGTAATTTCACTTACCGAATGTGACATCAATGATTTTTGGGTCATATGTTCTAAATGAGTGTTAGTTGGTAGTTTCTTATGTACATGTAATGAATATCTTAGTAATACACCCCATTATTTATATTTACATTAGAATTATGAAGTAATTTATATTTTTCATTAATAATTTGGTGGTATATAAAAGTGAATATTGACACATGGTTGGGTAATTGGTTATTAGGTGGAATGTTAGGCATCATATATAAACCAACCCAATGTAAGCTAATTTAAGCTTAAGGATGAAAGAAATGAAATGCAAAAAATATTTTCATATTGTAAAATATTTTAATGAATTAATAAAATGAATTTATGTAGCTATTTTATACATATTTACCTATGTAATAATACTCAACAATGATATCAAATATTTCATGAATCAAGTCTTGTCAAGAAGCCATGAATGAAGCATGAACAAATGTGAAGTCTTGTGGGTTCATGTAGCGAGAAGAAGTTTTTTCATTGCCATTTTTAATTTATCTAAATATATAATCTTCATAAATGCATTATTTTTTCCCAAAATATTAGAAGAGGTACTTCTAATGTTGAAAATCCTACCATCATGAAATGTGATTGTATTTTCTATAGCATTTCAAATTTAGTGGAAAGCATTGAAAATATGAGCAAGGAATTTTAAAATTATTTAGGATGTTATACGTATTATTGGGGAACTATTTTATTATCTGATGCATAAAATTATCTTTATAAAAGCAACACAAATATTCCTATAGAACTATTTCATTTCCTTAAAGCTTTTAAACTCTTGCTAGGTTATTGGACTATTGACTAGAGCTACTATCTACTTGAAGCTATATTTTCCCATTAACTATTAGATGGGAACCTTGAAAATAATACATTAAGGGTAGTGAAAGAGTTTTTTAGGTGTTTAAATATATCTAAAATATATTATAACCATCAAAATGGCTATATGATTATCAATGGCACTATGACTAGTGAAAATAGTATGATGCATGTGGACGCTCATTGAATTTTTTTAGTATATTTGTTTTTTATTTGGATTTTCCAAGTTTAAACTAATATTTTGGGTCCCAAAATGTTTTTGATTAATTTCCACTAATTTTCATAAATATTTTATTTCCAAGGTAAAATCAATTATTATCATGCATTATTTTTTATTTGTAGTGGGCTTTAAAATTGCTTTAAATATAAAACCATGTTTTTATGTCACTAAAATATGCATATGTAATTTTATTTTAAATCTAAAATTATAAATTTTATGGTCAAGAGGTCTTGTGTTCAAGTCTTTCAACCTTCCTTTTTTACTAGAATTGTTTCAGTGTAAGAAAAATAAAATATGTATGTCATATGATGAGATTATATCTCTAAATTTGTTCTAACTATGTTGGTTATTGTTATTTTCATAAAAACATCCATTAAAAACCCTTTGGTCATGTTTTACTTTCTTCTAAATTTTAAAATTCCATTAATGTAAACTAGTAAAACTCTAATTTCTACTAAAATCTAGGAAAATTAGTCCCTCCAAGTATAGTTGTCACCATATCCTTTTAAATTTTTCATTTTTTGATGTAAAAGTTACCTTTATAAAAAAATTAGACTCAAAAATATTTCTTGTGAGCATACATAATAATGGGTATATGTTTGTTAACCTTATAAGTTTTGACCATTATAAATTAAACAATGTTTTTTTTGAATTTATACTGGTGAGGGGTATGTATATCTTGAAACTAATGGGAAACTTATGCATGACATAAATTGTGCATCCAATGGTTAAATATTTCTTATGACAACTCATTTTTCATGGAATGGAAAATTTGATAGTTTCAATTAAATTTTTTCCTTTTTAAGAGATAATGATTGTAATTTATAACAAGGTCATTATTTAAGGATTTTGAAACCCTATTTTTGATCCAAACTAGGAAGTAGGAAGTTCATTCTTGAAGTCCATGAGTGTAACATTTTTTTCTTCTAATTTTACTGTCATAGATAACTATATTGAATTTTGTAGTTTGTAGGTCCCTTGGGATTTGATAGGCTAAAAGAGCTAATGACCTACCCATTTTGATTTTGTTTTTAGAACCATCATTTCATTAAATTTAGTCATATCCCATTTTAGACTAAAACCTATATATTTTTTCACTCTATTTTATAGTATATAATATAAGAATCCTATATTTTTATTATTGGATTCCAATTTAGTGTTTTTTGGTATTAGATATTATATTTTTTAAATTCTAATTTAGTGTTTTTTGGTATTAGATATCATACAAATTTTTGGATTCCAAATTGAAGATTATTGAAATCTAGTATTAAAAAACTATACACTTAAGTTTAATTTAAGTGAATTAATTCAATGGTTTTTTTGTAAAACATTATAGTAATTAATAATTTATTTTGATGTAGTTATTGAAGATGTCAATTTGTTTTATTATTTCAATGTTTTGTTTCAAAACATCTAATTCTTATTTCCTTATATTAAATATTGATAAGTGAATCCTATTTTATTTCCTTATTTTAATTTGTATGTCCTTAGTCTAAAGTTTGTGTTGAGCTTCAGAGGTGAACAATGATGTAATTTTTTTGCAAAATTCATAACCACCTAGAGGTTGGACCTTTTCTCCAACAATTATATTGATACTTTGTATAAATTAAGTTATTAAGGAAAGGATGTGTGATTTTTTTCCATTGCATTAGGCTCATCTCCTTGGTCTCCCCCTCTCAAGTTAGGTTGTTTGGTGAATTTTCATGTTTTATGGATTTGTGGAAAGGGCCCTTTTCTCTTGGCATTGAATATTTCATTTATTTGGTGGTGGATTCCCATACTTTATGCTTAGGAATATTGCATATTCATTACTTTTCATGGGTTTGATGTTTAATTTCTATGTGGTTTAATTATGGATGATGCCAAGTGGTTTTGTGGTTTCTATATAATGATCAATGAACGGGTTGTTTAGGTGGTATGATATCCTATGTGGTGAGCTAAATATCTCTCCCACGTACTTGGTATATGTTATTTGTTCTCTTTTTGTAAGAAGGATTTTATTTAAAATGAAGAAATTGATGCTCTAAAATATGCAATTAAATGTCAAAATGACACTATTATTACTTTACAAAACTCATTTTATACTCACACAGAGAAAATACAATCTTTTCTTGATGCCTTAACTGCTAAATTTGCATCTTTTGCTAATGATAATATCTCTAATGTTGATGAATCTCATTGTGATTATAAACACACTCAAACTCATATACAAACTCCTTCTACCAACCCTAGCTTAAAAATCATGCATAGTATGAGATATTCATGTAGTACATTTGGTAAGTGTGAAGATGGTATTCTTGAACCTATTTTTCCTAAACCTAATCAAAATTGTAAAGGTTTCAATTTTAATGATTCACATAATTCTAATGAAAATTCAGAATTTTATTGTCCTCCTCATTGAAGGACTTATAATGAAAATTCTTTTTATTATATTGCTTCTAATGCTCATGTTTTGGTTAAAAATACAAAACCTTGTGTGCATTGTGTAAAACATGAGAATCATAGATATCAATGTTGGAGATTGCACCCATGCAAATCTTATGGTAAATATAAACATGACACTTTATGTTTTTGGAAAATGACTAAATATCGTACCTATAAAGGTAAAAATATTTGGATTACTCAACTGTCAAATCTTCTAGAGACTTTGATATGTCATCTTGTGATAGTTCATCTAATGCTTCACACAAAATATCTTTTAAAAGTGACACATCTTATTTGTCTCCATTTTTAATATCTAAATATCTTTTTTACATCCTTTTTTTTTGCAACATAAATATGATTTAATTATTTTGATTAACTTCTCTTTATGTAGGTATTCTCACTTTATAATGGAATTTATCTTTGATCAATCGACATCTACTTTTATTACTTTATGTATGTAGTGTTATCACCAAACTTCGCACCCTAAAAGAGGGTATTCAAGCCTCTTCTAGATCTAGGAAACATGGGAACACTTCCAAATATGTGGGTATACCTATGGTGGAAGTGAGCTTATATATTTAAGGGTTAGCTCCTTAAATTTACTTGCAATGCTTTCACCTATGCTAACTAGTTTCTTATGGGTAACATAGTTAGAAGTTTCATGAAATGAACCTAATTTCAAAAATGTGGGTGATACACCAAGATGTTTTCCATATGACCATCATACTTTCCTAAACTAAGAAACAAGGCATAAAAACTAATTTCCAAGACCTATGGATTTTAACATGAGTATTTCAATATGAAGGTGAGATGCATGAGAGATATCTAAGGCAAGTACACCATAATCTATTTGTAGGTACAGAGACTCATTGTACACTTAAAATATAGGCTCATAAACTTGACAACACTTCATATGACATGTTATAATAATAGAAAATCTTGCACAAACATGAAAGGATAAGGGAAGAAAGGATGGATAAAAATCACTTTGCATCACTATACATCACTTACACACTTACACAATTTTTCAAGAACTAAAAATTAGATTTGTAGTAATGTTCAAAGGAAAAATATGATGTCATTCTAGTAAGGATTCACCATACATGGAGTGGAACTTATTTACAATAGCTCAAGTGATATATTTAGAGAAGGATTTTGGCTCTCAAAATGGAATTGAGAGAGTTCAAAACCATTTGAAAAGTGGTTAGAATTACCTCTACAAATATGCTCATTCAGACTATTTGATTGATCCAAGTCACCCTAGTCCATTGTGTATGAAATCAAAATTCATGATGTACAATGAATTAATCTTGGATCACATAAAATAGATCACACCTACAATTTTAATTGGACATACACTTGTTAAGCACAAGCATGACTAATATGGGGATCTGCTAGACTCAATTAGGGTATCACTTACATCAATTATCATAACACATCATGATAGGAAGGGTTTAAAAGACTAAAATCTAACACAATCATGAAAAAACCCTAAAAGATTCTTATGATTTGATGTTCACTTATGTAATAAACAATAAAGTAAATTATTCTAATAAAAATAAAAGTAAACTAATTTAGAGTGCACCAAAGCTTGTGGCCCAAAGTGGGGGTTAGAACAAAATAAATAAATAAAAACTAAAATAATAATGAATAGGAGACATATAATCATGTCAATGTATATGGAATCCTAATACATGGAAGAGAAGAATACATACTGCATTATCTATCTACACTTACAAAGGAGAAATAAAGTTAGGAATGCTTACCTTTGAAGACAAACCTGTCGAGTCTCAACCTCTTACTTGGCCAAGGTGATTCATAAAAGATTATTGTTGCTTGTAAGGATAACCAAGATAAATAATCTCTAGGATACACTACCTACCTAAGCATAAAAAAGACTTCTCTACAAGACAAGATTGAATCTTCAAAAGAAAGTATTGAACCCTAAAGCTTTATTCCTTAAGTAGAATGGTCAATAAGAAAATGTTTGTTAGCACTTCTTAATTAATTATTTTCTCTCTTTTGAATCTTATTAAATGGTGTTAAATGAACTTATATATATAGTATTAACTTGCCTAAAAACCATTTAGACATGTCAGTTGTACTTGGTTGACTAGGTTGACCTAGTACATTCTCGAGCTAATGTCTAAAGTTTGTGCTAGGTTGGTTAGGATGTAAACAAGTCAAAATACACTAGGTTGACCAAGTCAACATATTATGTTGAGTAGGAAGCCTAAAAATCCATATGGCTAACCTAGTTTGTTGTGCAAAAAGCTTAAAATTCCATATTGTTTGTTGAACAGGAGTAAGGGAGATAAAGTAAGGAAAAGAGGGATAAAGTATGGAAAATGATAGGAATGATTAGGAGATAAAGAAATAATCCTAGGGTTAAAGGTTTTAGGGAGCTAGTGTGTAGATATCATATGGCAAAAGGAACATCAATCTTATGAAGCACTGATGCTCTACCCACATCTTTCCCAGTGCACCCCTTAAGGCATGCACTTAGAGAGATTAAGACTTGATAGGTTCCTAAAAGATATAAAGTGTCTATAATTAGTAAATTTTTTGAAATATTATGTGTATATATATTCCCCAGCTGAATCTCATCACGTGTCACATAAGTGCAACATGGGATAATGCTTTAGAGATAGAACATGATAACAATAAATGTTGATGCTAAGTATGGTGCAATACGACAAAAAAAAGATAAATAAAAGGACTAAATTGAAAAAATACATACCTTTAACTTACCTTAGTGCTGTAGATAAATAAGAAGATTACAAGAAAGTGAAGGCATCTAATGTAAAGCACACTAGGTGAACATGTATAAGTTAGTGTAAAAAATAGCCAAAAATTCAACTTTTTAGAATATAGGCATATGATAGTGGAAAAGAATCTCTACGTCACCATGAATCTAATGTATTTTTTGGTTTGAAAAATGGATGCTTAGAAACAAAGATATGAGCAAAATAAGGAATCTAAAGGAAAAGAATCAATAATTTTGAATTTTGAAAAAGTTGTTTTAAATATGAAAAAGAGAAATCATTTTATTATTTTTATTTGTAAGAAAGGATAAAAATATATCTAGAGAGAAAATAATCTAGGATGGAGAGGGAATGACATGATAGGCAAGAGATAATTCTAAGAGAGAGAGCAAGTACACTATAGGTATGCAACTGAGAATCTTAAACAAGTTTTTGAAATTTGCATTGATTTAAGTGAATTTTGAATAAATTTTGATTTTAAGCATTTATACATATAAAAATGAACAAAATTAGGTTCTAAGGGTAGTAGATAGGAAGATGGGAAATAGGTTGGAAGGAAATAAGGAGAAAGCAAGGAAAAGACAAATTTTTAGCAAAATACACTAGGTCAGCACATTGAACCTAATAAGTTGACTTGGTCGACCTAATAGGTTGAATTATGGTGAAAATCCATATGGTCGACCTAGTAGGTGTAGGTTGAACTAATGTATTAAGAGAGCTGAAATGAAGTGAAAAGGTGTTTATTTAGTCCATAAGGCCCAAAATGAAACTTGAATATTGGGGAGAAGAATATAAGAGGAAAATTAAGAAATTTAAGGTAAAATATGACAAAAATAGAGAAATTTTAGGTCAAACTAGGTTGACCAATGAGCCAAAATAAACATAGAAAATCATGTAAAAAGATGAAAGAGGGATAGAATGGCTTCAAATGACCAAAAAAGGGCAAGAGGGACCAAAATAGGATAAAAATGAATAGGTTATGCTTGTTTTTTTAAAAGATAGAATGTATTATGATTATACATGACATGAAGGAACTAATACATCCTTTTTTGTTTCTTTATTATAGAGATGTCCATGGTTCAGGAGGTTACTAGATGTGTTGTGGTTACCAAATTTGTTAGATATGTTGACATATGGAGATAAAGCTAGATTGGTAACCATATGCATAAGAGGTATAGCAAATATGTGCAAGATCCCCTTTAGTGTGGATGTGTTGGTCATGTTCCTTGGTTGTTAGGAATGAATAACCACACCTTTAGATAGGAGGTGGATGGGGATGTGATATAGGTGGTTATCACACTAGAGGATGTCCATGCCATCCTCAGACTACCCATAGTAAGAGTACCAATGACCATATGGATACTAGACAACATAAAGGAGAGGATAGCCTTAGCCATGTGGGTTACATGCTTATAGATGATATTGTCAAGGTAGAGAGTGAGTATGGATGATGTATATATATTATATATTTTGGATCTTTCGAAGGTGGTGATAGGCCTTGTGACATAGTGAGTGCTCTTTCACAAGTTGGATGTTAAGGTACCATTATACATGATAGCCTTGAGTAGGATGATGCTGGAGGAGGGAGTGTTATATAATATAGGATATGTCATCTAGGTCAAGATTATTTATAATCTATTTGAGATGTGGGTTAAAAGAAATAAGACCATGGGACCAATCATACTACTAACAACATGGATATATGAGAGGTTTCTTATGTATTAGCTCATCTAGGTTACCCATGTAGTTGATAATAGGTTACCTCAAGTGAGGAGATGGAGGGAGGAATAGGTAGTGTGGGTCATGCCCCACGTGCTAGCACTATAGACAATGAGATGCACTAACATAGAGTGGTGACCATATGAGTATGTAGTCATTACTTGGGAGAGTTGGCACATAACTGGACTAGCACTAGAGAGGAGAGAGGTGATAAGACACTATACATGGTGGAGAGAGACACATTTGGTGGAATAGGTTCTAATGTAGATGGGTCCACCTAATCCAATGACACTGATACTCATGCTTGAGTAGTGGACTCAACATGTGAAAGAAACATGAGGGAATAGGGGACTCAGACCAATGATAATGACATTAACATTGACTCCATGCTAGGAAATACCATGGATTGGTCAGGCATGATGAGGCATAGAGTAGGAGGTGGTGGTGGTAGGGGTGGAGATACCAAATTTACTACCACCATCTCCATAGAGAGATGAGCTATGACCATTAAGGACACAATAGTGATAGAGGTAAGAATAGAGAGTGGAGATCATCATCATCCTTAATGGTTTAGTAGAGGATAGAGAGACCACTCATATGGAGGTTGAGATAGATGTGAACCATGATAGATAAGTTTGAGTTGAGGAGGTGATTGATAGAGGAGGTACTAATAAGCCACACAAATGGGGAGACTATGCTAGGTAGTCATGTAGATGGTGAGACCATAGGAGCTGACACATAGATAGGTAAGAGAAAGTATGATTAGTTTATTTCTTAAATTTTTATTTGGTAGATATATAGATATTATGAGATATGATAGTGATCTAATATCCATTTGGTGTGATGTTGTAGGTATACCTAAGGATGAGGAGGAGGGTCCCTAGTTAGGAAAAAACTCCATGATGTCCTAGATGAGACTCTACAGCTATATGACCCCATGACACTAGACTATCTAATTGTACCATCTTCCCAAGCTCAGCCAAGCTAATTTAAACTAGTGGGAGAGGTTGCAAGGTAGATATAGATGTAAAGAGAGGGCATAACCACAAGTAGATATATGTGTAGAGGAGAGGTAGGCTTGGTAGGCCCTAGATGATGAGAGAGATGTGCATCAAGATGTAGTGACACAAATTATGTAGGCATATACGATGATGCAGACCTAATTGATGTAGGCACATGTAATGACCCAAACTAAGTTATTACAGGTAAAAGTATAGATATCATATCTATAAGGATAGGTAGAGGGATTGAGATCTCAGACTAACTCTTTACAATATACTATTCAAAGGGTTCAAATTGAGGCCTCAATAGTTATCATGGCTAGGCCATGAGATAGACATGATGGGGCTCAGCTCTAGTACTAAGGCATTATATATATTGTATCAAACATTATATATATATATATATATATATATATATATGATGTATCATTTTGGCATATTGGTGTTGTTTGTGTATATATATATATATATATATATATATATATATATATATATATATATATATATATATATGATGTATCATTTTGGCATATTGGTGTTGTTTGTGTATGTTATCTTTATGATGGTTGGGTTTATTCATTATGGTTGAGGCTATGAATGCTTTGGACATATTTCTTTCTAACACATGTATTTAGCTTTGTTGTATATGCTATAGGAAATATATGTGATGTGGTTTCTTTTCTAGCATTATGGATAACACATGCATGGTTAAAAATAAATAGGTGACAAGACTTGGAAAAATATAATCACTCAAAAGTGCACTACACACTAATTCAAGATAGGAAATCTATAATAACAAGAAAAATTACTAAGTATAAAGAACCAAGATAATAGCAAACAAGATGGTAAAAGGGGGATTTGCTTTTAGACCAATGTGAAAGATTTTGGCACTAAATTAAAACAAGTAAAATCATACTAAATATCATGTTGGGAAGTATGATAAATAAAGTAAAAAAATGTACGGGATGAAAAGGGCATGAATGGTAATAAAAACAAATCAAAATTAATTGAATAAATTATACTATTTCATGATGGGAATTATAAAAGAGAAACAAAATTTTCAAAAATTTGGTCTTAAATTATCATATTAATTTAAGATGAGAAGTATGAGAAATTTAAGAAATGTTTTAATCTTACATGCACTTAGAAAATAAGAAAATAAAAGGAAAAATAAAAATGAAGTAATCATAAAACATACTAAATATCAAGATGGGAAATATGTTAGGTGATGTGTAACCTCATAATCAATTGAATCTTATCTCTTACTTGACACATGTAATTTGGATGGTGACTTGTTTATTGGATTTTTTTTTTTTTTTTTTTGGTGAGGGCTAGGTCCTATCCATGGTATTACACTACAAATCATAAAATAAAACCCAAGGGGTACCAAAATAACATTTTTAAGTAGAAATAGTAGGACCGATAAATTAAGGATGTGGGTGATAGGATGGAAAATGTGGTAATTTTTTAAGGAATGATGGGTCCTACCCATGGTCTTAAAAAATAACTCACAAATTATATCTCATGTGGAGTTATAAAAAAGCTAAAAAATATCTCCTAAGAGTAAATATGATGAAAGAGAATGAAAAATGGAGTGTAAAAAGCAAAAGACTTAAGCATCTTATGAGAAGACCTTAGGAGGCAAGAGGCATATTAAGGACATGAGAAGACACCAAGCGACTAATGGTCACCTATGTACAAAGGAAACTTATTCCCTATAGACACAAATATTTTTAGTCATATAAGTGTGATAATAAGATCAAATCATGAAGGTAGATTGGTACAAATAAAATAAAAATGGACCTACCTCCCCATGACATGTTCCCCACTCTTTAGGACCCCTTATAGAGACATCGATCTATTACAAAGATTGGGTACTGGCATGAGAAATTAGGTATCACTAAGAGATTTTTTTTATTCTCCTCTTCTAATATATTGGCCTACTACACCCCAAAGGACATTGGCTCTATCATGAGGCCAACTATGGAGTTTGAGATTTGACTAGAAGAAGGAGATAAGTTTTGAATCACATCTTTTAGTGTGATTTGACTTTTGAGAATATTTTTGCCTTTTTAATATCATTTCCTTTTGTTTAAATGGTTTGGATTTTAAATTTATTTTTAAGTATTTCTAATATCCCTCCTCCAAATAGATTAGGAATGACCAATCATGAGAGAGAGAGTGATACACATGAATGAGCTGTAGGCTAAGGCTAAAGGAAGCCAAGTAACTCAAGACAATAGACTGACTAAGACACTTAGGCTTGACAATGAACAAGTATGTGATCTCATGTCTAAACTATGTATATGCTTAGTTTTTTGGAAAATGAAGAAGGAAAAAGGAGATCCAAAGGAGGACTAGTGGAAGGAAATAGTAATGAAAAAGATTATTTGCTAACTGATCACATGGTAAAAGGAGATAATAACCAAAGCAAACATGGTATATATAACCAAGTCACCATGACAACTATCTGTGAAAAATAAAGATAAGAAAAAAATCAATCATGTAGATATTAGGGATGAGTTTTGATTAAAAAAATCTAAAGGGGAAAGAAAATAAGTGAAAAATAGAAATGATAAGGAAAAGACAAGGCAATAATAAAGATAAAAAAATTGAAACTAACTTTAGTACAACAAGAAGGGACAACATGATATAAGATAAAAACTAATTTGACATATCTCAAATGATATAATAAAAAATAGATAAAAATAAGATTTAAAAACATGTCTAATCCAAATGTAAATTAGAAAGCACCATGCATGTGCTCATAAATACTGGTAAATCTATCCACACACATTATCTAAGACATCAGATAAATCTCTATGAATATGCATATAAACTACTATTAATGTCTCATCAATATTTATATAATAATAGGCAAATACTTATTTTCCAGTCTCCTCAATTGAAAAATTAGGAATACTCATTAGATAATGCTAAGGAGGGGAATTGGGTGAAGGATGGTCAAAAGAATGTGTGGGAATGGGATCTATGAGAAATGCTAGAATCATTAATAGAGAAGAATATATGGGTTAAGGAGGGTTTATAGGTGGAGAGGGAACCATAGGTGGAGGCATAGAAAGTGGTAAAAGGACCACAGGAGGTGTATTTTTGGGAGAAGAAGGAGGAGACTTATTATGAGAATGACTTGTGGGAGGAATGGTAGAAGGTTCAGGAATAACTATAAGATGATCCTTAAGATGTTATTGAAGGATACAAAAATGATCAATGTGATGTGTGTTGCATTAGTGCCATAGAAAATACCTATCACCATAATTAGGTATATGTTTAGTAAGAATATTTGTAAGAGTTATGGTAGTGTTTAGTTACAAGGAATAAGAACACAAGGTATCAATATATTACCATAATTAATGATAATGGGTAGAAGAGTGATTATTTATCCTGTGGAAGCAATAGATACACTTGTGAGTATTCATAGGATAAACACTCATGGGATAAGGTGTAATAGGCATGGATGAAGAAGGAGATGGATCATCATCCCATTTGGTAGGCAAAGGATCCATCTTGGGTAAAGAAAGTAAGCCATCACCAAGAGAATGTGGTGAGGGAGAAACAATGGAAGTAGGCTGAATAGAAGGAGTACTAATGAAACAAGTAAAAGTAGGATCATTAATAGTAGAAGAAGAAATAGTAACTAGTTTTGACATATATTACATTATGGGAGGAGTTGGATCAAAATAAGGTCTAAGGAGGGTTACACAACCTTAGGATTGAACCAATGATAGGAGTCAGGGAACCTAGAAAAATGGTAAGGTTTGGTCATAGCATGATCCATGACCATAGTCCTATGGGGATTCTTAAAAATTGGAGGTGTTGGTACCATCTCTACTCTATGATAAAGAGGAAAAATGCAACAATTTGGAACTATAAGTGTAGGAATATGAGAAGATGCATGAAAATACTCAAATAAAGAATAACGATAGTACACAATCTTGACATCACAAGCTTGGAACAAGCCACCTAATAAAGGATCATCTAAATAATAGCCATCATCATATTTTGGCATATAAATATCAATGACACAAGTTGAAATAACTTTGTCATTGAAATAATCATGGTGAATAGAATGCTTGGTCTTGGATAAGACTATGGGATTGTCATCTCAAGGTGGTTTGCAAAAATGAGGTTGCAATGAGGCTAGAATTTGTGAGATGAGATGAGGTGTGAGATTTAAATTTTTGATATTTAAGTTAATCTCATTGGGATCATCATCATCAAAGTCTAAAAGGTTGGGATGAATGTTACCAATGAGCTCAGGATGCCTATTGTAACCTCTAGTTGAGTTGATAGGAAAGTTAAAAAGTTATGATTCATGGAATGGAATACTAGGTAAAGGCTCAAGAGTAGGAATCTTAAAAACACCATGATATTAGAATTTCTCAAAATTCTAAGGTTTAATAACTCCTTGAATCCTATAAATGACTCCATTATAAGGTAATTTAACACTTTGGTAGGTAAAATAAGTGATAGCTTGCATACAATGAGTCCATGACCTACCAAGCAAGATGTTATAAGAAAGAGAAAAATTAAAGATCATCACCTTTACATGAATGGTAATAGGTGGAATAGTAATGGGAAGCCACACACACCCAAGAAGAGGCATTTGCCTTCTATCATATCCTTAACAAGTGCTATGTGTAGACTTAAGATTTCATTTTGAATGTCTGAGGGTTTTAATGGCATCAAGAGAAGAAACACAAGTTTTAGAACCTTCATCAATCATTGCTCATTTGACTTGGATATCACCTATCTAGATACTAATAAATAAGGGATGATCATTTGCATGAATCAAAATCTTGTCAAGAATCATAAATGCAATAGGAAATTTTAAGGAAAGAGAAGTGTCAATAGTTTCATCAACATTGATGGACATCTCTTCACATTATTGCAAGATACTATCCTCAGAACTAGATAAGGCTACCTCCCATCCTGCTAAGGGAGGATGAGGGACATTCATATCAAATAATAGTTGTATAAGATGGTTTTTATGATGGGGAGATGTACTCATAAGCTCAAGAAATGGATTTTGAGATGGGAGATTAGTGAGTTCTGCAATGGAATCCCACTCATCATAACCCATGAGAAGGTTATTAGATATAGGTGTGTAATGGTTAAGGAGGTCTTTGTAAGGAGGAAACAAGGAACATTGATATTTGTGTTGATAAGATTGAGAAGGTTTTACATAATTTGTTGATGAAGAAGTAGTTTGTTTAGATCGATCTTGAGAAGTGGAAAAGTTGTTAATAGAAGGTTGATTATCATTGAAAGGTTGATTATCATTATAATTAAAATATGATGGAATAAGAGTAGAAATGGAATGATATGTGTTATCCAAGGGAGAATCATAAATGGATCATCATCAATGGTTATAATATCTTCTTACCCCAACCTATTTAAATGAGTTGGAGAAGAATCTTGGATAACATGAAATGTCTTAGAAGGAGGTGGGGTGTAGATAGGTTAGGAATCAATGAAAGCCACCACCTTTCACATATTGGTCATGCTAACCAAATTTTATTTAGAAATGGGTTCAACAAGAATTTCTACATTATTGGTGGAGGAGGAGGGTTTTTCTTGGTTTTATTTAATACATTTATGATTAGGTAAAGGATCTTTGTAGATAGCTAAATGAGCATTTTCTTGATTCATGGCTTGGGTTTTATCATGAGTTTTTTAATCCTTGAAAGAAAATTCATAAGCTTGTTGATGCTTGAAAGTGATAAAATCATGATCAAAATTAGGACCAAGAAGAAATTCCATAGCTAAATTATGAAGTTGCCTACAAGCCTCATGAGAGTGACCCCAACTAGCATGAAACCAACAAAACATGCTAGGATCATACCAGATTTTCATAAGATAAGTAGGGTCAATCTCTTGAGGGAGAGGTCTAGGTAGATGCTTAATAAGTTAATATAAATAAAGAGGTTTAGTGACATTAATGATGTTTGATAATGATAAATGAGGATTAATAAATTGTTGAGAAGGTGTTTGTTCTAAAGAAGGGGTAGGAATGACAACTTGAACATTTTTAATGGTATCATATGAATCGGTAACATCACCATTAGTAATATTTTAGTTTTTATTTTTAAGTAACTGATGAGGACCCATGGAAGGTTTGGGTGGATTTAATTGATGCATAAGGAAATATTATCTTTTGTCTTGGTCAATGGCCTCCTCCAAGGTACATGGAGAAAGGGTACGAACTTGATATTGTAATTTAGGAAATGAAGAATTTGTAAAGAGTTGAAAGAGATTGTCATTTACCATGTTATGTTCACATTTTTTTGACAAATTTTTCCATCATTTAAAAAATTCTTGAGTGGTTTCATTTTCATTTTGGGGCCAAAGTGTTTTCAGGAAGATCACTAGTTTGGGATTCTTGTACTAAAGAATTAATTAAATCTTCCAAACTAGTAATGGAATGAGATCTAAGTTGATTATACCAATCCAAGGCATCAATACCTCAAATTAGTCAAGATTGAAGGGATAGGTTGAGAATAAAATAAATCAATACCTCTAAATCCATTTGAGAAAGAGGAAGTAGGAGAATGAGGCTCTTCAACTTAATGGCTAATCATGAGATTATAGATGCTAAAAGGGTGTTTCTCTCTATGTTGAGGGAGTTCCATGATAAATAAAATTATTTTGAGAGTATATTATAACTAATATTAATATTCTAAGAAGAGAGAGTTATTATAAAAATAGGTATTATGAGGATTCCCATAATTTTTTGTATGGGTTACAATATGGACATTATTAGCATTCTCAAAAGGAACCCTACTTTGTCTGTGGGAGACCCTTTTAAGATTGGAGAACTCCATATGTGTTGATTGATTATTAATGTTATCACCAAATAGATATTCCATGATGAAATGAGGAAAGGAAATATGAGATAAGCAAGAAATCAAAATATGAATTTAACTGAACTAGGTCAACCTGGTTAACCTAGTGCAAAAATTGGGTCTATAAAATTAAACTAGATCCACAAGATTGACCCAATATAGAGAAAAAGGACTAGGAAAAAATGGAAAAAATGTCTTAAAAAAGTACCAGGTTGACTAGGTTAACCTAGTGTAGTGTATAGAGGTTGGAAAATATGCTAGGTCAACCTAGTTGACCTAGTACAATAAACAGGAAAAAGAAAGAGTTGATAATAAAAAAACAATTTAAGATAATTTCTAGTTGATCTAAGAAAATGAATGTTGAAAGAAAGAAAAAAAAATTGAATGATGTTATTCAATCCAATTTATGCACCCAGAGAAAAAATCTTGCACCAATATAAACTAGTACAAGTTCTTGTGCACACAATTTGAGCAAAGAACAAGAAAATAATTTAGAATGTAAAAATAGAAAATTGGTCAACCTAGAATGTTAGATTATTAATAATGATTTTAAATGATAGAAATTTGGCTATAAATAAGGTACTAGATAGAGATATATGGATGGTTTCAGGTGAGTATATGATGATAGGCACTGTATTGTAAATGGTACAGGCTTGGTATTATGGCCTACCCCCTCACTTCACACACTATAGTGATAATATTTTCAGGTGTTTAGACAAAATATACCATTAAACATTATTTATACTTGACCAAAGTATCAAGTCATCTTCCCCCTTGGTGATGAAATCCAAGTGGGTTGGCTTGGGTACTCAAATGTTTAAAATGTTTTTTGATGTTTAAGTGATTTGGTCATGTGTGCATAAAATAGAAATAGTGCAACTAAGTGGTTAATTGAAGACATCCTAATTAGACTATGTAAACTATTCTAAGCATGCAAACAACTAAAATGAAAGATGTGATTAGCATATAAGGTGAATTCCAATAGGGAAGCAAGGTTTATTAAAAACACTATATGCATAATAAAAATAATAATTCAAGAGTGTTGAGCTAGCACTATTAAAAATAGGGTTTGGAATACTTACTAGGTTGACCAAGTTGACCAAGTTATTTTAGACAACAAATAAGACATAGAACTAGGTTGACTAAGTTGATCTAGTTAGCTATGCAGAGGCAGTTTTGAAGACTACAAAATTGAAAGGAAAGTACATAAATAGAGAGATACAAAAGAATATAAACTCACCTTAATGATTTAGGGATAGAATTTTTTGATCCAAAACCTACAAACTGGATCAATTTGGTCAACCAAATAATACAAAAATCTACTGAAAAAAGTGTTGAAAATGTACTAGGTCTATCTGGTCAACCTAGTTAGTTAGACTGGAAGTCTAGAAATGTACTAGGTTGAGTTAGTTGACCTAGTAGGATGATTTAAAAGTTTGGAAATTGGAATCTATACTGATTTAAGCTAATCAATCAAGTTGTATAAAGACTACTATAAAGTGACTATGAATACACTAGGTTGATCAGGTTGACCTAGTAGGTTGAACTAGTATTTCAAAAAGTGTTGAAAACCTGTACTGGGTCAAGTTGATCGATCTAATTACTTATTCTTGTGAAATAATAAGAATGAAATTAGGTCGACATAATCAAAGAAGTATGCCAAAATATATGATAGAAATGATGATAAAGTAACAAAATAAATGAAATAAAAGTGAACAAATCCAACAAGTATTTGATTCATGTTAGGTTCATGAGAATGTATGAAATTGCATGATACACAATGAATTAATCCTAGATTAGACAAGATAGATAACACCTACATTTTTTACTGGTAATACACTTGTTAAGTAGGAGCATGACCAATATGGGGATCCATTAGACCTAATTAGGGGATCAATTGTATTAATTATCACAACACATCATGCTAGGAAGGGTTCCAAAGCTTAGATTCTAACACAATCACACAATAACCCTAAAAGAGTCTTATGATTTGATGTTCACTTATTTAGTAAACAAGAAATTAAACTATTATAATAACAAGGAAAGTAAACTAATCTAGTGCAAAACAAATCTTGTTGCACAAAGTGGCAATTAGAACAAAAAAAATAAACAATAACTAAACTAAACATGCATAAGAGACATATTCTCACATCAATTTATATGGAATCCTAATACATGGAAGATAAGAATACACACTACATTATCTATCCGCTCTTACAAAGGAGAGATAAAGTTAGGAATGCTTGCCTTTGAAGATGAACCTGTCGAGTCTCGACCTCTCCCTTGGATAGAACAACCATATTCTTTAGAGTTAACTCAATATTTCCTTCCACATCTATTTCATGTCCTAGTTATATGATAATTTATATTTTTTTTTTGTATTTATGAATGTTCATGTTTCTATTTAAAATAAATTTTTTGATTTAGAGGATAATTAAGACTCTTCAAAGCAAGTTCAATGGATTGATTTAGGTTTAAATAAGGATGGTTTTGATATTTTAGACACAATTCCAATTTCCCATACTATGTCTATAACAAGATATATGAAATTTGAGGTTCCCACTTTCACCTCTATGTATACTATGTCTATAATTTAGGTAACTTGATATTCTCCTTCCACATCTACTTCAAGCCCTACTCCTATTCAATTTCTAGTTTAGAGCAAATTTTTTGTTTACATGATATTGAGTATTATCCAAATCAATTGGAGAGGATTGATCTAGGTGTCAATAAAGATGGTTTTTATATTTTAGTTCCAATGAAACTTCCACCTACTATGTCTATAATAATAATTATGACATTTTATGTTCCCACTTCCACCTCTGTTTCTACTATGTCTACTCTTATTACAATTGATTTGACAAATCTTATTGATATGGTAATGAAAACTCTAGTAATAATCAAGGTATATGTGATGTGTAATACATCCAATAAAAGCATTACCACTATTAGATTACTTAGAATGTTGAATCTTTAAATATCTACCTATGTATTGAAAAAATCTCCTATTGTCTCTATTATTTCATATTTTTCCATGGGTGTATCATCACCACCCTTAATCTCATTAACCAATATACATTGTTTCTCCTTTGACCCCAAATCAATTGATGTTAACCTATATATAAATCCCAGTTCATCTAAAGTAAATCATACAATAGGTGAACCTTCTAGGCTTAGATGCAAAGGGAAATATATTAACCATTTATCCACTATCTCAACCATTAATTTTTTAATTAACAACTAATTTATGTCCTCTCCATATTTCAACCTAGTGATCCTTCATGCACTATTTCATTATGTTTCACTATCTCTAATACTTCACCCACTATTATCACCCATCCCACTTCATTTACCACAACTCTTTCCCATAAGATAAAGACTGGATTGAACAATTACAAGTTGAAAAAATTAAAAATCATGGTTGGGTAATTTTTTATGAGCCCCAAGTGAAAATTAACTATGATAAAGATAATAAGACCATGAAAAGGGTTACAAAAATAAAGGAAATGGATGGAAAATCATCAGTTTGGTATGAATCTAAAGATAACTTATTTTATCTAACCAAAAAGAGGAAAAATAGAGTGGATCAACTCTCAGAATACAAATAAGATCCTTTCTTTTTCATCCTTGCCTCTAGAGAAGTAGAAGTTGGATTGGTAAAGGGAATACAAAAAGATATAGAGAGAATAAAAAAATATAATAAGGATTTGATACCTACATGATTAGTAGACCAAGTTAATGTGGCCTTAAGGTTTATTTTTGATATATTTATTGAAAATTTTTATTGCCAAGAGAGGGCCATTCCTCTTATGGAAAAGATAAATTTACATATGAGGAAAATTTCTAAAACAAGATGAAGGTTAAAGGCCATGAAATTTTTTATTGAAGATAAAACATGCCCATAATTGAATATTCTTACTATTGAAGACATTGGTATAGCCCAAACTTGGGATACATTAACTAGAGCTTCTTTGATAGAATGGGGCAATGAGATGTCAAAATTTGGTATTTCAATCAGTGCATTTGAGAGAAGAATTTGGGAATTTTTAAATGAGAGCAAGACTGAAACCTCATTTTTATACGATGGAGATATTATTACCAAGAAGTATTTAATGCAAAACTAGATCAGTTTATGCAAGATATTCAAGGTATAATTACTGAATAAAATGAGGGAGGAAGTAACAAAGTAATAAAAAATGTGTCATATGTTAACGAAAAGGTTAAACAGGTCTCTTCATGGTGAGAAATCATAGGAGCATAGTTGGTTACTCATGAAATACTAATAAAGTGGAAAATAATACTTCTTAGAGTACCCATTATATCTATGCATAAAATCGATGAATAATTTGAGTTGTTTTGCCAAGAAATCACTCAATCTCAACTTTGAAGCAACATGAAACAATAAAGAAATAAATAGTTCCTATTTTTTAGACTCAAATTGATACCCATGAATTTTAATAAAGAAGCCAATAAATCAATATATCTCAACCATAGGCTCAACATGAAATAACCAAAAAAAAAAAAAAATTCCCAATGCACATACACAATTCAATTCTTATGTAACTATAACAAGTCATCTAATTATTACTAAGGTCACAATTAAAATTAGAACTGAATAGAAACTAGTATTATTGTTCAATTATAGAATTGTACTAGGAGTAAAATTAAAGTGACTCATTTAAATCTATATTATTCAAAATTTTCATGAACATCTTATTTTAGCATGGTGGTGGACATATTTTGTATATTTATACATGTACTTACTCCTCAAGGGAAGATGAAATTTTGAAGTAATCAAAGCACTTGATTTTGTCAAGGTATTGTCATTTGTGTTAATTTATTTGTTTAATGAGTTGAGAAGGGGTTACAAATTTTGCAATTGTTCCATGTTTGTGTCAAGTGGTTGTATGAGCACAAAATAGATTTGTTTCAACTCTTGGTCTAATAGACTACTTGGTATCTTGGATGCTATCAAAATACTTCATTTATTCATTCATGCTATAATTTATTGTATTTAGTCTGATATAAAAATGAATGATTAATTATTGCATGAAGTTTATACATTTTAAGTTAAAAATTAATTTAGTTGAATTATACTCTTACTAATTTGATTAATTAATGATTGTGTTCTTGATGGTAAATTTGGCCTCTTAAATAAATGACCAATTAACTATCACATAAGATTCAAATTATGAAATATGATGTTGCCTATATAATCATAATATCCATAACATACCATACATGAAATCACAAGGTCTATATTAACATATTTCCCACTCTAAGAGCTAATTATTAGGATGAACCTTGAGAAAAAAGGACATGCTAATTATTTGTTATTACTATATGTTCAATGGTTAAATAAAATATTAGAATGTAAATATTTTAAAATGATAATAATAAAAATAATATTTATGAACTTCTCATTTAGAATGGGTCACCCCACTCTCTCTAAGAGCCAATTCTCAGGATGGATATAGTGAAAAAGGATATGTTACTTGATTTTTATTACTTTGTGTTAAATGGTTAAACATATTATTAGAATACAAATATTTTCAAATAATAAAAGTTAAAATATGATTAATAGTTTCTCATAAATTAGAGTGGGTAGTCACCCACTCTAAAATTGAGTTCTTAGGTTGAACCTATAAATAAATGATGAGTTACCTACTTATTATTGAGTCTGTGATGGTTCAACATAACATGTAAATTATTTCAAATAATAATAGTGAAAATAATATTATTAGTTTCTCATTTATACTAGGTGGCCACCCACTCTAAGAGTTAATACTAAGGATGAACCTGATGAAAAAAATATGAGTTACTTACTTGATGTTACTCTATAGATATTTTCAAATAATAACAGTCCAAATAGGACTATAGTTTTCTCATTTAGAGTGGGTGGCCACCCACTCTAAATGTTAATTACTAGAATTAATTAATTTATTACATAATTGATAATTATGATGACATTATAACATAAATATAACATAATCATGATATTATAATGAGTGATAATGAGCCATGTGGTAATATGTAATTGTTTCATATCCTCGTAAGAGGTCAAACTTTCCTAGTTTTTCAAACAACTATGATACCACAAAATCATGACACATGGCAATATGCGATTGGATTTCATCTTTGAAATGATTTTATTCCAGATAAATCTTGATAATGACTATGAATTCATGAAGATAATAAATCATGACACATGGAATCCCATAATAACCTTGTGGCCCCATGATTTTTCCACCCCCAAAAACATATCCACTTGGTGAGATGCAAGATCATACTTCTAGTTTTTAGATAGTTTCAATGCCATGAAATCACATGTGGTGAGATGTGATTGGTAATAAAATTATTGGTTTTTAATATTTTTCATGTAATTAATCTAATAAAAACTATATATATAAGTAATACAACATATTGTACTTGATAGTTTACAAAGCCCTCTACTTTAAATTACAATAATTTTGAATTATTCAAAATAATATTATATTTTACAATATTTTAAGCTTGTAATACTAATTGTGTGTTTGTGTATAACATTAGATATAAAATGTTATAATAAAACTTTATAATAATATTTATAAAATTCTAACATTCAATATTATTTTGTATTTTATGTAAACACTTAAATTTTCTCACCTCATCACTTCTCACCAATATTATTATTCATCTAATTTATCTAATTTCATCCATATTCATATTAATCCTCCCCTTATAGTCATCATAAAATAACTTGACTAACATTCCCATGTCAATTAATTATACTATTATAAAATTGTAATTAATCCCACTTATCATCTAATTATGTTTTATTAAATATTTAGGAATTTAAAATTCTCTCACCTACCCCATATCCATCTACTACTAGGATTTCCTACAAGCCTAGTAACTAATCCTCACCTAATCATCTACATAATCACACCTAGTATTCCTAACATGGTTTCTAGAGGATTGTACATTATAGAGTCTTCCTCTTTCTTCCTCATTCTCTAGAGAGTTCTTCTCTAGAACATTCTAATGAATTTTTAATTCCTTATAAATATCTCCTAATCTCTTATAAATAACCATGTATCCTCCATGAAAAATAATTAAGGTTTATAATTTTAAATCATATGATATCAAATTTATCTTGTCAAGCCATCATAATCAATTAATGTAACTTTATATTACAAGTCTATATTCAATCAATTCACTTGTAATGAGGCACATCATCTTGCATTTTATAAGAATAATTGATTTCAAAGAAGTGAGGTAAAATTATTTTTATTTCCTTTTGTATTTTCATTTTGATTCATCTACCTTGCCCAATCAGAGGTATGTTTTAAATTCAAGTATTTGTTGGTGATTGTCATTATTTATTACATCCTAAAGATCTATTCTAATTTTCAACATATAAGTTTGGTGATCATAGTGGGATAAATCCATTTATGTTGTGCTGATCAAGTGATTGTGAGATTTAGTAGGTGTGTAGGTGTTTGTTTAAGAAGAATAGGTGGCCCAAGGATAATTTTTCCACAAAAAATTGGTATCTAAAGGAAATAAGTATTTTTGACATAGATAGATGCAATTTTGTATTAAAAATTTGATACTGGTAATTATGATTTCATCTCTAACTATTTGATTAAAATGTCTATAATACTTAGATTTTTCCTGATACTTGTAATTTTAATAAAAATACTACTATTCCAATTTGAAAATAATGATATTTTTTACTGCAATAGTGATTTTATTTGATATAAAAGTGATTATAATTTAAATTCTTTTTAGAAAGTTCCAAAACCATTAATATCATGATCATGAAAAAAATTATTTTGTTAACTTAAGAAGTGATTTTATTTTTGATAATAATAAGTTGCTTAAGGGGCAGAACCTTTGTATAAAAATCCACAAGGGTAGTAAACTAGGCTAAAGACCACAAACAACAAAAACATAGTAGTCCAACTACCAAAAAATAGAAAACATAAAAACCCAAGACCAAAACAAGAAAAATAACATATTAGTTGAATATATCATTGTAGTCTTCCCTAGTGAAAGCTATCATTTCCTCCCTAGCTATAGTCTTTCCTTTAATATCCATATCTTCACCAAAATTAGATTGTAAGATAGATAGGGTTGTATTAGCATGGTGAATAACTTTAATGCATAAAGTGGTAAGAATTTTCATTTTATTTTGAGACAATGAAGTTTAATCTTGACCTCCTCTAATTCCTTCCTAGTCTAGTAACTATTGTCATATGCTTTATCTTTGGTAGAATCTTCAAAAAGAACCTCCATGCCTTCCATAACATCCTTTTCATAGTCATAATAGGAGTTATTTGACTCCTATAAGTAGCTAGCACCCTCCTTTTCTACACTTTTTTCATAGGAAGACTTGACTTTAAGGATTTCAACTCCCTCCTCAGGATTAGAAGTAGAGGAGTAAACAATAATTTTCAAACTAGGGGTCTTGCCACCTAACAACCTGATTGATCTTCTAATGCTCTATCTTCCATTAATGCTTTATTTCTTCTCAAAATCAATATATTTATGAACATTCAAATCCTCATCTTGTTGCTTCTTTTCCATATTCAAATTGAGATGCTTTTCTTTTACATCAATTTATTTACCTTTTTTCTTACCCACAGATTTAGAAATAGATCATTCTCTATTTTCACCCTTTCTCTTCTTCCCACCCAAGAAAGGCAACATTTTTTTCATCTCACATAACCCTTCTACCGTAGTTTGACTAGGGACCCATTTAAAGCACATTCTGGGGATAAAGAAGCCATCCCATACAAGTGCAGGTATTTAGAAACTTATAAAGAGAGGGGATGTGGACCTAGGGAATTTGTGACCAAACCTTTGAGTTTTTGTGGAGGATCTATGGGACCTAAATAATTTTTAGGGTTAGGACTGGATGCCTTGATTTTAAAATGGGAACCAAATTTAACAATCAGAGGAACATTATCATCCTAGTCATTGTCAAGGGATTCCTCAACCAAATGGGAAGAAAATAGGTTTAGTGGGGTAAAGATCAAGATGGAATTGATAAAGGTGAAAGATTAAACCTTGTTAGAGAGGGATGGAGACTATGACCATGTTACTTTTAGAGGCACTCTTAGAATTTTTAATAGATGACTCAAGCAAAAATAATAGGTAATATGGAAAATTCACTAGTAGCTTATGATGCAAATGATTAAATAAAGAAAAAAGATAATGATAATAGCATTTTAATCTTCCTTCTAGCTTAATGTATTTCATGATGAAGAAATAAACCTTATCCCAGGGATAGACAAGGATTTCCCTATCAAAACCTCCTTGTAGTCAGATTAAGGCTCATCTTCCTTAAATATTTTCCTCATACCCTCTAGGTCCTATAATTTAGTTAGCTTTTTTAGCATTGAACCTTCACAACATAGGCGCATGGCCTTAGCAATGAACTCCTTAATGACAATTAATTGCATGCTTCCAACTTGAACTATTCGATTTTCATCCCATGAAGTAGAAAATTGGGCAAATAGGTTTTCATCAAAGCCATTTAGGCAATCCAAGAAAGCATCCTTCATAGCATATACTCCATATAATTTTGTTTGATTTGAATTCAGCATAGGATTGAGGCTCTATTCTTACTTTATCCCCTCCCATGATTAATCTCTTTTTGTATATGGAGAGAGGATTGATCTAAGCAATATCCAACACCCAATACATAAAGAATTAGGATTTTCTTGATAGGAAGGTGTAGTTATGATTAATTAAATGAAACTTATTCATATACATCAAATAATAATTTTTGAAGCCGTAAAACTCATATAGAGTAATCATAGGAGAAAGCACCTCAAGGATATGGGGCTACCTCATGTGAAATCCAGGTGAATGCCTCAGGCTTTCAACAAAATTATTACCATTGAGATGGTTTTTCCCATGATTCAAATTGTAATGTTGCATCTTCTTTTCCATACTAATGACAACCTTGATGCACTCCTCTAAGTGGAAGCTATATATCATGAGTCCACATATTAGAATATATTCTAACCAATAATGAATTAAAAAAGTCATTGATTCAAATAGGGATGAGCCTCCAATTGGAGGTTGTCTCTAACATAGGTTGGAAGATTTTTTAGGACCCTCCAACATCTAAGAGGGTAAATATTGCCTCCTATATTGGACATGCATCAGCTACTTGATTTCCTTCTCTATAAATATGATTTAATTTAACTTCTTCAAATCCAACGAGTCTCCTCATATCTTGTAAGATGTCCTCAATCTTCCATCCCACTTTAGCTTCCTTTTTAATGACATCAATGATAAGTTTAAAATCCCCTTCAATTGATAGTTTTTTAATTCTTATGTTGAGAGCCACTTTGAGACCCCAAAGTAGGTCCATGGCTTCAACCACATTATTATAATTTTCACCTAACCCACCATTATAAGCTACAACAAGCTCTCCCTTATCGAATCTTGGAACACCTCCCCCACTTGATTGACCAAGGTTTCCCTTCGTAGCCCCATCAAAATTTAGCTTCATACAATTCTTAGAAATAAGAGTCCAATTAATAGAAGCATGATCAATCCTCTTAGAATTATCAAATTTAAAAACATGAATGGGGATACTCCACTGATTGATAATGCTTTATTCTAACTTGTTATGAGGAAATTTTGCAGTTTTCAAAGTGCTACAAGAAATGTTTTTCTAGAAAAAATTAGAAAATTTATGGTAAACCTCCTTAGGATCTCTTTCTTTGTCTCTAAAGATCTTATTGTTATGCTCTTTCTAGATTTCCCATGTCAGGATGGGGGAAATATATGCCAAAATCTCCTTACATAAAGGATGAATAAAGGGGGATAGATAGCCTATAATGACATTTGAGATGTCTTTGTTTATGTACCAATAAACCCCTAAATTCTATAATGCCATGATCCATACCTCCTAAGAGAATTCACAATGTAATAAGAGGTGGGACATAGATTCTTCTTCTTTCTTGCATTGAATACAATGGTTAGGGATTTGAAATCCTCTGAGATGGAGATTATCTATAGTAAGGATATTGTTATGAGTAGAAATCCACCAAAAATGGCTGATTTTGGGAATAATGTTGTGATTCTAAACCTTTCCCTAGAAATTTGAGTCCTCATTAAATTCAAAGAGTAGATTATAAGAAGATTTGACTATAAAGATTCCCCTTTTATTCTAGAACCAAAGTAGTTTATCCCTTAAGGGAAATATTATAATTCTATAATTGTGGAGAATAGCTTGTACTCTACTATTGGAAAAAGGTCATTATTGTCTTGACAGTAATCTAATAACTATTTCCATTCATTATATCCAAGTGAAACATAGTCCATCACTAATCTCCCAAAGTGATTAATAGCTTTATTTACTAGTATTTGAAAATTGTGAATCCTATTAAGGGGAATGTCTTTCAACCAATAATCCTCTTAGAACTTAATGTTTCTACCATCCCCCAATTTCCATTTAAAACCCTAATATATAATGATTTTTATTTTAAATACGTTATTCCAAATCACCAATCCTCTAAGGATGCCTTGAATCTGAAGAAAAGCTTTAGGATTGTAATTTGATAAGTACTTAGCTCTCATTATAATACTTCACTATTTAGAGTTACTCATGAAATTCCATCTGATTTTGGCCATGAGGGATCTATTGATTAGATGAATATTCCTAATTCCCAAACATCCTTGAAGTTTAGGTTTACAAACTTTATCCCAGTTGACAAGGGCCATTATTTTTTTCTCCTCCACCACTATCCAAAGAAATTATCTCTTAAGTATTTCAAAAAATTTAGCAATATATTTAGGGATTTTGAAAAGGGAAAGGAAACAAATATGAATTCCTTAAAGGGAGACTTTAAAAAATTGAAACTTTATTACTTGACTCAGTAACTTTCCTTTCCATCCTACCAATTTGTTTTGAATTCTTTTAAGAATAAAATTCCAATATAACGGGGTGACATATTTAACCACTAAGGGCAAGCCTAGATATGTGCTTGGAATATCACCACTTGAAAAAGCAAGTATTCTCAAGATTTTTTACTAAATAACTAAAGACATGTTGAAAAAATATACCAAGCTCTTATCAAAGTTAATACAATGTCTCGAACCAACTTCATAATATTTCGGAGCTTTCTTTCATTTCTTAGCTTCCGCCATTGAGGCTTATCCAAATAGGATAGTGTCATTGACAAATTGTTTTATGGCATCAAGATCCATTATTATAGCAAGTTTTATACCTTTGATTTCTTAAGATCTCAAAATCTTCATGAAACTTCTACTAATAACCTCTACCATGAGAATGAATAGATAGGTGGACAATGGGTCCCCTTGTCTAAGCCCCCTTTTTGCATTAAAGAACCCCTTAGAAATCCCATTTATGTGAATAGAGTAATTGACAGTAGTGACACAAGATTTTTCGAGCCATAATACTTTATCCTAAAAACCTATTTTCTCTAGAATTTTAAAGAGAAAGTTCTAATCCACTCTATCATAAGCCTTAGAGATGTCTAATTTGAAGACCATCCATGTCAATTTATTTCTCTCCATATAATGGATGTATTCATTAGTAGTTATAGGAATATCCAAAAATTTTTTGCTTAAAACAAAACCTTTTTGACTTTTACTGACTAAACCATCTAGGATTGGCTAAAGTCTACAAACTAGAATTTTAGAGAATATCTTGCAAACAGTGTTGCAAAGGCTTATAGGCCTAGAATCCCCCATTAAAATTAGATATAATTTATTAAGAACCAATGATATGAAGGTATGGTTTAATGAGTTTAACAAATTTCTAGTCCCAAATAAATCTAAAGTTGTGTTAGTAACATCATACCCCAGAATATCCCAAAATATTTGGAAGAAGGTTAGGGGAAAACCATCTAGACTTGGGGCCGTATAAGCCCCCATTAAAAAGAGGCATGATTTAACCACCTCTTTAATAACAAGTTTTGTTAGGGATATGTTATCTTCATCATTCAACTGAGTAGGGATAATATCTAATAACTCTTGAAACTCCATTCTATCTTGAGCTGCAAGGAAATTCTAAAAGTAATTGATAGCCACATATCCCATTTGAGAATCCAATTGGATCAAGGTTCCATTCTCATTCATCAGTTTGTTTATACTATTCCTCTTTCTATGTCTCATAGTATATTGATGGAATAAGGTAGTGTTCATATCCCCTTTCTTAAACCATTACACTCTTGATTTCTTCTTCCAAAAAATTTCTTCTTTTTTTAGCAAGTCACTCCATTCCTTTCTCAAATTTTCCTTTTGCTTAACCAAATCATTATTTAAGTCTCCATTATCCATCTATATTTAAATACCAATCAAATTATCAGATATCCTTCTTTTATTCTCAAAACTATTTCCAAAAGTGTATTTGTTCCATCCATCGATTTTATTTTTAACCAAGTTTAATTTAATCACCAACCTATACATGGGGAAACTTTGAATAGTAATGTTTTGCCAGTTAGATATCAAGTCTCTAAAACTTGAGTGTTGGATCCATATGCATTTGAATCTAAATGGGAAAAGACCCTTAAATTCCTTGTCCTTTAAGATAAAAGGAGAGCATTATGGTCTAAGGTTATCCTAGGGAGAGCTTCCAATTTATAAGCATTAATATAGTCAAAATTTGGTGATACTAGGACTTTATCAAGTTTAACTTGTATTAAATTCTCTCCACTCATTCTATTAGACTAAGTAAATCTTTATCCCTAAAGATCAAGATCCATAAGACCTATTATATTTATAAACTTAACTAAATCACTCATTAGATTAGTATAGTCTAAAATCCCACCAACCTTTTCTAAGGGGTAAAGTGGTGTATTAAAATCACTTGTAAGCATCAACAATCCTCCTTGTTGCTTTAAATCATGTTGGAGATTTTGATCCATAATTATTTCCTTGTATTTATTTGGTTAGGGGCATAAATATTAATAATATTCCAAGACTTATTATAAGTTTCCATCTTAGTACTCAGATTATTATTACATCTAGATGTGATACTTCTTTTTACACTATTAATATTCCACATAGTAACAATACTTCCTAAAGCTCTAGAGGTATCACTTATACAATACTCAGTATTAGGCCATAACTATTTAGCAATAAGCTAAAAAACATAAGTGTTCATCTTTACTTCTTATACTAAAAGGACATCAATTTTATTATCTAAAATGAAGTTCTTGATATGGAACCACTTTTGAGGGCTATTAAGCCCTCTAACATTCCAAGACAATATCTTCATTTATTTTGGGATTTTTTGGAGCCAATCTCTAGAGTCTTATACTTGCCCAAGGAAATGCCCTTATTGATAGCCTTCTATCTAGTTTCTCATAGAGTAGGTCTACCACTTTTAGGGTTAACACCCACATCAGTGGTTTTCCTTCCTTGTCCTTTGCCTTTCTTCTTAACTATGGTCCATCCTTCAAAGTATAAGTTTTAAGCATTCTTGATGGATCATTCTCATAGGTAAATCTTAAAGAATTTATTCTATAATGAAGTGAAGGATTTTCACTCTTCTTTGTATTGGCTTACAATTATTTTTTCACTCCCTTTTTCCACAATAGTCAACTCAAACTTTCTTATACTCAACTCAACACTATATTCATTCTCTTGGTGAATCTCTCCCTCTAAATTTTGAGAATAGGGGGTCTTAGAGTTAAGCTAGCCAACCTAGTTCTTATCCTTTTTACTAGGTCTTTCTCTTGGAGTTAGATTACAAGATTTGTTTTCTAGCATAATATATCTTATTTCTTCCCTTTTAGTCTAGATTATAATTCCTTTAATGATGTATTCACTTCTGTTATCAACCTTGGGAAATTTGGACCTTCCTAAAATCTGATCCACACTATTTTTTATCTCTAGATGAACCTTTCCCTCTCCTCAAGTTAGTAAAGAGGGAGTCTCTATTTAAAATTGACCATCCATAAAATTCTCTGGGCTAGCCTCTATTTTAGGGATTTTATGAGATTCCTTCCTAGTGTTAGGAGTCTCATGATATTTTTCCTAATAGATCAATAAGCCTTTTTATTCTTTCCCAACTATTTCAACCTTATTCTCCTTCTAAGAAGTATTTATAATGTTAAGGGTATCCTATTTAATAGGGTAGTCCTCATCTTTTCCATTTGTTTAGCTTTGTGATATGATGAATTTTTTTTCTTAGATTTACATTGCATAAAAGGGTGTGCTTTCCTATTATATTTATGGTAAAAAATTGTAGCATTTTCATACTGAATCAGTTGTGTCTGTTTGCCAATTTTTGACTCGATCATGATACAATTAGGTCAAGTTTTGTTGATTTCAACATTAACATATAAATGAGTAAAAACTAACCTAGATTTGTTCTTGATAGTATTGTCTAGAGAAATGAAGTGACCAAACATATTCACTATCCAAGTGATGACTTCCTCATCTCATTTTCCAATGGGAGACCTAGAAGTCTCACCCAAACTAGGGTTGTTTTGTTCATATCTATAGCTGCATCAAACATTGGTTTCTATTTGTAGAGAGAGAGGTTGTGTGTTCCATACATCCAAGGTCTTCCTAATAAGACTAGGGATAGATCTTCCCTAGTCGTAAACTTGAATAGGAACATTCCCCTAGCCATGGCACTTACTGAGATAGTAGTTTCACTTTCCATTTAGTGATGACCCATATTCTCACCAGATCAATATTGGGTCTAAATTCAAGAAACCTCCCCACTAGAGTGTGATCCATTAAAGAAAAAATTATTTCCATTATTGGATCAGGGAGCTTAAGTGAACCATCTACTAACTACAAACATAATGGGATAGTTTTTTTACTTTCATAAATCTTGTCTCCCAAGAGGGCATTCTTCCAAGCATTAGGAATTAACTTGTCCCCGTAAGTCATGAGCTTAGGACTACCACCCATGATATTTTCTAGGATCACCTATACTAGTGGGGAGAAGGAAGAGGATCGAAGGGGACCCCCTAGTCCTTAATAGTCATAGAAAAATTCAAAATTCACATAGGTAGAAAAATGTGGAGCAGGGTGCTACAAGAATTATACTAGTGTTATAATACTTGTCAAAGTGTATTTTCAAACATCCAATTGTATACCAAAATTGTTCTAGATATTTTTTTCCCAAACCTACCTATACACAATTTTGTTATGTATGAATCTATTTTGTATTAAGTTAGATTTGGTTCCTATAGATTGGTTATTACAAAGCCACTACTAGGTAGCATTTCAAACTAGTTTTATTGACCTGAGGCATAACTTTGTCACCCATACTAGAGGTTTTGTATTCTATATTAGTTCAAGTTTTTAGTAATTTTCTAATTTATGTTATATATATTTTGTTCCCTTTGTTTACTACTTTAGCTATCATAAAATCACTTATCGGTGTTTATTTCCCTGTTTTTAGTCTCTCGTATATAGAACAACTCTATTTTTTACATTCAATAAAAATAAATTTTATCACAAAATGTGAAATGTAGATTTGTTGACCCAAAATATGTCTTTGTAAACAATAGAAGTAGTTTTGTTGTTCAAAATCCATGACTATACTTTGAAGATTTTTTGTAATTAAACATGCATTTGATCACTTGTTAATCAAATGTCAGTCTAAATAGATATATTAAGACCATTTTATCTCTATTTAGGATTTCATATAAAACCATTACTTAACCAAATTCTAATCAATGGCTTTGTTTGGTTGATCAATGGATTTTTTGCTTGATTAGTGGATTTGTTTGTTTGACTAACATCTTTCTTTTAGTAGCTTTGTTAGTTGTAAAGGTGACTTTTAGGGTGTATAAGTGGATTTGGATGACATAGAAGTGTATTTATTCTATATTAATTTTTTTCTTAACCTAACACCTTCCTTGTAGGTCCTACCCTTCAAATTTACTAACCCTTTATTTGGCCTTAAGATTATTCATTTTTTAGTACATTATTTTTCAAAAGAGGAAACTTTGTATGAAATATGGTGAGTTTTGAGAAATTACAAGGGCTCCACCCCCAGACCCCATAAGGGGAACTACCTATTGACCAATTGGGGGATGTCATCCTGAAACCCCTACATGCCATCCCCTTATTCAGTACTTCTTGTGTGCTAAATTAAATATCTTATTTTCTAGTGATATTGATACTTATCCATGTTAATGATTTAAACTAACCACTTATTTTTTAGTTAAAATATTTTTTGTCCAACATTTTATCTTGTAAGTTTCCATTCAAATTTTTACAACTCAAACTACTACCATTTCATTTTGTATCATGACCAATCAAAGAAGTTGATTTGATTAAACTAATAATATTTTATTTTGTAGGATGATCAGTTTAAGACTTGGATAAAAACCTTAGTTTTGAATATTTGTGTATCACTTGTTTGTATTGCTTGTTATAAAATCTTAATTAATCAGGTGAAATAATGATTTAACCTTTTAGGGTTTTACAAGAGTAACTACCTATGTTTGGTTAAGGAGTTGATATGTCTAAATCAGTTAAATAAATTATAGTAATCAACCTACTAACTTGTTATGACCTTTAAATTATTTTAACTTTATAATAATAAAAATAAATATGGAGAAATAGAGACTTAGATGAGAATAGATTATCATGGATGATATGGGTTATGAACTTGATATCTTAGTAGTTTTGAGTGTTAGAAGTAGGATTCTAATATTTGTTAGTTCATTATATAGTAACACCTAGTTTGGATAGTAGATCCATCTGTGTAGTGTCATAAATATGATGCTAATTTACCCTTTTCAAAATTGTTCATATTTTTAGGGAACACCTAAATCAGTGTTTTTATGTTTAGTTCTTGTATGACTAAGTCCTATATATGTGTATTATACTTTAAAATCTTGATTTGATGTGCAAACCCTAGTTCCATTTTGAAGTGTGATATGAAAATAATTTGAGTGTGTTAGTAGTATGGACTAGACATCCAAAACACCTTATTGTGTAGAGAGTTCTCTACATACTGATACTCTGAAGAGGGATCAAGTTTTATGTAGTTATCCCACGTAGTGGTTGATGCATGTGAAAGTGAATGCTAGAATGAGAGTGGCCTTGGATGCCTTGAATGTGCTTGAGATTTAGAATTCTTGAAATCTATACTTAGGGTTGTTTTAGATGGTGGTATGCATAAAATAAGGAATAATATGGATAATTTCCTTGATTTTGTATAAATTTGTCTTTGGTTTGAATAAATTTTGCATCTAGTCAATAGATATGGATTAGACTTATATTTATAAGGTTATATTACTTTTGAGGATAAGAAAATTAGCTTAAGTTGACCTTAGGAGGGGAATTTTTTTGAAAAATTATCTATTGGGAAGAGTTGGGGCTAAGGAAAATATCACCCAATTGGGGACACTAGTTCCATGTGGTTAAAGTGTCTTAAATGTGGTGATAATGTGCTTTTGCCAGACTATTAAGAATGTTAGATTCAGGTCAGAGGTGATAGTTTAGGGACTATGTCTTGAGTGGTTATAGGTGACTAAAGTTTTCTAAATGGATAGAAATGTTAGTCTAAGGCTCTATCGTATATCTATGGTAAGCCTAGGGATAGGGTAACTCAAGCAACACTCTTAGAATCCAATTAAATTTTTTAGGTGATTGCATTTTCCCCCATTTATGCTAGTAATATAGTAATGTGAAATGAGTAGTATAAATGAAAAAAGAAATGTACCTAGACTCACCTTGAGATTGAATCCTATGTAGTTATGTTTGAGTATGTGAATCTAGGTTTGCATATGTGGAAAATGATCCAAAGTAATGCCCTACATTGAAACATGTAACAATTAATCCTTACTAATGAGATAATTAAAAGAAAAAGACTATGCTAAAATGAAATAACCAAGTAAAGAGAGAGGAAAGGAATGAATACACCTCATTAGGTACATGAACCAATGCATGAGCTTAGTGACAACATGCATGTGTGAAAGTACATAATGATCATATCATTGAATAAATTGAATTGAGTTAAAGGCTTACTAAATCCTTATATGGGTGGATCAAGAACTCAATTTGATTTTCAATCCATAATTGGCCAACCCTACTTGGTGGATCCTAATCTTTGTAAGTATCTTGGATAAGATTATAAGTGTGTCAAACCCTCTCATATAGTTGGCTCAATAACTCAATTAGTCCATGACTCCATCATTTCCTCCTTTATGAAGTAGATAACTTTATAACTATATTGTGAAAAGTGTTAAAAGTATCTAACTAAGTAATCTAGTTGTGTATTCAATTTTATGACCACTAGGTAGTTATGGGCCACTCCAAAATGATAACCACTACAGATGGATTAAGACATGAATTTGGTGATAGCTTAGAATGTGATAGCAAGTGTATATATCATGGAGAATGACATGGATTTTTCCATTCCATCTGATCAACCTATCTAAAGCGAAGTATATGGAAACTAATGTGCCACACACATACCCCCAATCTAGTATTTGAGTAAATTAAATTTGAATAAAGTATGTAATAGAGAAATCCATGTAAGATCTAAATGTATGATTGATCATGTTGTGTATGATCCCCTAAATTTGAGTAACTAATATGAATCTATATACAAATGACTAAATCTGATCTAAATCTAAACATAACTACCAAACTTGTTATGGTATCTATGTAAATCTATATTGTACCTAGTGTACTAGTTTAAATGATCTAAACTACCTTTAAGATAGGGATACTAGAAAATAACACCATATAGTGGATAGTAGCACCCTATAGTGGACAATATTGCCTTGTGGCAATAGTATCCCAATCTAGGCACTAATTTTTACCTAGTTTGATCTTTGTGTGGTTTGAACTAACTATTAAACCTTTTTCTATTCTGTCTGCCTTGAGTCTAATCTCTATAAGTGAACCCACGTGCTGAAATGTATCTATGAAAAATAAAAATATGAAGCCTTATCTCTATGATAACCCTTGTAAATTCCCCCTCTTTTGAGGGTATTTATGAAATATATGGAAAAACTTCCCTCTAAAGAAGTAGCTCTATAAAATGTGTTAGTCAGAGCTAATATTCTAATATAAAGTAAAAACATAATGTTATAATATAAATGTATTTGATTAATAATAAGAAATGTAAAATGTATGTTGTAATATAGTATTAGATAAGGGTTTCAATATAGATTTAATCAATACATAACAATAGCAAAATATAAGTAACTAACAAGGGAGATGGGTCATGATGTCCATCAAGGCTCCTAAGAAGGATAGGTATATGCATGCAAGCTCTCATGGCATTGAAAGATAGTTTTTGTGTGTGTGTAATAATAAAAATACAAGTGTCATGGTGTATAAGCATACAAATAAGAAAACATAAAATCACATGAGTCATACAAAAAATAGGCCAATGAGAAACAATATAAGATACATGGGCACATGTCACTAAATATGTAAATAAATACATATAAAGACATGTTCAAATGTCCACATATGCAAACAATAAGTAATTTGGTGTAGAGCCATAAATGAGGACATGTTTAAATGTACACATTTAGAATCATGAAATATCACATGCAAGGGAAATTGGCATATGTCCAAGGCATAAAAATAGAGAAGTGGTATAGAAACCAAGGAACAATGGCATATTCAAATGCCCTCAAAGATGTAAGAAGCATAGTAACACAATCAAGTCTAATATAGGAACTAGAAATGAAAGCAAGTATAACTGTGTAATATAAATCTATGTAGATGCCATGGTAAATATATACTTAAGATAACTAGTGATAGTGTATAAAATCTAAGTAATGAATAACAATGAAAAATATCAAGATAAATCAATGCATAATTATAATGAACAATATGTAAGATAAAACCTACTTATAAAAACTATGTAGGAGATGCCCTTGAGTGGGTAGATGTATCAATGTGTAAACTTAGATCAGTGTAAATGTCCTTAATGGGTAGATGATAGCTGATATGGATTAGTGTAATAGACTAGAGTTTTATCTAGAATCTTTAAGCACCCAATAAGAAAAAGTGAAGCATATGTGTATGATAAAACCAACTACACTAGGATAGCTAGCAATATGCAATATCTAGCAAGTAGTAGAAATATAGATAAATTGATGCATACAATTTATTTATTTATTTATTTTTTGAAATATTTGAATGTTTTTGTATTTTAATAAATTATATTATTTTTGTGTTTTCTGAGAATAAACTATCTACAAGCTAATGAAAATAAACTATGTACAAGGAGTGAGATAGAGAAGGAAGTATGTACAAGTTAATTGAAAATTAAAAGTTCATATTTTTATATGTAGAATTTCTTGAGATACATAATTTTTAGTGTATTTTGATTGCCTTTCTATTGGGTGAAGCTATACGATATAATTTTAGGCTAAGATTTTTTATTATGATGTATGGTCTGAGCCAATTGGGTTTAAATTTTACTTAGTTTTCTTCTTTTGAATAGAGATTTATGATATTTTATTTTACTACTAGATCATTGATTTCAAATTCTTAATTATGAACTCTTATTATAGGTTCATTAGATTCACTTTTGATAAGCTCTAAGATGCTCTATAGATTCAATACGTGTATTATCCAATTATTCTAGTTCATAAAGATGTCATTCTTTATACTGGTCATATGTGATGAGTCCTTTGAAAGATACCCATAAAGGTGGTATTTTTAATTCCAAGGGAATAACAAATATTGTACCATATACAAGTAAAAGAGGAGTAGCTCTTTTTGGTGTATGTATACTGGTGTAGTAAGCCCAAAGTGCATATATAATTTTATTGTACCAATCATCACCAAACTTGGTGATGGTTTTGTTGAGAATGTTATTTGTTGTCTTATTCATTTCCTCTACATGACCACTACCCTATGGGTAGTATGGTGTGGAGAATATATGTTAGATTTTATATTTGGCACAAAACATGTTCGCTATTTTATTCTTGAAATAATTTATATTATCTATTATGATGGTTGCTGGGAGATTGAAGTGGGATATAATATTGGTCATGAGAAACCATAAAATATCCTCATTTTTTGTTGACTATAGTGGGATTACTTCTACCCACTTTGAAAAATATTTTGTTGTTGTGATAAATATTTTATGGTTACCTGCTAGTTTTGGGTTGATTTTATAAATGAGATTGAAGCCCCATAACATGAATAACCATGACGATATGATAGGTTGAAGCTAACGTGAAGGGACATGGTGTAAGTTACCATGGCATTGACATTTTTTGCATAATTTTTCATATTCTTGACCTTCTTGTTCCATAGTTAGCCAATAGTAATCCTATCTAAGTAATTTGTGTGGCATTACCTTGCCACTGAAATGACCACCACATTCACTATTGTGTATCTATTAAACAACTAATTTAGATTCTTCTACTATTAAACATATGAGTAAGTGTCTATTGAAATATATTTTGAATAAATCACTACAAATGATGATATATCATAAATAATTTCATTAAAATTTATGCTTTTCATTCTTTATAAAGGTATTTGGTGTGATGAATTTTCTTAAAAAGTTGTATATATTTGAGAACCATTCGAATGGTGTTAAACTAGTGTGGTGATGAGTACTATTATAATGACAAGGTTCACATGGGACATCAATATATATTGTAATCATTTAATTATGAATATATTTTATTATGCATCCATCTATATGGGGATTAATGAGGTAACACTTATCATTTCATAAACATGGTGATTGTCTTTACATGGGATGCTATTAATAGAGAAATTGGTAAATTAAGTATGTAAACACTAAACCATGTCCTTATAAGGAATCAACTATTCTTATTTTATTTGGTTAATTTTTTTCACTTGATTGATAATAAATTGGGAGTCCCCATAAACTTTGATTGATTTTATCTTGAGAATTGTGTCGTTTGAAGGCATAAAATGAGAGCTTCATATTCCACAATGTTGTTGGTTCATGAGAAATTGAGTCAGTATATAAGAGGCACCACGTGTCCCAAAGGATAAATGAAAATAATTCTAGTACCAATGCCAGATACACATCAAAAGCCATTAAAAAACATTTTCCATGTATTGGAAGTAACATTTTATGTTGTGAAATCATCTCTAAAGCCATAATTAATAGGATGTGTGTCCAATAATGGGGTGGTTTCTAGTTGGTCTACAATGATTTATCATTTTATAGATTTTTATAATATTATTTTAAGGTCAAATTTAGTGAGCAACATAACCCATTTGGAAATATGACCCTAGAGATGTGGTTTTGAAATAAGGAATTTCAAGAGATTGACTTCGGTAATGATCTATGTTATATTGTTAATCATGTAGAGATGAATTTTTTTTATAGATAATACTAGTGATAATTAAAGATTTTATATCACTATATAATTTCTCTTATAGTTGATTAGTGTGTGACTAATTTTATAAATTACTCTTTATATATGTTAGTTGTCATGTTGTGCATGAAGTACCCCCAATGCATGATCTATCAAAGAAAGGTAAAGTAGGAGTAGTTTAATAGGTATAGGTGGAACCAAGACAAGAGGTTTGATCAAGTATTTCTTAAGTGTATTGAATCTATCTTGAAATATAAGATCCCATTTAAATTATACATCCTCTTAAGTAGCCAAGTGAATTATTGGGTTTTATTAGTTATGCAACAAATCAATGAATTACTTGTATTTTCCCTGGGAAGGATCAAAGCTATTTAAAATTGGTAGTAGGAGGCATATCCATGATTTATTTGACCTTCTCTAGGTTGAATTTTAAGCCACATTGATATATAATGAAGCCCAAAAATTTTCCTAAGGAAACTCCAAAGACACATTTCTTAGGGTTAAGTTAAATGTTATATTGCCTTAATATTTGAAAGATTTGTCATAAATTAATAGCATGATGTTGTCATTATTTTGACTTGGCTAAAAAATCATCTATGTAAGCTTCCAATATCATGAAAGATGTACATCATAGTGCATTGGTAAGTTATACTAATATTATTTAGTCCATATGACATTACTATATCGTAAAAGGTTCCCCATGGTGTCATAAAATAAGTCTTTTATTGATCTTCTTTGACTATCTTAATTTTATTATACCCAACAAAACCATCCATAAAGGATAGCATCTCATAGTTGACCATGGAGTCTACTATCATATAAATGTTTGGAAAAGGGAAATCATCCTTAGAACATGCCTTGTTGAGGTCTCTAGATTCACAACAACAACACATTTTTCTGTTAGGTTTTACAAATGGAACTATATTTGAAACCCACTATGGATGGGAAACTGGTCAAATGAAACCAGCATCTAAAAACCATTAGATTTCATCTTTAAAAAAGAGAGCCAATTTAGGATGTATTTTGTGAATATTTCACTTTACTAGTTTGGCATCTAGCTATAAGTGATTCTATGTACAAGAATTGATGGATTAATGCCAAGCATATAAGAATAATACCATGAAAATACTTTACTAAAATTAGTTAAAATTTGATAAATGTCTATGTCTTATGATCTGTGTAATGTGGAATCGAAGAGTATGATGTGAGGATTAGTTTTAGTGCCATAATTAAATTCAATTGTTTCTTCATTGATCAATCTAGGTTGATCTAAAATATATGGTGTTATGGGAGTTGTATCATATGTATCAAGTTACATATGATCTAAATCATCTAACTACTCACTAAAGTATGCCTGAGCTCTTTTGGAATGAGGAAACCTATTTTTATGATAGAGGGAGAGGAGATCCTCATATGCACCCAAGACTTACAAGATAGCTTCATCATTAGGAAAATCATTGAGAATTGGTAGATATGGTGAAGTTGTATCATTGACGAGGTCAAGGTATACAACTAAAAGTGTATAAACATGATTCAATAAATCAACTCCTTGTTGAATAGGTGGACAAAATGCATTACATTGAGAGGCATTATGAGAATATATGGAATTAGATGTATCATTTCTATATCCAAGTCCTTACTTGACTTGTTGATCATATGTTTCAATAGGATTTAAAATTCATTGTTCATGTTTTTCAAGGCCCTGACTTGTGTAACCCATATTTTCAAAATATCATATTTTTAAAGGTGAAATAAACTTATTTACATGTGTACTAGAAATATATAGTGGATTTTTATGCATTTTTTGAATTATATCTTGGGGTTATGTATTAGAAAAATCTATGTGTGGAATGTAGTTATGTGAAGGCTCTATGCTAACAATACTTAAATAGTTATTTATCTATTGGGCATGTGTATATATGGAATTTATAGCTAAGTTTAAAATAGGCTTGTAATGTTGATGAAAATATGTGCATAGCATGAATCCATGGTCTACCAAGTAAGAGATTGTAATTGAGATCATTTGGCATGGCTTGGTATGATATAGGTAGTGTTTAGGGTTTGAGGGTAAGATTCAATGTGATTTGACCCAAAATGTTTTTTGGAATATTTTAAAACACTTAGATGCTAATATTGGAAAGATCTAAATATATATCATGGATGTTAAGATGATATATGAAATAAGTGTTAGAGATGTTCAACCCTAATTTGTTGTCACATATAACTCATTTGACACCTACCTCATTAATTCATAAAGTAATATAGATAGGTAGGTGTAAATCTATGATGTGTTTTAGTGGAAGATCCTCTCTCTCGAAATAAATGTGCTCTTTTACCATTTCATAGTGTTGATAATAGAGGCCACATAGGTGGGCTTAGGTGTTCATGGTACCTGAGTATCTAAAAATTTTGCATACAAAATTTCATTGTATGTGTCAAAGTGTTGTAATATATCTAAAATGGAAATCATACTTCAAGTATTACTCTGATATATAAAGCTATAATCATAGGTATGGTAAGCCTAACAAAATTTAGGATCACATGTGAACATAATAACCTAGATTTTAGGGTCTACCAATAGCAAAGAGCTAAAAGTAGATGTAGGATATGAGTCAGATATTTGTGATTGATAAGAAAGAGGGATAAGTGAGACTAATGATGCCCCTATATGTCAAGAAATGACGTTGGGGAATGAGTGAACCAAATAATTAAATGCATCTAGTGGATTGAATGATTTTAGGTAATATAACTATTATTTAATTTTAAACATCATGTGTTCATTTGTCTATGTGATAAAATAATAATGTATTATGTGTGTGTGTGTGTGTGTGTGTGTGTGTGTGTGTGTGTGTGTGTGTCTATATATATATATATATATATATATATATAGTACATAGAATAAAGATAACATGTTATGAAAAGAATGCAACATGAAAGATATTTTAGTTTTAATAAAACATCATGTATGCATATGTTTATGTGATAAAAGAGTAATGTATCATATATTTTGCACATAGAAGAAAGATAACATGCTATGAAAAGAATGCAACACGAAAGATATTTTATTTGATTTAAACCATCATGTATGCATATGTCTGTGTGATAAAAGAATAATGTCTTATATATTTTTGACATAGAATAAAGATAACATGATATGGAAAGAATGCAACATGAAAGATATTTTAGTTGATTTAAAACATCATGTGTGCATATGTCTATGTATTTTCCTAGTTTACTTCAAATTAAAGGCAATAATCATGCAAATTAAAGTATGAAACTTTGAAACAAAACATAATTTATTTCATTAGACATTATAGTCATGAAAATATGAGGTAGGTTATGCACAAAAAATTACAAAAATAGGAAATTATAACCCTAATGTGTGTTGTCTAGGATTAGGTTTTATAGATTCTAGGGATTATTTTGTACCAATTTGTATGATATATAAAAGAAATTTAAACCCAATTATAAATTTATTTTAATTATATAGGTTATCTACATAAAATAAAAAATTTGCAGCCCTAAATTTATTGCACAAAAATAGGAATTAATGTAATCTAGGGTTTTATGCAATGCTTGAAGTAAGTCAAGTTTACCAAATTATTTAACTTTTTATGGTTTTACAAGATTAATTACATATTTTTAGTTAAGGGGATGAGATGTCTAAATAATCTATATATATTGTAGTAATTAGCTTACTAATTTGTTATTAAATTTCACCTTTGAATTTTTAATAATAGAAATAAATAGATATTAATAGAGACTTAGGTAAGAATAGACTGTTATGGATGATATACGTTCTAAACTTGAAATCTGAGTAGTTCTGAGTGTCTCAAGTAGGATTAAAATTTTCATATATTCATTAGATAGTAGTTCCATTCATGTGTAGTGTCCTGAATGTGGTGTTAATTCCCATTTGTGAGATTATTCTTATTTTTGGAGAGCATCTATGTCTATGTCTATATGTTCTATTCTTATATGACCAAATTATGTAGCTGTGTATTGTACCTAGAAAGCTTGATTTGATGTGTAAACCCTAGCTCTCTTTACAATGTGATATGAGAATGATTTGAGTCTGATAATAGGAATGACTAGACATACTCAACATCCTATTGTGTAGAGAGTTACCTATATACCAATACTCTGAAGAGGGATCAAGTCCAATGTAGTTCTCCCACCTATTTCTTGATGTATGTGCAAGTGAATGTTAGAATGAGAGTTCCATTGGATTATTTTAATGTGATTTATCTATATAATGCTTTAAAATTAGACTTATGGTTGATTTAGATGGTAGTATGTAGAAAGTAGGGTAGAATAGGGATAATGTACCTTGATTTTGCATAACTTTATCTTTGGTTTAAATAGATTTTGAATGTATTTCCCATATATTCAATATAGGTGGATTAGAATTGTATTTATAAGGTTATATTGCTTGTGAGGATAATAAAATTAGCTTATGACAACCTTAGGAGGGGCATAGATTTGAAAAAGTATACGTTGGGAAGAGTTGGGGCTAAGGATAATAGCACTTAGTTTGGGACACTAAAGCCATATGGATTTAATGTCCCAAATGTGGTACTAATGTCCTTTTGGTAAACTACTAAGAATTTTGTATTAGGGTCAGAGGTGAAAGTTTAATGACTACGTCTTGATTGGTTGTAGGTGATTGTGGTCTATTGAATGGCTAGAAATGCAAGTCTAAGGCTCTAGAATAGGTCTATGGAAAGCATAGGGATATGGTAACTCAAGATAAAATCTTATAGTCCAATTAACTTTTAGGTGATTAAAAATAAATATTTTGATTTATTGACTATTTTTTTAAGGCTAAATTTGTGTATGCTCTCCCCCTTTCATCCTTAGCTATGATTCTTGTAGGATATAAAACAATTAATATGCCTTCTCATTTTATTTTTAATGTAATTATGGAATGGAATTTATCTCCATGAACTTATCATATTCATGGGGGGCTTATGAATCTATATTTGACCACTACTATAATAACACACTCCATGTTCTAGTGGAGTATAGATATTAGGGTGAATTATCATTAGGTACCAAGTAGAATTCCCCACAAATGGTTATGTATAGTGAGGGGTGATTTTATATCCAATACACAAGTAGTTAGACATCCTCCTAAAAGGACTTATGCCCCACTATACATTGTGTATATTGGGTACTCCCATAGAGCACTTATATAAACCTAGCATAACAACTCTAAGCTACAATATGCAACCAGGGTAAGGGATAATATCATATCATAAAATCACTCACCATGATTAGACTTTGAATGAGGGTTGGGAGACCAATGTAGCACCACTCTTACAAATACATTTAGTGGGAAAGGTGTCATGTTTTACACTAATGTCATTCATTAGCATTAGGTTTATGGTTTTATTGTATTATTTGTGTGTTGGAAAGACATATGTTATTTGCATATCTTATATAAAAACACACATGAACTTAACCCCTAAGTCAAACATAGTACCCTCCTCATAAATTGATCATCACTTATCCATCACCGTCATCTTTTCTTATTCTAGTATACACCCATAATAATTTATCATATCCTATATTTGCCTCCAATCATTATGCATCTTTCCCATCAACATCTTTCATCACTCATATCATATCCTTGTCACTCATTACCTAGTATTAATCCTATCCTATATCATCATCTCTTGTCCTTGATTTAGCATTATCATCTTATTTTACCCTTGTCCTAATCATATCCTCATCATACCCTATCATCCCATAAACATATTTTAGTTTGTCATTATTCACATCATATCCTACAATCCCTTATCAACACTTGAGTCATACCTAGTCATATATTAACATTCATAATTATCCAAAACTCTATCCCACCTATATCATATCCAAACCTACACCTACATTCATATAATCTGTCTTTATCCTATTAACTTAACATCCTTAGTCCTAACATCCCTTTTGTGTCTCTTTGACCCATAATCCTTAGACCAAGCCCCAACCAAGTCATATGTCATTTACATTCATCTAACCTAATAACATCACCTATAATATAAACCTATCAACCTACCATATTAGAACCCATAAAAGTTTGTAATAATACACCTTATTTAATTTACATTAGATATAATCCACTAAGGGTCATCATATTATGCTTATTTGGATCTACACTTAATCAAGTTTGGTATCATTCATCCAATCAATTCATGTTTTATCATTCACCTAATCCAATCCCATCAACTAAGTCATCCATTCCAAATTGAGAAAACCATATTAGTATTAAGATATTATAAATTACCAAATCAATTTAAAACCTAATTGAAGGTCATTAATAACATAGTATTATCTCTTTGGGTAGTCAAGCCTAATGCCACGTTGAACCTTAGGGCATTATCTTAGACCATCAACATGAACCATCAAAAAAGTATTTGAAATTAATTTAGATAGTCTTGTCTTAACTTGATTAAGGTAATTCTATCATATCTTATCAAACATATCATATCACATCTTGCCATATATCTCACATCACCAAGTTAAACTTGGAAACAAACTTAAAATAAATCCATGACTTCCAAAACTAATTTAGATGTCATGTTTGAACAACATATATTTTCTAACAATAATGAAACCATTTTGTGTGTCCTAGAAATGGGTACTCACCTCCATAAAATATTTTACCCCATTCATCTAACATTGCCTCCAATTTTTACTCATCAATTTACTCTTAATCCCTATCCTAGCCTATCATAGTCAAATATTTTATGTATCGACCATAACCAACCACATAACCCTACTCATAATAGTAAAGGTAATTTTCTCTTATAAACCATATCCAATACCCATTAATCCCATAAGTTTCCTCTAATACCAAAACCCCTCTACATCTTTGAATTACACCACCTAACGGAGGTGTCTAATCTATATTCAACTACTTCCACATCTAAGCAAAATCATGAAGAGAGACAATATAGTCTTCTACTTATATCGTTAGAAGACATTTACATCAATTAATCACTATTGACATGATGCTTTATCCACTCAAAATTCATCTTGATCCAAATCAACCTAATTCCTCTTGGTATAAATAAAACCAATATTACCAATATCACAAAACCTAAGGGCATTCTACTAATCAATGCCTCTCTTTCTATATTTTTTTAAAAATATGTCATTGATTGTAGTGACATTGAAATCAAAAATTAATCAAATAAATACTTATCAAAGGGGAACCAAAGGATATATTCCAAGATTCACTTCTTGATAATGATCACGTTCTTCCACTTCCAAACTAGGACCTAGACACCGATCCCATATTTGATAGTCCACCTATTTTCAACAAACAACAATTTAATAAATGTGTCCATACCAAAAACACCATATAAATAATGTCTACCTTCCATCTATCATATCAAGTCCATCATTATCAAAATTTCCTTTGTCTTGAAGCCTCCTTCACTAAGCAAAAAAGGAATAAGGTACTTTTAGACAACCAAACAATTTCATAGGCCCTCCTTGTGGCCACAGTCAAAACATCATCTACCCATAACATCATATCCTTAGTAATATTAACATTAGAATAGACAATAAATAAAATATAATATTTATATCATGTCAACATCAACATCAGAATCATATTTCATGTGAGAATCATCATCATTTATTGATGTCATGGATTTTATTAATACCTACCTCTTTGAGGATGCATCTGATTCATGTATAAGTTAAAAACAAGGCATGTCTCTTGATCAGTGCCAAGATGATGAATTCATAATGAAAATTTTAAATTACCTATTAATCAATGATAATGAGAGTGAATTAGATCTATCTTTGGATGTGTGCTCTACAAAGGACCTTAGTTATCCCTTAGTTACCCTTGAAGAGTTTTTCCTGATGTTAAAACTATTTCTCCTATTACCCTCTATGGGGATACTATTTCCCATTGTAATACCCAAATTTCATATCTTTGGCACACACAAAACCACACCATCTTTTTATAAAAAACACTAGACTCAACCACACTACCACTAACAAACATAGAAAAAACAACAATAACATATAGTTATAGAAGGGATGACAATTGGTAAATAACAGTTACTGCAAAAGGGTTTAAATTTGAAAACACTCTTCAACCACAAGACACTAAAGCTATACCTTAACCTCTTTAAATAAAAAGGACATACCAAATAATAAAACACATATCTAGATAGATTTAATAATTACAAGCCAACACTAAAGGTCCACAACTCAGACTCTATAACAAAAAAGATTATTTTAACTTGGTGAAACTAGGTTATGTTCTTCATGAGCCCAACTATTAAACATTGAAAATACTATCATATATTAGATACAATAACATGATAATCAACACTAAATGATATCACAATAATGAGAATGGAGAAGAGTTAATTAAGTGAAGAGTGTAATGCTGAAAACCATGAAATCATATACACACCATGGGCTCACAAAATGAATTTAGATAAAATATCCCAAAAATATTAAAAATTAAACCAAAGTGGTAAATGAATTATTTAAGCTAATTAAAACTCATTTGAGTTATAAAATAGACCTAGAGTAATAACAATGTTAAATTAAATGTTTAAACCAAACTCAAATTAATAATATAAATCTGATTCTCTTAAGAAACTACTAATGAATAGAGTACAAGGAGAACTCATTAAAAAAATTAAACAAATTTGAAAGTTAAAAGAAAAAGGTTAAACATGAATATGAAACTCAAGGTAAGAGTTTAAATTTTTTGGATTTAAGAAACATTAAGTTGGGTAATTAATACAACACTCTTTCTAGAGAGACCTCACAAACTAAAACATAAACAACAAAAAATTTAAAATAAATTTGATTTGGAAAGGGGTCACTAAAAATAGTAAATGAATATAAAATATGAAACTAAAAGTTTCTATATAAAATTTAAAGTAAAAATGATCACTAACAAGTTTTGGTTTATCTTCAAGACTCTTATAACTATTTTTGGCAACTCAATTTTGAATTAACTTCATAGGCTGAAAAAGGAAAACAAGTGAAAGACATTGCCAAATGTCCTTGAAATTGGATCCACAAAATATTATTAGAATGGGGTAGAAAATTTCAGGTTATAGAACATGATTCGCAAATGATCATTTTAAATCTTAAAAATTTATGTTTTAAAAATATATTAATTTTGGTTATTAATTAAATCTTATTTCTAATCTGATTTGGTTGATTTATAAATTAAAAAACCCTTAGTGTAGGCTTGCATTGAATTTTACAAAAGTACATGTGGTCATCTAACTATCAACATATAATCCCATAGGATGACATATCTACCTATGTGCTTTCAAGATATGAATTAAGTCTTAAATTCATTTACACTCTACTAATGAGATTTCAATGGATACCATGGTCAACCTATCCAATTTGGTTTCTTAAAATGATTAAGGTTTGTGAATCATAATGTTTACATTAAGACACTCAATAATAATCTAGGTTAAAATTTTATTAGCTTCACTCATTAATTTCAATTTTATGTGTTTTACCCAATGTTATTTGTATGACTAATACTTCATATTAAGATTCACAATATCAATATAAGTTAAACTCACTACATTTCAAGTCTATAATTACCAATGTTTTCTTGCCATATAATATTCTTAATTTTATTTTACTATTCAATTAATTTACTCGTAACACTAAAACTATCATATAACTATGAATATTAGATATTACAATATTTGTTCAACCAAATGCTTATTACTTTTCACTTAAATAATATTTAATTGTCCTAGTCAACAAGGTTCTTGACTTAAAAATAAAATTATTTCTAAATCACTACTGGAAGTAACTCTAATTAGTCAAGTGCTAACTTACATATATGATCAATGCATTAAGTGTTATAGACAACCATTGATAGTTCAGAGAAAGGGATATTATTATACATTAATATCCTTAAATAATACAAAAACCATATAATCATCTACACAAAACTCAAATAAAAAAATGCCAAGACACTACTGATTTTCAACATAGAAATATTATTTCTATATACTTTATCTATGACCAATAACGAACCAACTGGCACTACAAAAATAGTCAAATAAAAGGAATCAGCTTACACTGAGCAATAGACTTCTACCCCTATAACTTCTTCAATTTTCCAAATTAATAAACACATTTAAATATTGAAATTGGTAACTAAAAACAACATATATATGAGAAATCCATAAGCCACCCAAAGATAAAAATAAATATTATGATTTACATCAACATGACACATAGATCACTGACACCCAAAATATACTCCAAACATCTAATACTTGTAATTATTATTACACTAGTAATGACAACTTACCAATACATATTAATACACAATCCCTTAAGTTAAAGTGAATGAATTAACAATCCTATAAATTGCATAAGTAGTTGATTTCGAGGCTCCCATCAAGTATGATGTCAACATGAATAATACTAAGATTATCTAGTCAACTTTCATTCACAATACTTATCAGATTGTAATTTCTAGTATCAAGTCATTTATATTTTATTTTTGTTAGGGCAAGAACTAGTTTGGATGCCATTTTTGGGAACATACCTCTATGGTATGACAATTAAAACATTGACTTTATGTCTCTATTCTTCATCATGGAAAGATATTTGTTTGTATAAATATACATATATCTATCAAAACTAATTTGATTTGATAAATTTTCATGTTCATATTCACCCAATATCCATCCAAGAGTGATCAATAATAGTTTATACTTGTCCACATTATATATATATATATATATATATATATATATATATAACCAAAAACCCTATCTGGGGTTCAATTGGTGGCCCATGGCTAGTGATCAGGCCCTAAGGCCCTTGACAACAGCCATGGCCATCAGCATGGCCTACATGTAGGGTAAGAGGCTAGGTTGGTTGGTCATCCCCTTCCCCTCCCTAATATGGCAGGGGGATGGGATGACACAACCCCCCCTTCTCCCCCCCACCAAAGTAAACAAAAAAAGATATTTTCATTCATTATTATTATTTTTTTATTTTTTTTATTTATTTTTTGTATTTTATTTTTCAATTAATAAGATCTAAAAATAAATATAATATGAATTTACACACACACACACAGATATATATATATATATATATATATAAGAAACTGATTCCAAACCAACATAACAAGGTAGCCAAAACAAGACTAACTAGTATCTAAAATACATGTCATTCACATGTTAAGCTCAGTGACACACTCAACACATCAATCATCCACATGATGACACATCATTAGGAAATAACTATCAACTTGAGAAGGTTATTACACCCAATCTCCACTTATTAACATCAATCATCAATCCCCTCCACCATCATATATCATTTTTATATTTCTGCCCATTAATAAACACTTCTTCATACCCTTCAATGGGAACACACATAATCACACATCATTGAAGTCCCCTTAACATATAATATCATGTGTCAGATCTATAAGGGTCCAATATGAGAATATAATTTAAATTCAAATAATCATATAATTATCCTTGATCTATTCATATATCAAATTCAAGATAAGTTAATACATTGTCCAAGATAAAAATCAACATCTGCCCCTAATGAAAACCTCCCTAAGGTGTCAGGGCACCACCAAAGTCAAAATAATCATCATCCAAGTATAAAATCAAATAACCCTAGTGCAACCTAGTATAAATCACTAGGGGGAAGTCAAAATATAAAACCATCAAATCAACAATTCATTTTCAAAATCTATATGGACAAAAATATTCCAAATAATCAAATCAAAGAGAATAATAGACAATATGTATTGAGACCTTTAATATCTCTAGTGACACATCCAAAAAATCCAATGGTTTTTTAGACTCTTGAGACCCATTTCCAATCACCTAATAGTCACATCAATAATCATAATCATATCATACCATTAAGTCATATGCACCACCATCATCAAGCCTTATTCTTATCCATATCATATATCACATTTTTGGGTAACCTTCTCTCGTATGGGTTATAAAGACACATAGTTGAGATATATAGAGGATGTTAAATAAATAATCAACAAAGCTCACCATGACATCAATAAATTTAACATCATTGACACACTCCTAAAGACACATATAACTATAATAGGTGTTTCCTAAATATTAATAAAATGTTAGTATCATTACATCTCACACACCTATAATAAATTGAGATGTAATCAAGTTAAAAATATTTAAAACTCATTCATCCAATGGTGAAAAATAGATTTATAGTGCTTTGGGAAATACCATGATGAAAATAAATCTCTAACATCATTATAAAGTCATCCATTGTCCATAGGTACCTAGATAATTGGGGGTAAAATCCACATTCATCACTTTTTGACCCCATCTATGTAATTTTATCCTCTATATACACCTTAAATTGGTCAAGAAACCACACATATCATGTCTTTTTATAGTCCTTTCATAGGAGATTCTAACCAGAGAATATGATCTTTGTTCACATTTAACCATGCCCTTCATTTTAGGCATCTCAATCTTGTTACATGCTCTATACACCTTTTTACCTATTCCTAGTCATCTAAAGCCTTTCAAACAATCATTCCATCTCAACTAGGTTAAATTTTTAATCCTCTTTCCATCACCTTAGGTCTTAAGACTATAGGATAGGAGCACTAGGGTTGGAAAATAGCACCAGTGCCACTAGTGTCCATTTCTAGCACTCTTATCCAAAGCCATTTTTACCTCCAATAGTCTATTTCTTTTACTATTTGAGTCTTACCCATTTTCTTATCTTTGTCCTTAAGTTTTCCCATTTTGTCAAAATGAAAATAAAGATCCCAAATTCAAAATAAATAATCTCTTATATAAAAGGCTACACAAGGCATTTTATATCTAGCATTTACTACTTTGGCACATTAGACATAATACAAATCAATCAATAATATAGCTTAGCATTCTGCATCACACATAGATTTTCATGCTTGATAAAGGAAGGTCTTAGGTGAAAGTCATTCTTACATCTATCGTGCATGTTCCTTAAGGGAGAACTACATTAGATTTGAGACCCTTGCTTAAAGGTTAATATAGGCAGTGATCAAGATAGAAGGGGTTCTAAATCATGTGATCATTCTTCCCCTAACCTAGGTTTTTCCCCTTTTGATTTTGATGTATATTTTTATTCTGTGTGTAGATGAATACAAAGTTTGGAGATTGAAATGGACCTACAGTGAGCTTTATTAACATTCAACCTCTAAAATTTTGTACATAGGCTCACACTGACCTGGTGAACAAAACATAAACACCTTAGATCCTTAGCATAAAAATAATAGAGGTTTAAAATAGTTTCAGTTCCACTCTTGTCTAATTTTGATGCTCTTGTCAAATTAAAAAATTTAAGTCTAGATCTAGATTCCAGATAGTGTCCCAGTCTTGTATCTTAGTTTCCAACACCTAAATCATAAATTTCAGCACATTTTTAGATAGGTTCATTTCTCTTCCTCATGTAAATTACTTGATATAAATCTATATTTTACCCTATTAAACTATATTTTCCCCTTATTCTAGATCCTTATTATTTAGGAACTAAACACTAGTTTTCCAAAACTAATAAAACATTTGGTGAACCTGACATACTTTAAACAAATCTAAAAACCCTAGGTACCTTTAGGGATTTTCCTTCATATTTTGTGCAAAAATTAAATTTCAATTTTTTGAGTTTTTATTAGTTTTATGCATTTATTCTACTCAAAATTATTTTTAAAGTTTAAAATTATTGCATAATTTTAAAAAATTCTAAAACCGTAGATTTCCAAACTAGGTCCTCAAACCCTAAGCCTCTCTCCCTTGCAATTTTTAGAAAAATATTTTGGATTTTTTGCAAATTGTTTTGAATGTCTAAAATATTTTTAAAATTTGAAACTTAGTAGTTACATTTTGCAAAAATTCAAATTCAAATCTTTAATATTTGTATAATTTTTTTTGCATTTATTATGTTAAAAAACTATTTTTAGAATTTAAATTATTGGCATAATTTTCAAAAATTCTAAAACCCTAGATTTTCAAACTAGGTCCTTATACCCCAAGTTCTCTTCCCTTATAATTTTTATAAAATTAGTTTGGAATTTTTGCAAATTTTTTAGATAGACAAAGTTATTTTCAAAATCTATATGTTCATAGTTATTTTTGCATTTATTTGATTAATAGTACTTTTCAATATTATCTTTTGTGAAAGAAATAAAATGTCCACTGAGGCACTTCTTCCCTCTCATCCCATAGATCAATTTTTAAAATTTTCTCATAATTATGACAATGAAGGGAAAAATTTGCAAATTTTCACATTAGATAAAAATGTAGAAAATGATTTCATTTATAATGAAGATAATTAAAATTATTATAATGAGAAATATGATGATATACGTGATAGTGATAGTGAAGCAAAAATAGATGCATCTTGTTCTTTCAAACCTATCTTTTTTATTCCCTCTTCTAAATAAAATAATTTTGATAAATGGGAAAGGTACTTTTCACCTCATTCTCCTATGCACAATAGACTAAATGAACAAATTAGTCATAAAATTCTAAGTGAACATCTTATTGGTGATAATTTGATTCCATGTGAACCTAATCTCTTTCTCTCTTTTGCTACTTCCATGTTGAGATTAGAACAATATAAACGTAATATAATCAAATTGCCAATGCACAATTCAAATGATGCATCTCATGTTCTTAACTCTACCATATTGAAAGAAGATCTAAATGATAAATCTCTTTCTCTTCTTTATAATTAAAATAATGCATGTATTCCATCCATAGATAACATCGATGCACATGATATTCCAATTTCAAATGATACTTTATTACATATTAGAAAAGAATTAAATTCTTCTCTTACACCTTTCCCTAACAATGATGGAAGTGATAATGAGTATGATAGTAAACATACAAAAGAATTTGAAAATGAGAGTGATTATGAAGAATATTGCAATGATGTTAATGCATAGAATAATGATGACTATTATGCACATAGTGAAGAAGAATATGCATCTCATGCCTCTAACTCTTTTCTTAGTTCTCCTCTCAAACATAATGCACTATCAAATGATGTTTCTACTTTTATGAATGATTCTATTTCAAATAATGAAAATGTTAATTCTAATATCACATCTCCTACTCAATTATAATGTGATTCACTAAAACATAAAGATACCAATGAATCCCCCAAGCCACCCTACACTAAATTAGAACCCATTTCTCACTCTTCACCTAAAGAGAATGGTATCCCAACATCCCTCTAGTAAGGTCCAAGTTACCATTCCTCCCAAGGTTCTAGTGAGCACACCCCATCTCAATAATCTAATTGATAAATGTAGTATTCCCATGGATAAAATTAATAATAAAATTAAATGATTAAATGAACCACTTCAATATGTAATGTATCATCCCAAGAGATTATCTCTTCGATGCATGTAGTTGGTGAATTACAACACCAAGTACATCTCTTTACCTTGGAAAATAAGGATTATAAGTCTTGGTTGGATGCCAATGATCTACATGGTAAGATACTTATAAATAAATTCATAAAATATTAATTTCATAAACATTTCTAGATACCATCATTACCTCACTTTGATGGAACTAGAGATCCATTCGTACACCTTTAGGCCTTTCAAAAAGCTTTGCCATCTTATGCCAGTCCTTTGATTCTACTCAAGATATTCCAATAGACATTAGTGGGGGAAGCATAAAATTGGTTCTTACATCTACTCTTCATTATTTCCTTTTGTGCATATGATGACTTAGAGGAGGCATTTCTTAGACATTACATATAAAACATGGGACCCCATATCACATATGTGAAACTTACAACTTTACATTAGAATACTTTACAGCTAGCTAGTGATTATCTCTTAAGATTCAAGAATCACATGTTAAGATTTATATACAAATCAATATATCTAGATATTCAATATATCTTTATTAAGGGTCTTCATCAACCTCTTCTTGAGCATCTACTATATCAGACAGAGTCTTATTTTAGGTACATATGCTATAGAATTTTAGCTTTGGAAAAGAAATTATGATTGATTGAGGCATATTAAGTTAATCAAATTAATCTAGATTTCATATCACTATCTACATCTCTTAGCACATAGCATACACTATGTCTTAAACAAGATAGGAAACCACAACCAAAAAAATAACTGGTGAAGATCAAAGAACTAGTCTCTAAAGTATAGCCTATAGTATGAACTACAGATAACAACATCAAGGCACCATTACAATTTGATTTAGATTATAATAGCCCATCTATCATATTATCAGCACTACTAGATAGGATATTAATCGCATTACCTTATACTCATCGATGAGATCCACATCTCTTAAATAAATAGCCACATCAACCCTTTTGTAACTATCATCATATCCATGGACATAAAGATAATGATTGTTATGGGCTCAAAGATTGAATTAATAGATATGTGGATAATGGAATCATAGAATTTACATAAGGGCCACCAAGATCTCCACCATCATAGAACTAAAGACCTCATTCTTCGATGACTGAGTCATCCTAGGACATTCCTTTATAAGAATTTTCAGTCACTCATCATGAAAGGCATGAGGGTTCTTAGATAGAGCCTCATAGGAGATCTCTTATTCCACTTATTTAGAAGGTTTATAAACCTATATAGAAAGAGAAGCCTACATTTAGCATTGTAGTTTGAGTAAATAGTGAAGTTCTATATACATATCCAACAAAGTCACAGGCACCAAAACAAAGTACTACTCATGAGACATATTCACTATAGCCAGATTTTTTGGGTCCTATCTCACATAGTAATTTTATATGGATAAGATTAAATGAACCCACATCACAAAATATTGCACATGAGAAATATACACTATAGCTAGATTTTATGGGTCCTATATCATGCATCAATCCACTATGATTGAGATTAAATAAACCTACATCACAGGTTTTAGGTTCAACTCAATCTATGGCTCAGTCATACACATCTTAGTAGAGGCCATAGGGTATATAATTATAGACAAATGAGCCTTCTTCATAGCACATAGTTCTATTTCACATCTAATAAATCTACATTTTATAAAATCTCCATGTCTAGATATTGTTAGTACATAATAGATAGTATTAGATATAGATCATATTCCTACATAGCATGAACAATATGGACATTTGTTCAGTTAGCCAATAGGGTTGATATGGTGATACAACATTGAGTAATATGATGCATATTCATACCAACATCAGTTCATATCTTCACTTAGCAGGGCAATGATGGAGCCAAAGGTGTATCTAGCCTTTGTATTCTTGATCCACTCTCAAGGAAGTAATATGCAAAAGTGTGTTATCTTACATCCCCATATACTAACAAATAACATTCTTAACTCCAAAAAAACTATCCATAGCCAAAACCAACTTATCAAAAATCTAAACCTTAAAAAATCCTATTTTACCAACATTACCAACTCAACCCATCCAAACAATTCACCAACCTTAAACCATCTCGATTTATCCCAACAATTTCCCAATTATAAAAACCAACATAAATTTTGCTCACATATCATCATAAACCAAATAAAGTTATTTACTTGCATATAATTCAAAATCACAAGTTAGCAAAACACTTATCAAAAAAATAATCAAATCACATATCCCAAGTACCATTTTACCAAACATATACAACCTTAAACATCAATACTAGATCAACTATTTATAATCAACACATTGTAATACCAATCTATTCTATAATCCATAACATAACATGCTTAAACCAAAATAAAACTAACATCCATATATATATATATATATATATATAACCAAGTTTTCAAATACATATATATTGTATCAAATATAATTAATTGTAAATGGGTATCATGCCCTCACTCTCAATCTCACTCTCTCCTCTAGTACTAGTCCCATAATCCAACCTAACACTCGATGTCCCTGCACCTCTTTGAGCACATGAATGCCTCTTACACTTACTATCTCACTCTAGTAATTAACCATGATCCTCATGCAAGTCTACATACCACCTCTACAAATCAATGTATTCATCTATAATCTACATACTCATCAATCCATAATTAGATGGAGGCATCATATGCCTATTTTACTTAGCCCTCAACACATCTCTCCCTCCCACTACCTTAAAAATATGTACCTATATCTATAGTATCCTTGTTAAATAAATGAGCATAAATTCCAACTATAACTATCACTCGCTCTATCAAACCCTCCTCCACAACATCATCAAGAACATGTCATGTGATCTCTCAAAGTGTAGACTCAATGATGGTCTTCCAAAACCCATCATCTCCACCTCCTACCCTAGCTTGTGCTCCATCCTAAGCACCTTCCACTCCACTTACGTGAAAAATTACAATACTACATTAGACATACATTTTCAAAACAAACTAAAACATGTAAAAACTTGAAAAGCAATTCAAATATAATCAATGCTTGCCTCCCATTATCTATATCAGAGAATGGTCATCATACTTGAGGGCATCCCCTCCACTAATAAGATATAATAGAGCCCATCAATGCCTCACCCACCATATGGTATATGCCTCTATACATCTAACATCATCTACATTAAGAATATATATCTATGTCTCATGCATCTAAAGGTAACGGTGTTAACTCATCCTCACTAGGCCTTCCATGAGATCCTACACTCACTAGTGCCTATGTACTCCTTAACCACACCCATGTTACTAGGGGCACATCTTGTGCTACCCCAGATTATCTATTCATGTGCTCATACTAAAAAAACTTATACACTCAAACCTAGTGGTCATGTAAACAACAACTGACCCTAATGTATCACAACTACACTCCATCCTTGGGCCACCTAGGGAATCCTCTATAGGGCCTCTATATGATATATTAAGTCACCAATTTGTCTAAAACTTATTTATAGTGATCTATTCTAGGAGACTAGATAGATAATATAGTCATCCAATGCTCCCCATATGGGTGTGGGGGTGCCCACCTCTCCCTCGGCAATCCTATTAGTCACAAAACCACTATATTCTCATAATACTAATAATGTAATAAAGTACCTACACTTATGCCACCATTGAATGCCTCTTAGTAAATTGATAAAGTTTCCTATATAAGTGGGTAAGCATAGTCCTACCCCATGAGAACATAGTTTCATACGCCTCTATATTGTGCATGATCCTATACATCCTATATGCAATTGATACCTTACTCCCATTTATAATAAAAAATAAAGCCAACAACATGACCAACCACTTTTATAGATGCAAAACACTTGATTGAACAATAATTGACACTAATACATCACTATCACTACCTCTCCTATATATACTTGATGGCACACCAACAAAATATAGGGATGTATGGTGAATGTCATCTACACCCATGTCATCATGTAATGTCATCCAATGTCCACTAACTAGTAAGTGTATAATATGGTACACATCCTCTAGAAAAATCACCATCTCCCTATTAGGAAGCCAAAAAGTAAATGTATCTACATTTGACCTCTCACATAAAGAAGTAATCAAATACCTATCCCACTATATAAGTCACAAGTCACACACATGACCTAACCCTAGTCTATCCATCACAATTTTCTCATCAACTGATAAAGGCAATAATCTCAATGTTTCCATTACCTAGCCTATACAAAACTCCCTCATCCATACCTCACCCTATAAAAACACAAAAAAATAGCATATATATCAATCAAATATGCCAAAGTAAATAGCCAATATAAACAACTCAAATAGCCAATTATAATCTCAAAAAACTAGCCCTAGTAGATAATAGTGTTGCAAAAAGACACTAGCACTAGATAACAACACCAAAACCTAAACAAAGTGATTTACACTAGATAGGAACACTAACTCCTAAACATGAGCATTGGAACTATTGGAAATTTCCAAAAACACTTCAAAATAGATCAAAAACATAAAACATAGGGTTCTAAATAGGTAAAAATCACACATTTTAGTTACTTACTATGGTAGTCTCCCTACCAACCTCAATCTAGGTTACCAACTACTCAAATTAGGTCATGATAGGAGCTCATCTCCTTAGCATAACTCCTACTCTAGAGCTCCATAATCTCAACCTAGTCAACACATGTTAGGTTATGGAGCTAAAAGCTTCACTGATGCAGACACGGAGGTGGTTGCAGGAGAGTTGCTGAGTGTCAGAGACACCGGCGTCGGTTAGGCCAACTGACGTCGGCAGGATAGGGCAGGAGAGCAACCGACATCGGTCAGAGATCAGCTGACGTCGGTGACCCCCAGGTGGATAGGGACCGGTGTCGGTCACCTGTGTGGTTTAATTGCGAGTTAATTACGGGCAGTTGGTTGATGAACCAAGAGTTTGCATGCTTAGTGATAATTATAGACTGAGCTGTGGATCTAATTATTGTACTGAGTGTCTAATTATTGTTTGGATCAGTTCTATATAATAGACTCATGGTTGTATTGGATAGGTGTGCTAGTTTGAGTTGAGCAAAGTTTGCTCCTTCTGTGTGTGAGGTGAGCAAGGGCGTTCCTCCTAGTTCCACAATAGTACCAGGTGTGTTGCTGCTAGATTGGAGAGCCAGCTGGGTTCTTCAGGAGTGTATGATCTTAGTCATCAGGTGAGCATGGCTTATAGGAGATCTACATGGTAAGTAAGATCGTTGATCTGCAAGTGTGTGTGTGTGCAAGGTCAAGGTTCACAGGTGTGCAGAACCACTTATTGATCTGTAGGTTGGAGATCAGATAGGATAGTAACACAACAGGGAGCAGTATCAGGCAAGATCTACTTAGAGTATGGTGTGTACTCATTGGTATGTACGTGGAGTACATGGAGAGCTAAGAGGAAGGCAAGGCAGTTCCTTCCATAAGTATGGTCTATTAAATTGCAGGTTATTGCAGGTTCATGGGAGATCTACTTGAAGTACTTTGAGTACTTGTGGAGTGTGTGGAGCACTTGTGGAGTGCGTGGAGCACAGGTGTAAGGTGAACACCAACTCTGTGTTTGAGTTGGGTGTTGGGACCTAGTAGAGAGAGCTTTGAGGAAAGACTTACTGTTCACTTGAGGTGTGGGAAACCTCTGAAGAGGTGGTGGAGAAGAAGTGGCATCTTCTTTATTGTATTCTTTTCTGTAAGAGTTATTAATACAAGTTGTGTATTGTCTCTCGTATTTTGTGTTATTCTGAATTCTAGTTACTTGTTGATTCTGGTTATTTCTGCATATTAAGTTGCTTGAAGTTGGTAATCAATTGTATGCTTTTGGTGTTGGGTTTTGTATTCCCCAACACATGGCATCAGAGCATGTTTGTTGCTCTAGGTGCCTGACAAGTGGTATCAGAGCTAAGGTTGTAGGAAGCAGGGTTTGTGTTTTGGTTACAGGCACTCTCAGGGGTTTCTGATTGAGTGGGAGTAGAGCAACGGCCGATCAAAGTAAGCTAAGGATGGAGGAGTTGAAAAGCATAGATGGTTACTTAAGGTCCCATGGAAAGAAAGAGTAGGTAAAAGAACATTGTTGGTTGGTCGCAGATCAACATGAAGAAACTGAAGATACAGATGTAGCAGGTGTTGTTGCATAGGATGTGTTTGCAAGTTTCTTGGATAAAGTTGAATCTTGGATAAAAGATTTAGTTGCCTCTTTCCATGCAGCCCCAGGTAGAGGAGCTGGTGAGCCTTGCCAAAGAATTGGCAAAGGGGAAGAGAAGCTGAAATTGCAGATGGCCAACACATGGGTGTTGATGAAGGTTATGCAGGTCCCAGGTTTGGAGATATGGCTAATTTCTTTAGAAAGATTGGGTGATGAGAGATGCATAAGAACTCTCACAGTGGGTGCACTTGAATTAGCTAGTGGTAAGAAAACAAGTACTCTTTATCTACTTGTTTATATTACTGATTCTTCTTTTGTAGTGGAGACGTGGCTTCGTAGGATTGGTCACATGAGCAGGAAGGAGATGCATGTTCTTAAGCAGAAGATAGATGTATTTGACAGGCTTAAGAACTAGAAAGCCTTGGTGTTCTTTGAGGAGATGGCAGACAGAAATCAGTGGATGGTGCTAGATACTTCTGAGCAGAGCAGTTTGGAAATGGGTTTTGATTCAAAAGAGCTCACGGGTAAAAAGTCATCACTCACAGGCGAACATAGATACCGATGTCAGTCAGGAGGAACCGGCGTTGAACAGACAGGTGCCGATGTCGGTCATGTGCAGACCGAAGCCGACAGTGTTAGGCAGAGTAAGACCAACGTCGGTCAGAGGACCGACATTGGCAGTAGGTAAGACCGATGTCAATCAGGAGGACCGATGTTGGCAGCAGGGACACCAGCGTTGGCAGGTTGGTAGTCAGGGACAGATGCATGGAAACCGACGTTGGTCAGATGCAGACTGTGGGGTGGCTGAGGTCAGTCACTGTAATGAATTTTGGGTGGACAGCATGTTATCAAGGAGTCTCAAACACCCATACAGAGGACTGAAGATGTAAGTAGGCCCTCAAATTTGTGTTCCTCTTCTTTATACTTGTTGCTAATCGTAGAGCAGGAAGGATCCAGGAAACAGGTGGGACCTAGGCAGGGATATGATGCAGAACCAAACGAGAGATTTGGTAGGTTTGCCAGCTAGATGAAAACACAGAGATGAATGGATTCCTTAGTAGAAGAATAGAGAGAACGGATATGTGAGATGGAAGACCAGGCATATGGTCTTGAGGAAGCTGTAGGACAGTGGGATAGGACTGACAGGTGGTACCAAGAGGATGACAAAGCAGGGCTTTAGTCAATGTTAGTATAACCATTGTGTTTGACTTACCAGGGGGATGATGGTCACAACATCATTCTGTTGCTGTATGTGGAGGTTGAGCTTGGTATAGGTTCAGACATATAGGGTTTTGTTGAGCTAAGGGTAAGATTAGTTCAGTGGCATGTCATGAGGAGTTTGGAGCAGTGGAATTCTTTGACATGGGAGGCATAGAGATCATAGGTTGATTTTGTCTCCAGTGGGAGCTGATGTGAATCAGGTGTTGGTGAGGTTTAGGATGAAGATCCAGAGCGCACTAAGGGCTGGATAGGTATAGTGTCTAAAATCACATGAGGTCTGGTATAGACCTGAGTATTCCCATGCAGTGGGAGCTGTCAGAGAGTTAGGAGCCAATTCGGGGAAGTGGGCTCTTAGGGATTTGAGAGGGACCAACAGTAGGTATACATGCAGGGTCAGGACTTTACTACATGTGTTTGTAGGTTCGGATGTGGCAGGGTACTCGGATGACAGGTGGTACACCACGGGATGTGTGGTGGGTTATCTTCAGGATTGATCTTGAAGAGGGATACAAGCAAGGAAATAGATTAGATAGGATACAGGTACAGGTACAGTGCATCTATTTATCTCCAAGTGGGAGATTGTTAGGTTATGGAGCTAAAAGCTTCAATGATGTAGACACAGAGGTGGTTGCAGGAGAGTTGCTGAGTGTCAGAGACACCGGCGTCGGTCAGGCCAACCGACGTCGGCAGGATAGGGCAGGAGAGCAACTAACGTCGGTCAGAGATTGGTCGACGTCGGTGACCCCTAGGTGAACAAGGACTGGTGTTAGTCACCTGTGTGGTTCAACTGTGAGCTAATTACAGGCAGTTGGTTGATGAACCAAGAGTTTGCATGCTTAGTGCTAATTATAGACTAAGAGCTGCAGATCTAATTATTGTACTGAGTGTCTAATTATTGTTTGGATCAGTTCTATATAATAGACTCATGGTTGTATTGGATAGGTGTGCTAGTTTGAGTTGAGCAAAGTTTGCTCCTTCTATGTGTGAGGTGAGCAAGGGTGTTCCTCCTAGTTCCACAGTAGTACCAGGTGTGTTGGTGCTGGATTGGAGAGCCAGCTGGGTTCTTCAGGAGTGTATGATCTTAGTCATCAAGTGAGCATGGCTTATAGGAGATCTACATGGTAAGTAAGATCGTTGATCTGTAGGTGTGTGTGTCTGTGCAAGGTCAAGGTTCACAGGTGTGCAGAACCACTTATTGATCTATAGGTTGGAGATCAGATAGGATAGCAACACAACAGGGAGCATTATCAGGCAGGATCTACTTGGAGTACGGTGTGTACTCATTGGTATGTACATGGAGTACATGGAGAGCTAAGAGGAAGGCAAGGTAGTTCCTTCCATAAGTATGGTCTGTTGAATTATAGGTTGTTGCAGGTTCATGGGAGATCTACTTGAAGTACTTTGAGTACTTGTGGAGTGCGTGGAGCACTTGTGGAGTGCGTGGAGCACAGGTGTAAGGTGAACACCAACTCTGTGTTTGAGTTGGGTGTTGGGACCTAGTAGAGAGAGCTTTGAGGAAAGAATTACTGTTCACTTGAGGTGTGGGAAACCTCTGAAGAGGTGGTGGAGAAGAAGTGGCATCTTCTTTATTGTATTCTTTTCTGTAAGAGTTATTAATACAAGTTGTGTATTGTCTCTCATATTCTGTGTTATTCTGAATTCTAGTTACTTGTTGATTCTGGTTATTTCCACATATTAAGTTGCTTGAAGTTGGTAATCAATTGTGTGCTTCCGGTGTTGGGTTTTGTATTCCCCAACACGTGGCATCAGAGCATGTTTGTTGCTCTAGGTGCCTGACAACACATAAATAAGGAATCAATCAAATTCTCCTATATCAGACAACATTCTCATTCAAAGGAAAATACCATTTTCCTTATAAATTCAACCCTGTAGCTCCATTTTATAAACTATTTTATTCCACATAATCATAAAAATGACACCTTTGATATCACATGAGCCTCGCTTTCTTACTACATCATCTACCTACTAAGGCACACACATATCTATACCAAATTTTTACCTAGACATATAATTTGGTCCTAACCAATCAAAGACTCATTCAACTATCAAATAATTTACCCTAACTAATCATAAGCTTGTTTAACTTTCAAAACAACTCAATCTAATTAATCAAGTAACTTCTCAATCAATTCAAACTATACCAAACTCACTTTTATCATTATGCCACTATTCATCACTTTTAGCTAAACCTCCACTATCATAGATCTCATCCCTCTCCCTACAATGGGGGAATCATTCCTACTATTCCTATTCCTACAGTTATGTAGCATGTCTATCCAATCTCATATATGGATACACCATGATTCTTACACACACAATAGGTAAATTATTAGATTCAACTTAGATCAATCAAAATATATAGTGATTCAGACCACATGGGTCACTCAACATTATTTTTACACCTCTACTATTTTAATTATCAGATTTAGCTTAGATTGGTTGAAATATGTAGTGATTCAGATTACACGGGTCATTCAACATTACTCAGAACATTTATAAGGACATACCTTTAGTTTATAGATACACTGAATAGTTAGATATATATTGGTTTAGATTATATGGATTCATAGTGACTTTGATATAGTTTAGGCTAGATACAAAATTTGGGGTCATGTACATTACTACACATCTCATATATATAGCTTTATACAACATGACACAACTATAGGACCAGATAGCAGATTATATGCATAGTGTAAAGCACATTGTTTTGATCTCCATTTTTACACATGGAGCATGGCATGATAGGTTATATCACATGTGATTATATAAATTACCATACTATATAGATGCATCACTCACATACCAGATTTGGGGGCATTGAATAGATGTTCATATTCTTCATCATCCAAGATTATATACACTATTATGGTAAAGGCATGCCATTCTCTTCTTACACATTTACACCAAAGTTTCAAATTAAACCCAACTATAACTAAGTTGTCACCAAGTTGGACCATATGATCATTTGTAGTGGTTGGTCCGTAACATTACCTAGACCCAAAATATATGAGTGTATGTGGGATAGAGGACAAAAACTAGTTTTAGACCTCCAAGAACTTCTTAGTTCTAGTTTAGATTATTTAGATTGGGGGCATGACATATTTTACTCTTCAGAGCATAAAAATTATATACACACATTTCAAATTACATGATTTTATGTGGGACAGAGGGCAGACATTGGTTTTGGACCTCCAAGCATTTCTCATTCTAGTTAGATTCATCATAAGGGGAAAGCATTACCTTCTTTCTATATGTTATACAAGTTTCACTTTAATATTTAGTAAATGGGGTATCTATTTGAAGGATTCCTTCTTTATTTAGGCATTATTCAACTCTCCATCCACTTCCCTAGCTAGGAAGTGAGTTGGAACTTTTTTTATCACACTAATCTCCACATAGGTAGGTTCAGGTACACATTTTATTTTATTTCTTTTACTCTAGTACTTCATTTTATTGCATCACTAGAATAAAAATGGGGCAAATGTATACACCCTAAACTAGTCAATCAACCACACATATCATGTCTTTTTATAGTCATTTCATAGGAGACTCTGGCTAGAGAAAATGAGCTTTGTTCATATTTGACCATGTCCTTCATTTTAGTGATCTCAGTTTTATTACATGATCTAGACACCTTTTTGCCTATTCCTAGTCATCCAAAGCCTTTGAAACATTCATTCCACCTAAGCCAAGTTAGGTTTTCTATCCTCTTTCCATCCCCCTAGGTCTTGGGACTATAGGATAGGAGCACTAGGGTTGGATAATAGTGTCAATGCCACTAGTGTCCATTTCTAGTGCTCTTTTCCAAAGCCATTTTAACCTCCAATTGTTAGTTGATTTTGCTAGTTGAGTTTCACTACTTTTCTTAGCTTCATACTTATGTTTTCCCATGTAGACCAAATGCAAATAAAGCTTCCAAAATTGAAATAAAGAGTCTCCTATATAAAAGACTACACAAGGCATTTTATATCTAGCACTTACTACTTTAGCACATAAGACATATTAAAAATTAGTTAATAGTATAACTCAACATTCTACATCACACATAGATTTTCATGCCTGATCAAGGAAGGGCATAGGCAAAAGTCATTCTTGCATCTATCATGCATGTTGATTATGCATGTTCCCTAAGGGAGAACTACATTGGGTCTAAGACCCTATCTTAAGAATTAATGTAGGTAATGATTAGGATAACAAGGGTTCTATATCATTCTCCTAACCCAATTTTTTCCCCTTTTGCTTTTGATGTATCTTTTGTTTCTATGTTTGTAGATGAATATAGGGTTTGGAGATTGAAATGGACTTAAAACAAGATCTATTGACTTTTAGCCTCCAAAATTTGGTAAATACTCTCACATTAACCTAGAAAATAAAACCTAGAAAGATTAGATCCTTAGGATAATAGAGGTAGAGGTAGACAACAGTGTTAGTGCCACTCCTATCTAGTTTTGGCACTCTTATCCAATTAGAAAATGAAGTCTAGATCTACATTATAGATAGTGTCTTAATCCTATATCTCAGTTTCTAGCCCCTGAATCATCTATTTTATCTTATTTTTAGATAAGTTCATTTCTCTTCCTCATTTAAATTACTTGATGCAAATCTATATTTTACCCTATTAAACTAGATTTTCTCCTTATTCTAGACCCTTATTATTCAAAAACTAAACACTAGTTTCTCAAAAATGATAAAACATCCTCCCACCATCCTTATCCATCCTAATCATCTTTACATATTTTATCCATCCTAGACATCCTTCACCCTTGTATATTATTGTGTCTATCCTTTTTTATTGACTTGACCTTTTTAAGGGAATGAAATATGTCTTGATATATGGTCTAGAAACATCTTGGCATATTTTCCAAGTATTACTTAGGAAAATTAAACATCTAATCTCTTGTATGATGGTACTTGGATATCCCTACTATATTCTTCATTGTATCTCATCTCCTTTGAGCATAACCCACATCATTTCATTACTACATCAATAATAATTCCCCATCTTGTTGCTAAGCTTGCTTTTACGTTTTCTAGTGACCCCCTTTTGTATATACATACCCCCCAAAAAACCTAAAAATTAAATTATTTACAAGAAGGGAATTTTTTTAATAAAATATAGAAAATACAAAACATCTTAGTCATTTTTTCTTATGTCCTAAGTAAATCCATATACATAATCAAAATTCCCATCATAACTATCACTTCATAAGTTGGTCCAACTCGTCTCTTATCCGTCATCAAAAATATAATAAGATTTCTCCATGGTCAAATCACAGTCACCCATATTACCTAAGTATACCTCATTATCATATCAAATTATCATCCCTGTCCTTGTTGACCTATCCAAAATTGATAAAATCCCATCTAAGTTTACTCATTAAAAGTAGTCTTGTCATCATATACCTTGATTGGAAATTTCCTAGTTAAGTTTAATCAAATCAAGTCTTTGATATATTAAACCTATCATCCATTGAATCATGAGATTTCATAGCTACCCATATAAGTCAAAACCAATTAATCTTAGTTTTAATTTTACCTTACCCCATCTATCATGATATATTATATGCCTCAGTCAAATATACTCAAGAGTACCTTAACTAAATTTTGTCACCCATTTAATAAAATTAACCTTATTATTCCCATAATACATTTAATTTGTCACTATTATATTCCATTATCCATAAAATTTAACCGCATTGATCATATACTTTCAAATCATCACTTGATCGCCCATTCTATATGATTCATGTGTAGCTGCTACATAGTAGAACAAGCTCGTCACTTGTTTATTTACACACAAATCACACTTCTTAGCTCAAATATTGATTACACACTTGTGCATAATTACTAAATGTATTCATTAATTTTTAAACTTATATCAAACCTAATCACATCTATAACACTTTATTGCACACTTCTTAGCTCGTAACCTTATGCAACACACTAGTACTCACTTGTAGATTAACATTCCCACACTTGTCTTCTCTACAATACATACATGTGTTAGCCTAATCTAATAGTATTTATTATGATGTGTCACTTTACATCTAGTTTAATTATTAGTTACCACCAACCTATAAACTCAACCATCATCCGATAAGGAAGATGAAATGACTCAACCATCTTATTTATAACCGATAACATTTGTAACTACTCTTGTATTTTATTATATAAATATGTAACATATGCATCCAACCAAAGGTATATTCCATTAAAATTCATAATTTAGATAACATGATCCATGTATATACTATATAATTCATGCATTATAAAACATTGTTTGATTTCCCTATTCTTTACTATTGAATATAAATTGCATTTCCTATAAATAAAGATTTATGCTACATCAAATGTTTTTAGTTTTGTTCTATCTAAATTAAATATATGAATTCACTCTACACAAAAAAAAAATAGTTTTCCCTTACACACTTGGTCTTGGTCCTTTTTGTCTGGATCCCCATAGGCCTTCATCAATACAATAGATAAGACACTATATGTAAATAATTGTGTGTTTTACTTGTCTGATGTTTGATTTGTTTGAATATCTTTTGTCATGTATATATCTATATCTACTTTTATATGTTTATATGATTATTTTCATTTGTCTTTGTTTAATTATTTTAATAATATATTTAGTCTGATTATTTTTTATCTTATCATATGGTATTTTATTGTCTTTGTATAATAATATATGGTAAGCATGTCATATTGGTTCCTTATACCATTGATGTAGTATGCCATATGCTACTTATACATTTTATATTTATATTTATATATTTTAAATATTTTTTCTTTTTCATCTTTTACATTTGATATTTCCTTTTTGCATTAGCTACACAAACACTTTGGAAAAACATCATCATGGTTATAAACATATCATGATGCATATTACATAGTACCACATAAAAAATGTATTTCTTAGACTATGATGATTAAAAGACTTATTGTAGCAATTATGGCTTGACAATGGACATAATTCATCTCTTTAATCATATTATTCCAACCATTAAGTCTATCATCCGCATCCACTCATCTAACATCCCTAACAATATCTACTATTTACATTATCATAGTAAAACCACTAAGTCACTTCATCTATCTAAAAACTAACTTTTATACCAATCCTTTATTCATCATCCTCTTATAATATATCATAAACCACATTATCCTAAGGTATTTTTAGACTATGTAGGTATTGCTCTATCATATGAAGTATTTAGGGTTATTTTAAATACCATTACATAATCACTCATTTTTATCATCTTCTCATCCATCTAGTCAAATTATTCATCATCACCATCCTTCATCATCAAGTCTTACATCAATAAAATCCATTATCTATAATGTCAATCATCAATCAAACTCTAAAATCATCAATCTTAGACATGTAACTCTCCCAGGCACGTGTCTTTGCTTGGGATATGTCAAAATATTGTGGCCTTTATTATCTTGGTTCATATCTTTCCTTGGAATGTGTCCTTGCCTAAGATATGTCTAAATCTTATGAATTTTTTTAATCCTCATCCCTTTATTTGTAGCTCCCATTCATACATGTTTAAATCCATACCACTGTTATTTTCACTCCCTATACCTTATCTTTTTTGGGGACATCAATGATTTATATCTCAATGCTCATGTCTATTATCTTCTTCATCATATTTCACATTAATCTCCCACCCCTAATTTTATATTTTTAGTGGCCATACAACTCATTCTTCCTAACATGTACCCTTGAGGGGGCATCATGTGTCATCCATATTACTAAATTTCCATTCTAGTATTTTCTTTTAAATATCATTACTTGTGCTCACTCACAATGTCCTTTCAAAGATGGGCAAAATGTATAAACATAAATTTGATTATCTCATCTCTCATCACTAATAATATTATTATTATACATTAATTTAATATAATTGTCTAATTTCATCCATATTCATATTAAACCTCCCCCTATTGTCATCATACACTAATTTTACTAACATTTCCATGTCAAATAATCATCCTATTATCACCTTCTTATCAATCCCACTTATCATTTAATTGTGTCTTATTCAATATTTTGGAATTTAAAATCCCCTCACCAACCCTTATCAACATACTACTAGGATTTCCTACAATCCTAGTCATTAATCCTCATGTAATCATCTACCTAATCACACTTAATTATTCTACAATTGATTCTACATTATAGATTATTCATCTTTCTTCATCATTCTCTAGAGAGTTCTTCTCTAGATATTTCTAAAGAATTTTTAATTCCTTATAACAATCTCATACTATCTTATAAATAACCATGCATCCTCCATGGAAAGGTATCAATTATTATAATTTTAAATTATATGCTATCAAATTTATCTTTTTAAGCCATCATAATACATTACTACAACTTCAAAGTCTTAATCTACATTCAAGAAATTCAATTATCTTTGGGCACATCATGATGAATTTTGGAATAAGAATTGATTTTAAATAAGTGAGCTAAAAAAATTTATTTCTTTTGTTATTTACATTTTGATTCATCTACCTTGTCCAATAAGAGGTATGTTTTAAATTGGAATAGATGTAGGTAATTTTCATTATTACTTACATCCTAAATCTCTGTTCCAATTTTTAACATATATAATTTACAATAATGTAAGATTTTAATAATAGTATACACATAATTAATTTTAACTTTCAATAATTAAAAAAAACCTATAATATACCATTATAATATCTATGACATAAATCATGATGTAAATCAAATCTATAATAAAGTACAATTTACTTAAAATAATATTAAATATGGATTTCTTAGTCTTATAATATTTATACACAAGTAATTCCTACATTAAATATTAAATATTGAATTATCTTAAAAAAAAGAGTCCACAAAATTATAATATTATCTATGGAGTTCTTAGTATTATAATATTTATACACAAATAATTATTACATTGAATATTAAATATTTAATTATTTTTAAAAAATGAGTCCACAAAATGTTACATAAAATACTCTAACAATATTTATTATTTAAAATAATATTAATGTGAAATCCACAATGTAGGAAAACAATGTGGTAGCAAGTACTATTAATATTATTAGTAAGTAGTTTTTTGGTAAATTTAAACATATTTTTAGAAATATTTATTATCTATTCAAACATATTAAAATATAAAAACTTATGTACCTGTGACATATTTGAATTTGAATATGTTGCCTTGAAAAATTTTAGACACATATTTTAATGTGACCCCTCAATTTTATCACTGATTATTTTAAATTTGAAAATGTTATGTTTTATTTTGAGTGGCAATGAAAATTTAAGATGGTACATTCAAATTTTGAAACTCCCACCTTTTAAATTGGGCATGATTTATTTATGGGACACTAAAATATCTTATTAAGAAACATATATGTAGCATTTGGTTTTTCATTTTCTTCAAGGGAAGAATAAGGGGAAGAAGTGAAGGAAGTAGTAGGGTGATTAACAAGATCATGGTGATAAATTAATATACAAGCATGGGAATTAATAGGATTAGGGTAATAAATTTAATATATGAGCTACTAGGGGCATGAATAGGAGTAGGGTAATACATGAACATCTATAAAATGAAATAAATAATAAGAGTATGGGCATGAGATTCTAATAAGACAAACCAAAGGTCAAATAATTTTACAAATATGTTTAATATTTAATTTATGTACTATTTGAACTTTTTAAAACATAAGTGTTTTATCCAATTTTTTAAGCCTTAAATTATTTGTAGAGAATTTACACAATTAGGTTAGGCTTTCTATTATTTTATATGTTTCATTTCCTATATTTATAACTATTTTTTGACAAATAGAACTCAAATTTAACATTCTACAAATGATTACTTATAAAAAAAATATTTGTTGTGTGTTTTCCACTATTATAACTATTTTGATATAAATTTATGCAAGCATTTATTTTTTACATGCATACTAACAAAAATTTCATAGGAAGAATTGTTAACTTGTTTTTAATTATCTTTATTTCCAATATTTATAGATTTCAATGTATTTATGAGTGCATGCATAATTATATATAATGATAATTAGTTTAATATTTTCTTGCTTCCTTATATCACTCTATATATAAAACAAGTTTTGTGTGAAAATATTGAAAATTTTATATATTAAAAAAGATGATATGAAATATAGAATGGTTATTTATATGTATGTTCATGTAATTTTCATCTCAATTAACCCAATATACAAATATAAAAAAATATTATTGCAAATTTCAATGACAATATAATTTTTTTTACCTTGTTATAGTACTTAATTCATTTATTTATTGTTAGGACACTAAAATATCATCATGGATGAGATATAGCACCCATGTGGTATATTCAAAATGATTTAATTCTTAAAAAAATCAATTTATACTGGGCCTTATATTACAAATGTATCCAATGATCATAGAAAATATATTAGATTGGGTGGCGCTCTCTAAAAGGTTATGTTGAATTACTTTGTTATTCTATATAGATTTTCTAACAAATAAATCCATTTAAGTACAAATAATGTGTCATTGACATCTTCAACAATAAATGAGAACCATTTATTAGAGTAACAACATTTTTTAATTACTTGTCCTATTTTTCCTAAGTTAATCTTGAGATTCATGTGAATCTTAGCATGGGAAGTTTCCCACTCTAGATGAGAACCATCACCTAGAGTAGCTAGTAAAAACAATGCTACTCATCCTATTTTCACTAAAACTAAAAAATTTTAACTATTATGTTGAATTGATTTATTTTTTCTGTCTACTTTTTCTAAAAAAACTAATCCAAGTGAAAATAATATATCATTAATATACATTTCAATAAAAAATAAGGATTATTTCCCATAGTAACAACATGATTATACTCATCCTACCCCTCCCCAATAACTATCCTAGTTTTTATGGATTCTCCCTTCCCAAATATCCTCACCATCCCACTTTATTACCTTTTTGTGATGCCCCCCCTCACCCCTTACCAAAATCTGAGCCAACCCCTCCCTTTCTAGTAGTTTTACCATAGGAAATTCTCTTCAACCTTGGTCCCCTGAGTGGAGCCCTAGAAGATAGTTGAATGATGGATTATTTCTCACCACCCTTAGGCCATCCAAACCCTATCCAAGATGAAATTAAGAAAACCACTCCTAAACCTTTATTCAATATAAATAATAGGTTACACTAGGACACTAATCACCCCATTTCAAATCTAAGAAGGAAATTCCACCCACCCGTTATGGTGGCATCACCTATCCTATTCCCAAGACCTTAGTTTATAATGAGTGAATCAAAGAACATGGACAATGCTCTAACTCCCCCTTACCCAAAAATAGTGTTAAATATAAACAAGACCAATGGAAACCCATCAAATATAAAATAGGGATGAAAATGATGATGTGGGAAAAGCACTAAGCTATGCAGGGAGGGTTTCTAACCTTTAAGCCTTAAGAAAAGAAACTACAAAAAAGATAGTTAAAGGGAATAAAAAAACCTTAAGGGGTACTTCACAAAGCCCAAAAAATGAAGATTATTTCATGGAACATAAGGGGACTCAACCACCCAAACAAACATAAGTTGGTTAAAAACTTGAAAAATAAACACAACCCTTCACTAATAGCATTACAAGAAACCAAGATGTCTAAGATAGATATAAATAATTCTAGTAGTAAACTTTGGTTCAATGAAAATTATACTAGAATAATCTCCTCAAGGGCCTTGAGAGGACTAGTGGTCTTATAGAACATTAGGATCATAGATGAATAAGTTTTAACTTATAACAATCACCACCTAGCTATTTTGTTCAAAAAGAAATACAAGGAAGAGTGGATTCTTTCTAACATTATTCCCCTAATAACACCATATTAGTGTTGAAGAAACTCTAGGATGAGCTACTAGTGTTCATAAAACATTGTAATGATTGGAAATGAATTATGACTAGAGACCTTAACTCACCATTAAATCCATCAAAAAAGAGAGGATGGACCTAGACTTCATAGACTACATAAAATCTTTATATGAATTCATCACCAGTACTAGGTTAGTGAACATCAACCTCAAAGGCAATCCCTTTACCTAGTCTAATAGAAGGGTGAGGGAGAATATCATAAAAATAAGACTCAATAGAATTTTGGTCTCCCTCAATTAGGATTTACACTTTTCCAACTCTCTTTACTCCCTTCCAAGAATTAGATTAGACCATAATCCAATTATTTTTTAAGGTGACAAAATCTCTACAAAAGATAATCCCCTTAATATTCAAAATCATGTGGTTACATCATCTAGACATTCAATATTATATCAAGGAATGGTGGAGGTAACTAGTTAATGAAACATATATGTCTATTCTAGTCATAAAACTCAAGAAAATCAATGAAAAACTTAGAGTTTAGAATATAGAGGTCTTCAAGGATATATTCATTTAAAAAAGAAACATTGAATAAGAACTCTGAATCCTAGAGGATAAAATGACAACCAATGGAAATGATAAAAAATTGGTCAATATTAAGAAAACCCTTCTAAGCTCCTTCCATAATCTATAAGCTAAAGAAGATGACTTCTATAAATAGAAGTTTAGATACACCTGGATAAAATAAGGGGACATGAACACTAAATTTATCCATCAATTAGCATCTATAAATATGAATTTTAATATAATTTCTAAACTAATCCTTGAGGATGGATACAAATGTATGGAATAATAGATAATCACTGAATAAATAATTTTTCACTTTAAAAGTTAGTTAAGAGAAATAGAATACAATGACAAGTAGGTAGAAGATAGTCTCCTGAAGAATCTCCCTTTGGTCATCTACCTAATAGATAATTAAAAACTCTACAAACCCCCATCACCTAAGGAAGTATAACATTCAATATTCTCTATGGAAGGTAACAAATCCCTAGTCCTAGGTGGATTAGCCCCCTCTTATTTCAAAAATTCTTGGACATAATCCACGTTGAGGTGGAGGCTATGATATGCAAATTATTTAGGGAAAAAACTATCCTAAAATAACTAAACAAAACTTTCATATTTCTCATCCCGAAAAAATAGGATGAAAATAATATGAAGTACTTCAAGTCCATACACCTTTACTCTATAGTGTACAAAATTTATTCAAAAACATTGGCCACTTTCCTACCACCCCTACTCAAAGGATCTATAGTGGAACAATAAGGATCATTTTTGATAAGCAAACAAATCATAGATGACATCATACTCATCCATTAAAATATACCCTCGATAGATAACTCCATTAGAGCTGACATGTTTCCTAAAATTGATATGAATAAAGCCTATGATAGAGTATCATGGAGATTAATAGAGAAGGCAGTCATAAATTTTGGGTTTAAGGTAGATATTATGGGTCTAATCTATAGTTTCATTTCCACTCCCATGTACTCCATATTGATCAATAGAGTCTTTAAAGGATTATTTTTAGATAATAGGGGCATAAGGTAAGGAGACCCTCTTCTACCTATCTTTTTATCTTGATGATCAAAACACTAGGTAGAAGTATTATAGTAGTTAGATAGAAATATTTAATTTAGTTATTAAGGTTGACATAGAATACAAACCCAGTCATCTATGAATAATTCATAAATGACACATTCCTTCTTCGAGAGGCATTTGTTTTAGAAGCTTTAAAATTCAAATATATCCTTGTGAGTTATGAAAAAACTTTAGGATAATGCATCAACTTCAACAAAGGCTCTTTATTATTCCTAAAACCTTACCATCCCTCCAAAAATATTGGTGGGAATCATAGGATATAGAACAACATGATTCCTTAAACAAACCTTGGCATGTTAATGTTTGAAAGCAAAATGAATAAGGAACTATGGAATCCCCTAGTAGAAAGAATCTATAAAATCTAATGGATGGAAAGGAACCCTATTGCTGAAAATGGGAAAACATAAACTCATTAAAAGTTCCTTACAAAGTATCTCATTCTACTTTATGACCCTATTTTTAATCCCCAAAAAAATTGCTAATAGAATTGATAAAATATAAAAAACTTTCCTATTGAGGGGCACGAAAGAAAGATTTAGATTCTCACTAGTTACTTGGGATAAAGTCTTCTTCCCAGAGTAACATGGAGGCCTTGGGATTAGAATAGTAAAATTAATGAATCAATCCCTAACTACTAAATTTGGGTGTAAATTTATGAAGATAACCATTGGACCAAGATTATCAAAGATAAATATCTAGAGGACTAAGATGAAGATAGTTTTCTTTGGGTAAAAGGACCCATAGATGGATCTACCTTCTAGACTACCATTTAAATATTAAAGGATTTATTAAACAAGGGATGTATATGGTAAGTTAAAAATGGAGAAAAGGTGGACTTTTGGGAAGACCCATGGCTCTCTCCCTTTGCTAGCTTCCCACACCCCCCCCCCCCCCCCGTAACACCCTCAAGGAAACATTTAAAGCCTTTATATGACTCAAGGTAAAAGATTAATGGGTCTAAGATAATATAATAAATAAATGGATTACTTTGACTTATGTGGTCAACAACATGGAAATTAACCAAGAAATTACCAACCTTAACTCCCAAATTTAGTTTATTCACATATTTATGTTCCCAAAAGAAGATAATCTCCTCTATCCTATAAAAGATAATAGAAATTACATATTCAAATTAGGGTTCCTTTTTTAATTGGATCAATTAGATGACTAGACTTACTAGAAAAACCTATGGATTAAGTACTTTACCCCTAAGGTGAACATCTTTTTTAGGCTCATAGCCCATAACAAAATTATTATTATTGATAATCTATAAAATAGGGGATGACCATCCCCAATAGGTGTACTCTTTGAAACTAAACATAGGAATGTGTGAATCATATGTTCCTTGATTTTTTGTTTAGGGTTTGGTTTGGATTCTTTCAACTTATCTTGGGTTAATCCCCACTCAATCCTAGACCTTATCATCTAATGGAAACCATTCTAGAAGATCTCATCTTTGGTCTATTTCCCTACACCATTTATTTTCTCATTTGGTCCAAAAAAAATTCCCACATCTTTGGTCATAAATGTTTCAACCCCTTGATTTATTTCTATGCACTCCAATCTACTATCACATAGAAATGGAGGATGACAATACCAAATGATAAATTGGGAGCTTGTGAGGAAAATTTGATCATTCTAGAAAAATGGAATCTAATACCCCCTCACATTAAGCCTACTTTCGCTAAGAGGCTCAAAAAATGGGATCACCCTTAATGGGTGGCTAAAGCTAAATTTTGACAGAGCATCTAAAGGAAATCCTTTTAGGGTGGGGGGAGGTAGAGTCATTAGAGATGAGTTAGGGACTACAAATGTGGCCTACATAAGACCAATGAGAATCTAATCCAACCATGTAGCTAAATCCAAAGCTACCCTCTATGGTATCTAGCTACCAATCCAAAAAAACATACATAAGTTGGCCATATAAGGGAACTCAGTCAACATCATAAATAACTTATTCAGAATGGTCTAACCATCCCATATAATTAAACAAATCATAGTTGATGATAGATGCATCATTCATTAAATAGAGTGTATGATCTCACACATCTTCTAAGAAGGAAACATATTATTAGACACCTTAGAAAAAATAGGTGTACTTAGCTCAAAACTCTCCATGTGGATCAGATCCATCAACCTTCCATCCTATATCCAACCTTTGATCAACAATGATGCAAAATTCCAAGATCTTTGAGCTTGATTTGGGGATGCATGTGAGAGTAATAATCATGATTATAAAAAAGTCTTAAACTCACTTTATGTCATAATATTGATACCAAATTTTAACCCAATGGTGAAATACATCACTTAAAAAGGATCTTACCAACAACTATGAAATAAAATAAATATTGGAGTGTTGAACTACTTATCCCATTGTAACCCTTAGTATATAAGTGAAAAAAAGAAAAACAGTATGGGAGGAGATAGGGATTGCTATGAACTAATTTCCTATGATAAAGTCTAAGCTAATTGAAAAGTTTTAAGGAATTTGTAGAAGTGAAGACTCATGGAGTTTATGCTCAAGAAAGAAGGACATGATGAGATCTTAGCTATGTATTTCATGGTGGGCTAGAAATAGTGCCATGTGACCTTTAAGGGAGATAGTATGGAAGTCTATGAGGGACTCATTAAGGATGTTATTGGAATGTATTATCAAGGCATGAATTCATTCAAAGATAAGTGGTGTAAATAGGATCTCATGTAGTCATTCTTTGAGATGGACACTATCTACCAAATAGACAAAAAGGGATTCCTAATATTCAACCTCCCACATAGATGGTTAAACATCTGCTTGTAGGTAATATGCTACTTAAATCTATAATTAAAATTCACCCATATCTTTTTTCACCACTTATTTATGTTAAACCACTTAAAAGGGAATCAAATTAGTCTACCATACTATTTCCTCATGTCCATAGAATCCATACTCTTTTCCTCTCATTAATAAAGTGACCCCCATGAGAAGCCAAAAAATCCATATAGTGGAAATCAATAGAGAGAACAAATCTAAAAATGATATAGTTATTGAGGGTATAAAGAGTGAGGCATCCCCTTCCACCTACTTGGATCATCTATGGGGGGAGGGAAGAAGTAAAAAATAAAATCATGTGATCCTTATCCTTTGTAGAAGAGCTCAAGAAAGAAAGTTAACATAAGTATTTAGTTACAATAGGACATTAAAAACCCTAACTTTAAAATTCATGAGTTTAAGTTGGTAGAGGTTTATAGGATGGATTAATGTGTCCTAGATTCTCGAGGGTTATAGTCAAAAGATGACTAAGCTCCATGACAATCTACATAAACTTAGTAGTTAGCTTGTGTCATACATGGAACAATGAAACAATTTTAAATAAAAATTTAATGAGGTGGGGGAAGGGATAGCGTAATTGAAAATAGGAGAAGGAGGTAAGCTAGAGGGAACCCCAAAAGGAAACTAAATCCTCACCATCACCCCAAGGATGTTCAATAGAAATAAAGTAAAATCTATAGTTGAGAAGGTCAAAGGCTTAGGAGAGCAAGGTAAAAACATGTAGGAAGTCCAAGGAACTAAAACTAGAGAGATGATAAGTAGAAGTGTCAAGAAGAAGAATATGGTAGTAGGAAGGAGAGTCACTCTAAGGGAATATAATAGGTGTATTTGTTTATATGTTTTATCTAGGTCTTTTTTTTGAATTTCTACTAACTTTTTGCATCTAACAAGTTGGGTTGGCCTTAATTCATTTTATCTTGTCTATACTTTTTTCCTATTGAATAGTTGTTTTTAGGTCCTTCTAAAACGTAAGTTTAACCTATCAAAGTAAAAAAAATCATTTAAATTCATAGTGTCAATAAATTAAGAATCAAGAAAGAGAATCAAGAATATTTTGATTCTATTTAAAAGAGAGTGAATATGGATTTGATGTATTTTTGAAAGAGTGGTAAAATAGATTTGATGTATATTTGAAAGAATGCCAAAATGTATTTGATAACTATTTGATTGAATTTCAAAATCAAGTTATGCATTTCAAATCACTAGTAAACTAATTATTTTTAAATTGATTAGTCTCATTAAATTAAAAGTTAAAATTGTAATTAATTTTGCAAAAATTTTGGATAATAAAATCAAATATGAGCAAACTCTAATTACGAGGTATAGGCTGAGTTAGTGTAAATGATGGCTTTCCAACTTATTTTGTGGGTGAAAAACATATAAAAATAGATAATTGTAGATTATCAAAGGATTTATTATTATTTTTAGATCTTAGGGAAATGATGTTTTCAATACTTGTCTTACTACATGTACTTTTCCAAAAAAATTAGTGGAGTAGAAGAAAACTAGTGAGATAATTCTTTGGCTTTATGGGTTTAAATTTTTTATATATATAATTTTATTTTTGTTCACATATATATTTTATTAGATATAATTAATATAAAAATAAATAGGGTATCATGCCATTAAAAAAATTAGAGGAAGATATTCAACTAAAAATGAGAAGAAAAAAATAAGGACAGTGGAAGCACATGCCATGAATAGTTACAAGTCACTAGACAAAAGTTAGCCAAAATCCTAACAAAAAGAAACCAAAAATATGCATAGAGGGGAATCACTAAAATTACTAATTAGATTCCTTAGAGTTAGAGTATATTCCCAACTTTTTGTTCCTAGACTTAGTTTTTTATTCATCTTTTCCTCTTATTCTTTTTCTCAGTCCTTGTTATGTTTCTTTAGCCAAAGTCTTCCTTTTATGGAGTGGAGTCCACTCCTATTCATCCAAGGATTTATTCACTAGATCCTTTTTATTTTTCCTTCTCTAATCTTTGTGTTTCTTCTTGTTGTGGGTATTTATTCCAATCTCCATGAAATCTTTGGTTCTAATTGCTATTCCTCTATCAGTTCCCATTCTAACCTCCTCTAGAGAGAACAACATTTTAAAATTATTGATTTCTTCCACTATATATATACAAATCAAATGTTTCATGGTCACTTTGGTTTGAATAATTTCCAAAATTCTCTCCATATTGCCTAGCTTGTTGCTTGAAAGGGTTTGGTGATGAATTTTTGCCATAGGCCTACCCTCTTTAATGTTTCCATCTTAGTAGCTTTCCTAGGGTATTTTGTCAAATTTTTCCTCTCCTTGAGAGTTAGAGACTCCTACTAGACCTCTTTATCTAGGATATCATCAATTTTCATTATAATCCCCCCTTACTACTAACATCTATGGATTCAGTTACATCTTTTCCCCAATGTGGTTCCCTTCTATGAATTATGAGGAGGATGAGCCCCTAGTAGATGGGGTTAGAACAAGGTTTGGATTTGAAATATATCATAGATGCTTCTAGATAATTTAAAATAAATAAGGAAAGACTAATACTATGACCCTTAAAGTGGTTCATCAAAATAAAGTGGTGTGAGAAGACAGTGGCATGTTTTTTCCTCAAGGGTAATGTAATTTATTATTTGAATACAAACCTTAGGCCACTTCTTAGGATTTTTTGCTCTAAGGAAGTGTTAAAACTCAAATTTTCACCCTTGAGAGGGTAATTTAAGCCTCTCAACTTTAGGTATGCAATGGGATTGATCCTAGGTTATGGGTGAACTTTATGTGGATCAAACCTCTAGGATATAGAGCTAGCTCCCCTTGGTGTATTAAGTAGGATCTTCTACATTACTAAATTTCAAGGAAAAGGGATAAGGATAACATGAAATAAAAATAAATAAGGGGGTGATACACCAAATAAGATTATCATACCAACTAACTACATTTACACATGTAAATCAATAGACTAACCTTAATATACACTAATCTTAATCTTAATCTTTCACATAAGCACTTTAGTTTGGAGGTTTTGATGGATGATTAGGTTAGGAGGAATAATAAAAATGTCATATAATGACACTAATGAGTAGGAAAACTCACTCAACCATCATAATTCACTTGAACACTTCATGTGGGATGCAAAATAAGATTTCAAATTGCATATAAATGTTAGAAAAGGACAACATAAAAAGGAAGACCAATAAAATCACTTGACAAGATGAACTATTCATGTATGCACACTTAGTTATAGAAGGAAGTAAAACCAGTAGTTTCTTATTAATCAAAGGCATACAAATGGATAGGGCTTCACCATATCTAAGGGGAGGATACATAACAAGACCAACAAGGCTACATTTATAGAGAGTGAAAGAAAGAGAGAGTGGGTGTATAAGAAAGAAATGACATGTGTCAAGCAAGAGTTACCATAAAGAAATAGGTTTAATAGTAGTTTAAATAGGTCTATAAAGACATGTTTTTCCTCCTTGAAGATGCATCCTCTTCCAAATGGCATAGGAGTCTTCATATATGCTTTACACCTTAATTTTATTCTTTAAACTTCCCTTCGATTGGATTGTAAAGTGACAAGTGGAACTCATTGGTTATCAAGTCATATTGAGTTACATTTTTACTTTGTTATTGACACATTTAATTTACTTAGGAATCTTCTATACTAATGTTATAATGATGATCACACTTCTCTAGGTGTCTTAAAATACATTTGGTCTCACTACACCTCTCCTTGCTTGTAAGCATCAAATATTTATCTCACATTTATTATTGAATCCTATATTCATTATAGTTACATATGTATCTTAAAATACCTAAATAAAATCCTTTAGATGCATCAAAAACTCACAAATATCTAATTTTACACCCAAAGCTTACATTTGCCTTCACTTCCGTGTAACCCTCTAAACACACCAAGCTCCTTGTGTAGGACAATGTATAGATTATATTGGAAAAATAAGCATGGATTTGAGTATATAATATTCCATTACAACTTTTTACAAAATTTCATGGCTGACATTGAGTGTAAGTGTACTTATTCTACTTGTTTCTCTCTCTAATTAGGCCTTTAGGCCTAGAAATTGAGTTTTGGCTCTAATGACCCACAACACATGTGAAACTACAAATAAGTGTTTGATTTAATTTTATTACCCCATGAAAATGTTCCATTCAAAATTTGGGATTTTTTAAACCATATGTAGGTGGGTGAGCCAAGAAATGACCAAAAAAACCTAGTCTTTCAAAATCCTTCTCATACTACCTTCAATAACTGGACATGTAGGAGAAATTATATGGTAAAATTTATGTATTATTATACTATAGGAGATATAATACATCTTAATCCATCATCCCCACTAGTTTTCATCGATCCATAAGGTCAAAAACCCTATTTTGAGCCTAAAACCTCACAAAAATACAACATTTAATGCATCTATATAGGTGAAAATACAAATTAATTTAATGATAAGGGTATATTTAGATTAAAAATTATTTTAAAGTTTTATAAATATCAATATAACTCATTTAAATTACTTGGGAAGCTAATTATTTCCATCAAGTCATTTTTAGTGTTCTAGGTAGCCTGCGACATGCTTATCATCTTAACGATGATTAATAAAGCCTAGGGCCTTAATCAATAAAAAATTCAATAATTTATAGGTATAAAATGGTATATAACTATCCATAATATATTGGGCTCCCATGTAATTTATCCTTACCATTATGAGCTTGAGAAGGTGCCTTTTAGGTTATAAAGTCATTTGTGAGGTCAAGAGAGATGAATTTGAAAAAAGGAGAAACAATGTTTTTTTAAAAGATTTTGACACCTCATAAATGTTTATATATTATATATAGACCTATTCCCATGTTTTTATTTGTCATTATGTTCATTATAGCTCATACAACATCATTGGTTGATATTAGGGTTTATAAGCATACATGCAATCTTGACCCTAGATATTATGGTTGCCCCTTTTATCACTAACTCTTTGGGGTTTAAAGCTTATTAAAGTTTTTTTACAAGTTTATATAAACATTTAATTCCATTTTATATTTAAAATACAACTCATGCTAGCACAAACCATCAATCTTTCATGCACAGGCCTAAACATTACCATTAGGCATGTTGGTATTCATGGGAGTCTAATGATTTATTAAGCTTGAGAATGGATTTAACTAAGGGTTTTTTCTCTCTTTAAAATGTTAAAATTTCAACATAGACTCATATTTTTTTATATCTAAGGCCTTATCCATTTCCCAAATTCATTTTATTATACTACATGTCTCTTGACTCATACTGCTTATAGGAGGTGGGTTGACTTGCTATAAGCTATAGATTGATTATCTTTATAACATTATTCTAATGATTTAAAGACCTTATTTAGTCTCTAGTGATCCCATAAAAAATTTATACTCATCTAAATCTAAATATCATGCAATAGATTACATCCTCCCACTCATAATCAAAGGTGAACTTTACACTCTCTAGCTAACCTATAAGTAATAATGTTGATTTCTTGGATATTAGACATTTATATTTGAGACTTACTTATTAGATTTGACCTTTTGGAGACTATATTAGGGATAAATAATTCATATATTCTCTTTATGACATCTTATAATCCTTTAACCCTTCTTATTCACTCCATGAGTATGTTTTTCTATTTTGTATCTATCTAGGGCATGATTTTTGTTGTAACCAACATCGCCATTTTCTTTAAGGAGAAATGTAACCCAATTTTTCAAATTTTGGTCTTAATATTTAGTCTTATTTATCATATGCTTATACAATTTCTAATGAATCTAAGGTATTTGACTTTGATCAGGGCATTTATAAGACTAACATTTGTTATGTGTAGACCATTCTTCAAGTTTATAGTCTTTCAAAGCTTTGTTATTTCAAAACATATGCAATGTTATCTTTGCAAGTTTTGTGTTTCAGTCTCTTTTCCTTCAGACTAATTTTACTAGGGAGATTGTGTTGGACACTTTATCTAAAATAATTCCCCTGAAAGAATTATTCCCAACCTTTTTTGACCTACAAAATTCCTTCAAACACTTTCCTAAAAAAAAATCCCTGATGGATTATCCCTTTAAACCTATCCAACCTATCCTTTGGAACTTTTAAAATGTCTCTTAGTTGTATGAAAGTACCTTTTAAGAAGTTCAAAAGAGACATTTTTATTTCATGAAGTAGACCCTTAAGTCAAAATTTTGCCTTGTAGTAAACCCTTTGAATCCTATATTCATACCCTTCAAGACCCTTTCAAACTAGCCCTTTGGCCCTTTTGAACTAGCCCTCTGGCCTTTCCCAAATTGACTAGTTACCCCCTTTTTCTAACCACTTGTTTTTGGGCACATACCCTTTGGTTTTTGTTTGATAGACCCTTCATAACTTTTATTTTAAATCCCTTACCATTTGGGACATATCCTTCAAATTTTTAGTCTTGCCCTTTTGACTCTACAAAAGTGCCCTTTAGCCTTGTGTTTTGAACCTCTTACCACAAACCTACCCTTTGGGTTTGGTTAGACCTACCATTAAATATTTCTATCCCAAGACATGTTCCCTTTTTTAAGTGGCCACATACCCTTTAGATCTTTCAAAAAGGACCTCTCAGCCCTTATGGAGTATATATATCCCTTTCCCTTATCCAGACATACCCTTTAGGTTTGCTGAAACTTACCATATGACCCTTATCCATATGAAAAGTACCCTTTAGAGATCAAAATTTCCATTCAACCCTCCTAAACCTACCCTTCAATAAATTTTTAAAGAAATTTTAGCTATATGAAAGTACTCTTTGGTAATCAAAAGTGCCCTTCAGGGATTATGATGTAGACCCTTCAAGATTTGTGTGATGGATACAATGCCCTATGAAGTGGACCATTCTAATCAAAAGTTACCTTTAGGCAAATTCAAAATGCCCTATAACCTTGAAATATCCCTTCAAAATAATTATTTTGAGACTTTATCCCAATGAAATGATTCCTTGGATTAATTACTATAGACACTTTGTCTAAAATAATTCCCTTGAAGGAATTAATTCATAGGCATTGACCCAAAAGAATTTTATTCAACATTAGAACCTAAGTGTATTATAATGGGGATCACTATTAATTTTGACATACTTAGCTAAACCAAGGTAAAATACTTCCTTTTGGTAATATTAAAGACCCCCCACTAACTTGAGCTAACAAGTTTGAATAGAATCAAAAGTGAATGTTACATATTTATATCACACGAACTAATATTCAATACATGATCCTATATAGATGATAATCCATCATTTGCATTCAAGTTAACTTTCATTTATAGCCTCTTGATTTTTAACAATGAAAAAGATCCCCAATACACATCTTAAGAGTTCTGTAAGTATAACAATGACCAAGCTAAAAGCCTAAGTGTTTGTAGCATATACATAGGTTATTGAAGGAAAATTAAAGTATCCTATATTATGAAACAATAGCTTCTACAATCAAGACATTCTAAGAAATGAATCCACCATCCACATTTTCAATTAAAGACTCTATAAAGTTCAAGGACACTATCTTCGATGTGGCAATATTTAGAGACAAGTATCAAAATTATTCACAACTTTGGGATGACATCAATTTAGTGGATGATTTTTCACTTGAAGTTGAGATGACATTTGTAGAAAGATTATTTATCAAGGAATTATTGGCATATAAATTCTAATCATTTCACTTTTTTATAGTCAAATTATAAGTTATGCCTTGCATAAACCTTCTCAGGGACTTGTTCTTTTCAAGCAAGATATCATAGGATGCTTTCATATTTCATTCTCATGGTGATATAGTGGTTGATTGCATCTAAAAAAATGATTTTTATAGGTATTTGTCTCTTAGCATACCTAACACTTATTTTGACAAACACACTTTGGTGTGGTTTAATGAAGAAACTTCAATTGAAAGGGTACTATCATCATGGCTTTTCCCCATCCAAAATATGATATGAAAGATGAAGAAGCTAAAGGGAGAAATTCCAATTGATAAGTTCAGGAAGGGAATCGATATTGGTATGGCATTTCTATATAGATTATAAGGTATGTCCAACATCCATTTTATGAATTTAGATTGGGTACCATTGTTATATATGATGTCACTTATGCCCTGGGTGAGATAATTAGTTTAAGATTGAGGGAGCAAATTGTTAACAAAGATAAGTGTCCAATACAAACAAGAGATTTTTATATGATGTCATTTTTAGTGGACACAGTCATGGGCACATGTTATAAGGACTTGGTCAACTTGTGGACTCTTTTCATATATTTCATGAAGAATATAATTTGTGATTAATACCAATTCATGCATATATATGCTTACCCTAAGAATATGGTCAGGATATGTGAGGATGTCTACCCATAGGTATGGTAAGCCATTTATGGATCACCTATGCCTCAAATTGGGGAAAATATTTGAAATAATTTATATGGGAAAGGAGATTAATTCATCTACATAGATTTTACTATTATTATAGTTTATGGAAATAAGGTTGATCCCCTATATCTCCTAAGATATGTACCAGATAAATTGGTTGAATAAGAGATTGCTTGTCAATTATGAAATAACATTGAAGATGATTTGTCAAGGAAAAGGAAGGCCTTATACTTAATAAACTTGATTTAAATTGGTAGGATGGTGTATAAAATAATAAATAATCTCAAAGATGTTGGTGGAAAGTAACACCACTATGGTTTCCCCACACTTACACATAGAGACTGGGATCTACATGGGATGATCTAGAAACATATTCATGGATCAAATATCCCTTACTACCAACAACATTATGCCTATGATTCTATTTTCATGAATGCAAATTCTAATTAATATGTGTTGGATCAAGTGCATATTGTTATCTTGTAAGAGGATCATTAGAGAATGATCCAAACTAACCCTTCCATCTCCACTAGGGAGTTGGATAGAAAAAAATCACTCTTTAATGGGTGGAAGCATTTAGACTTTTGGAAGGGAACTTAAGGAGAATATTAAGCTTCCTACCCTAAAGGACTTACTATAAAATTGAAATTGAAAATACTGAAGAGAGAGCCTGAGCTATCTGAGCCTAGTACTTAAATAGGAAGACAAAGAGATATCCCATTAGTTTGGATTCTAATGAGGGAGACAAAATGCAAGAAATTCCTACTATAAGATCTATTCAAGTTCTTATGGTTATCCCCTAGGTATATACTATTTCATCATAAGTAACAAAATCCACCTCCTAAGGCTCTCCCACATGAGGAAAGACCTCATTGGTCTATACAAAGAAGCCCAAGGATCTTATAGGTAGCCTTGTAATGAAGGCATCTCAAGGCTTGCCTTCTCCTCCTCCAAGTTCATAGCTAACAAGGGAGGATGAGGATATCATCAAGGACACAAAGGATGATTTAGATAAATAACTTGAGTTAGAGATAGCTAAGGCCATGAGTCTCTAATTAAACCCAATAGAGCTTCACCCTCAAGGAACTTAGACCTTTTCAAGTTTTCCTTTGTCTTCAATTTCTATTATTGATCAAGTTTTAGTCTCTTATATGGAAGTTCCCATGTTTACTGCATACATCACCTTAATTAATTCCATCTCTACTTCTACTCCATCCGTTTACACCACCACCATTGATCCCTCTATTGCCACTTCTACACCGCTTCCTATGGCTATTCCCTTTATAGCTACTAGGAATTCTACTATGAGAATCCTTAAGAAGAAGAATGCATCCAGGGAAGTCTAGACTACTCTTTCCACCCTTCAACTCCATGTTCAATCCACATAGATTTCCCTTCCACTCCATACCACCACTTCTATGAAGGATACCACAGGCACAAACACCAATAGGGGATGGAAGGCTAAGCCCCAAATATTTTTATTATACCCACTCCCTTAATATAGAGGAGTAGATTGGTCTAAAATAAATTTTCCTTCCTTACTTGATGTTTTGACAAAGGCCAATAAAAATTAGAAGAAAGTTTAAGAAGACGTGGAGGATGAGATTGTGGTCATAACCTTTGATGCATCAGATATTAATGTTCAACCCTAGGTAATGAATTTGTGAAGTCAAACTTCTCAAATGCCAAGTTATAAGATCACTGAGCTTCCCTCTATGTCCACCCTATTTAATCCTCCAACTAGCACTATACAAAGGGTGAGGAAGAGGAAACTTGAAGATGACCAAGGTGTAGGAATCATCCTTGTGGAATGATAAACAGTGTTCTTCCTCACTAAGAGATAGAATAGATAGCTAAGATATTCTGTATATGAGGAAAATATCTTAGACTAGGCTCAAGCATATAAGGATGTTGTAGTGGCCATTCATGAAGGCACTAAGTTATCTTGATAAGAGTTGGAAGAGGAAATACAATACTTATAAACATAGATTGAGCATCTCAAGGAGTAATCTAAGATAGTGCACATTCCTGTGAGTATTAAAGCTGAGGTTCAAGAGGCCACATCAAAATTTTACAACTCCTTAGAGAGCATGAAATTTATGAAGGGTGAGATAGATCCCCATTTAAACTAGGAAAATAAACTATGTAAATCCTTAGTTTAATATATTTCCAAGCTTAAAATTCTAGTTATCTATACAATCAACTCTTAATATAACCATCTTGATTTAATGACAATGCTTGAGGCATCAAATTCCTTAAATCATGTGTCATCTAGAAAGAGGAGGTGAAGGAATGGTTGAAAGAAGTTGGGGCTTTGATCCTCAAATATCAAACACATGAGGATTAGATCTTCTATGTTTTAGATGAGTTAAAATTGTCCAAGACAAAAGATTCTACTAGTAAATTGAGCAATAGAATTAATTTTGATAAAATTATTTAAGAGGCTACAAAGAAATTTAAACAAAGCATAAAAAGTTTGACAAATGAAGAAATAGAATATAAGTTAAAAAAGGATCATATGAAGGTAATTGAGTTTGATATTTTCAAAAATAAATTTTAGATAACCATGGACAAACATGCAAGACTCCTTGGATAAACCAAGATTCTTCACTAACCACCATTATTTAAATTAGACATTACTTGACAATAACATGATGCAACACATAAATTATATAAGGATAATGAGGTAAAGAATAAGTAATATTATAGTGGTGTTTTTATATCTTAAACTACTCCTTCCACTTCCATTCTTACTAAGGTACATGCAACACTTTGAACAACTCAACCTTGATAGGCTAAAATGTTATGCATGTACAATTTTTGTAGCAACACATATACTTAGATTTTCCTTGAGATTAGAGTGAATCATTATAAAATTAACTTTATATTTTTGTGTACATGTACACATTGCATAGTTTTGTAAAATTTAATTTATCTATTTATAGATTTTTAAGCTTTTTCTTATATGACTTTAGACTATAGTTAGAACTACGTGTTATAACTGCCATATGTAATTATCATGCATAGCTTTAAAGGATGAAGAAACCCCTTCCAAAAGGCTTATAAATAGAATTATACCCCTACTTTAGTTTTGGTCAAAAAATTTTGGAATACAAAAAAGAGAACCAATTTTGATCATCAAGAAAAGTGTTTTAAGTATTTTCTTTCCAATTTTGTGTTATTAGTTATTATTTCCATTATTGTTTGTTTCAATAAATATTTAGTGTACTAAATATATGAATATATTCTTGATCACTTTGATTAATATGGTAATCCTAGATGTGCAATATCTATTGAGGATTGGTGAATGTATTGATTAAATTAGTCAAGATAAATTGAATCATATTTTCAGAAAGTGTACTAGTATTTTTTTGGTGTATTTATGTGTGTGTTTGTGTGCTAAAACTACCTTAGATAAATCATTAGCCTAGGCCATTACCTTTTGTTTAAAGGGTTTGAAAAATCTACCCTAAAGTAAGCAACCTTTGTTTGAATCTAGTGAAATTCTTACATTTGTATTTACTAAAAATTTCTAGCTATGCCTGACTACATATGTGTTATTTCTACCAGAAACATGCATTGGTTTTAAGAAAGCACATGTCTATCTAGAAACCAACTAGGGAAGTAATTTATAAAATTCATGGAAAATTCTTTTCTACCCTTCCTTACCCTCCTTTTTTGTGTTTTTTTATAAGAGATTTAACTACCTTAGATTAGAAACCAATCACCCATCCAACTCATCTATAAATCCACTTTTTTTAAGGGTCCACACCTCATCCAATAAACCTTATCAACAACTTTCATGCTTAACCCCTATTCCATCAGTAGGTTGAAATAAATTGTATACCTATAACTCATGCCTTGGAATGGAGTTTACATCCATTGAGATCCTAAAATGTTAAGAGGTTACCTCGTTTGACTATGGTGTACATAAAACTTGAATCAATAGTATTTCACTTGCACTAGAAGGAGGGATTGAACACTTGATAATAAAGGTTATTATTTGTGTAGAGTTACACTAAAGTCACCCAAGAGAGTGACTAGATCTAATTCTTAGGTTGGTTTACTATCTTCACCCTTGATAAGCCATAATAGACCTCAAGCTGTATTAATAGCTCTAGTTCAAAACAATCCACCTCCACTAAGACACCCTTTACTCATAAAGAACCATTTGCCTTTTAATCAACCAATGGCTTGGTAATAGCATTGGTTAGCTAGATCTGCTATTACTATCCTACGGTATGTGCACGATTTACCTTAGAATCTCAAAAATTATTTACCATCTTTCTCTCCCTTACGACCTAAAACTATAGAAGAGCACATCAAATCTATTAAATCCACTTTAAGGTTCATTTATTAGTTGATGAAGATATTTCATGTTGATTATTCCATTTTACTTTAATAGATGTTGCTTATGATTGGTATTTGAATCTAATAAAAAACTCCATCACTAATTGGGAGGAATGTTAAATGTGTTTTCTTTCATAGTTTGGATAAGTCACCAATCCTAGATTGGTATATAAACACTTCACTAGTATGAAGAGGGAGCCTAATAAGCTCATCTATCTTTTCAATGCAAGATGGTAGAATATGTACAATTAATTGACCCCAAGGTATGAAATAGAACCTGCATTAGCATTAAAGATGTATAAGAATGCCTTCGACCCTATTACCATCATCTTCCTAAGGAGAGAACCTATTTTCAACACTTTAGAATTGGCATTCAAGGAGGCTATTAACATTGATAGATAGCTCAACCCACAAACATTATGAACACCTAACATTAATAATGGATTTATAGTACTCAATCTAATACCGCATGTGAATAAGAATGTCCCAACATATAATTAGAATCAATTATACACACTACTTCCACTAACACAAATGACACAAGAAAATTTTAGGTACATGAAAAATCACATAACAAGCAATAGTTACCAACATAGCCAATATGCAACTGCACTTCATATGACTATTCTACAAGGTGTATACTCCACAAAACCCAAGTTGTATTCTATTCAAAATATGTTCCAGGAGCTAAGTAATGATTTTTTGAACATGCAATGAAATATGGGCAACATCAACACCCTAAATCTCAATCAAAACATTGGGTTCTAGAGATATAATAGACTATTTAACAGGCTTACAAATAATATGGAGTAACTTGGCAAACTTTAAAAAAAAAAACATCACTGAAATGACTCTCCCTATTTGGTGTAAGATACATAATACACCCCAATATGGTGAGCTTGATTACATTGAATTATGTACAACATTCAAGATCTTTTAGAGGGAAGTAACTAGATAGGATCATATTAATAATCCACTAGAATCTCATCAAGATCCTAGATCTTCTAACACAACCATGTTCTTCAAGATTGAAGAGTTCCCTTCCTAGGATAAGACGACAATGAACCAAAGGATAATATAGATGAATTTCATGTTTTTAGCATTTATAGAGAGGTACATAAAACTTAAGGAATAATTAGTCTCTTGCCACCTTGACTCCTCTAAATACCAAGATAATTCCTCTAAATCCTAAAGTGAATAATAACCCACCCCTTTGAAAAGGGAATGATCAATCATCAAACAAATAAAAATCAAGTAAAGGAGGATACAATATCATGGAAGATATGAATAAGATTAAGGAAAACATATCTCTCCATGAGTTATCCCATATCACTAAGCAAAAGGAGTTGTTATGGAAGTCCATTACTAGAATGACCCTTATAGAAAGAACTAGAGTGGCTATAGATAAAGTGAAGGTTGATGATGCCAATGTTATTTACAAGAGTAAACTCAAAGTACCACTATTTTGCTGACCATCAAAGCATTTGATAAGAATAGTCATAACTATTTGGTTGATTCTAGAGCATTTGAAACTATTATGCCTACTTCTATATGTAAAAATCTTGGTCTTACTCCAAGTCCCTCAAAGAGATTGATTTCTCAACTAGATAAAATGGTTATATCAGTAGTGGGAGAACTAAACAATGTGTGCATCCAAGTAGCATCAAAACCAAGATTATAGATGATTATCAATATCTGGGTAGTGGACATACCAGAAGGTTATGAATTGTTGTTGAGTAGATATTGGTTGAAAATGTTCAATGGGTATCTTTCCACACACTTCTCACATATCTAGCTGCTGTAGAGGGGAGTTAAAACGTAGATCAAAATTGATAGAGAGCTAATAATTAAATATCCCATCATAGAATACAATGTCAAGAACAAAAAATTACAGTATCACTCTCCCACTTTGGGCATTTATACTCTAACCACTCACAATTTATCACAAAACCCAAAACCTAAAGGTTTGAATCAACTATGGACTCTCTATTTTGATGGAGCTAGGTCCAAGCAAGGATTAGGCATAGGAGTTGAGTTGATTGACCTTCAAGGTAAGAAGTTCTTGGAGTCTTGTAGATTATAGTTTCTAGATAATAGCAATAGATCTAAGTACAAAGCTCTAATTTTAGGATTACAGTTATCACTGAAAAACATTATAAATTAGATAAAGGTATTTGATGACTCAGAGTTGGTAGTTCACTAGGTAAGAAACAAATATCAATGTAAGCTATCTTAAATAAAGAGATATAATCATAAATCATGGGATTTAATTAAAACCTTTGAATCTTTTAACATAGTAGTACTCCTGATAGAGTAAAATTAGGCTGTCAATTTATTGGTTACTGCTACTACCAATCTTGAGCCATTATAGAAGTCTAGGGTAAGGAGATTCTCTATAGAATTGGTTCCTTGTCCCTCTATTCTAGATAATGTATAATATTTATAGGTCTTTAGTGATGACTATTAGATTATCTAGTTCTTAACTAATTTATGGGCTTTCAAGTCAAAAATCATTGATGACAAATACGTTAGCCACTTTTGTCAAGAAGAAATAGATAAAGAGTGTATTTTCTAACTCAAAGAGAATTGAATTCCAGCCAGCTTAGTCTCTTTGGAAAGACCATCTAACTTAGACCCTCAAGTACAATAGCTTAGACAACCCAAGGTTAACGAATCTAACTTCAAGAGGGAAATTTTGGGAGATGGCTGTAACCTGTGTTATGTGAACATTGGCATCAATTTAACCATGGAATAAAGACAATGATTCAAGGATTTGATTATTTAATAGAAGTATGTTATCACTTGGACTTATGAAGACCTTAAGGTGTATTAACCACAGGTCATCACTCACATAATCCCCTTGAAGCAAGACCATAAAATGTTTAGATAGAGGTAGAGGCCAATGAACTATGTTTTGGAGCCTCTTATTTAGAAGGAAGTAGAGAATTTATTAAGTGCCCAAATCATCTTCCCAATCTAACATTCTAGTTGGGTGGCCAATTTGGTCCTAGTTAACAAGAAGAGTGGTGAGATCAGATTATGTGTGGATTTTATAAATTTGAATAGAGCTTCTAAAAAAGATAATTATCCTCTACATTTTATAGATGAGGTAATACCAATAGTGAGTGGTTCTAAAATGATGTCCTTTTTGGATGGATTTTTAGGCTACAATCAAGTACTAGTATAGCCTAAAGATATAATGAAGACAACATTTACCATGAAATGGGATAATTATGCATAGAAAAGGATGCCATTTGGCCTTATCAATGTAGGAGATACCTTTCAACATGCCATGGATCATCTATTTAAGGGACTAAAATTAAAATTCATAATCATCTATATGAATGATCTCATAGTTTTTTCAAAGAATAGGGAAGATCACACAAGTCACCTATGGTCCATATTCGAAAGGTGCAAGAAGTTTAGTATTTATTTAAATCTAAAGAAAATCATATTTAGGATTACTAAGGAAAAAATATTGGGACATATTATCACAAAATATGGGATCACCATTCAACTAAAAAGAGTCAAGGCAATCTCAAAAATTTAGTAGCCAAATAACAAAAAGGAGCTCAAGTCATTTTTCAAGAAAATCAACTTCATGAGGAAGTTTATCTTAGGGTTCATAGAAATCATTAAGCCTCTAAATTCTATGCTCAAGAAAGATGATAAAATAGATTGGATATTTGAAACTAGAAAGTATTTTTAGGACATAAAAGATGTTATATCTTAGGCCCTAGTATTAATTATTCTAGACTTCACAAAGGATATTTGCTTGTATTCATTCACTTTAGAACACACTATCATTTTGGTTATCACACAGAAGAAGGATGAAATTGATCATCTAATTACCTTTATGAGAATGAAACTTAAGTATGTGGAGCTCAACTATTCAATGATGGATAAGAATTTTTTTGTTTTGGTCAAAGCAGTCAAGAAATTTTGGCATTACATCTTAAGGAAAAAAACAATCACTAATATACTCAATCTTATTGTCAAGCTCACCCTTTCATAAAATGAGCTAGGAGAATTTCGAGGTAAGTGGATGGCCAAGCTCCATAATTTGACATGGAAATCAAACCAACAAATATCATCAGAAGTCAAGGCATTATTCAACTTATGATTGAATCTGATCCTTGAATCATCATCAAAAGAGGTATTTGTAGTAAAAGTTTCTAAATGATAATGGTACATAGATATAATCCAATATCTAGCTATAGGGACTTGTCCCCTTAGAGTTTAGTAGATAAAAAAAGAGAGATTTGAGGCTCAAAGCTACTCATTTCATGATCAAAAAAGGAGTCCTCTACAAAAGGAACTATGAAGGTATTTATCTTAGATGTGTATTTGTAGAGGAGGCTAAGGAAATTATAGAAAACTTACATCAAAAGATAGGTAGTGGTCACCCTGTTGAGAATACTATAGCCCATAAAATTTTGAGGTTGGGATACTATTGGCCAACCATCTTTAAAGATGCACATATGCACATTAGGAATTGTCATGAATGTTAAACATTAGCCAAAATAAAAGTATGTATAAAAATTCCTCTACAACTAGTTGTTGAAGTAAGGTCATTTTCATAGTGGGGTTTAAATTGTGTTGGTGTAATTAGCCCAAATTCCTTAATAAGCCATAAATTTGTGCTTATGGCTAAAAACTATTTTACTAGATGGATGGAAATATATAACACAAAGAATAGTAGGGCACAAGATGTGATCCATTTTTTGGAAGAGCATATAATAACTAGGTTTTGCATGCCCATCTATTTGGTGTGTGAAAATGGACCAACATTTATATCTATAGAAATCACTGAATGGGCACATAAAAATCAAATTATAATCAGGTCAGCCTCTAGCCACTACCCTTAAGGAAATGGACTAGTAAAGTAAATAAATAAAAGTCTAATTGATGGAATAGCATAATCTACTAAAGTATGCTCTTTGGGTAGACTAAATGAGATACAAACAAGCCTTGAAAGATTTGCTTTTCTTATTGGTGTATGGGTATAAACTAGTTTTCCCCATCACATTGAAGCTATCCACTTATTATTTCATGCAAGATTACATGGAACCAAATGATAAAGTAGAATCAAGGTTGCTTGATATAATATATATGGAGGATTAAAGGATAGAATCCTTGTAGAGCTTCAACAAACACCAAGATGTGGTAAAAAGGTGCTTTGACAAAAGAGAAAAAATCAAAGCATTCAATATTTCAAACTTAGTGATACTATGGGATAAATCCCATGAAAATAAAGGACAACACAATATTTTCATCCCATTATGGACTAGATCCTATCAGGTTTCATAGATCATGGGTAATAATGCATTTTATATGAAATACCTTCAAGACAATGAGCTTACATACCCAATCAATGGATAGTTCCTGAAGCATTACTTCAAAGCTATCCCATCTATGTATATTACTAATTAAGAGGAAGGATAGATAATTTTAGATATAGGATTAGTTTAGAGTTTTCCTACTTTCTATATTATATTTCATTATTTTGTTAGATTAGGCTTTCCTGCTTTCATTATTTTGCTTTCACTAGAATAGTTTCCTACTTTCTAGATTAGTTGTTTATTTTATTTGATGTTCAAAGTTGGGTTTGATCTATTTATCTCCAAAATATTAAATATAAAATAGTTGATTCTAAGACTTATAGATAAGGGTAAAATTTAAATTTTGACACTCTTGGGGAGTAGGTCACAAATTAGGTATATTTCTATGTTTTTGAGTCTTTAGAATGAAGAAAGGTAATCAAAGAATTATTCTAAATAGTGTCACAATTGAATACTCTTACCAGCTATGTGTAAATTTATCTTGGGGTGTTTCATACAAATTTATAAATTTTTCTTATTTTTATTGGACCAACTACACTAATCATGATAAAGACTTTTTGAAAGTGATAATTCTAGGTATTGATCTAGCTAGCAGGGACATTCTAGTAATGATTTGTTTTAGAATTATACCAATTCACTGGGCTTCTATCTCTTTATATCTCTTTCTCCTCCATCAATAGAAAGAAAAAAAAAATCAATGAGTTCAAAAGAGCAAAAAGAAAATCAAAATAAAAGGGATCACATGGTGAAATAAGGTAAATGCACCACGCATCATGTTTAAGAGTAAATAATGAAAGGGAAAGAGAAGGAATCCATGGTATCTCTATTAGGGCTATGGATGCCTGGTTAGAAATAGAGAAATTCCTAAGCTTACCTTGATTTAATGAGTTTTAATATATACTATAATGAAACCTACTACTTTATCAAAACCTTTGAAAAAATCATCATAACAAGGACTAGACAAACTACACGCTTAACACACACAGTTCCAAGAATTTTGAAGGCAAGTATGTTATGTGAATTAAATTAGGAGTCCCTTTCATGTTATTGATTTTAATTATTTTTCTATGACACACTTAAATATTTATTTAGAGATTGCTAACCAAAGTTCTAGATTCTCAAATACTCAGGAGTATTCCCCTTGTAAGTTACCATTTGTTATACACAACATCCCCCTTTTCTTTAAGGAGAAATGGGGACCCACTTTTTCAAATTTTGGTCTTAATATTAAAGCTTATTTCTCATATGATTGTACAAGTTATAAATAATCTAAGGTATTTAACTTTGATAAGGGAATTTATAATACTAACTTTTGTTTTGTGCAGACCATTCTTTGGGTTTATAGTCTTTCAAAGCTTTATTCTTTTGACACTTATGCAATGTTATATTTTTAGGTTTTGTGTTTTTATCTCTTTTCCTTTAGACTAATTTAATCAAGGAGATTGTGTTAGATACTTTGTATAAACTAATTACACCAAAGGAATTGTGCCCAACCTTTTGTGACCTACAAAATTCCTTTAGACACTTTCCCCTAAAAAAAATCCTTGATGTATTATCCCTTTTACCCTATCCAACCTACCCTTTGGAACTTTTGAAATGTCCCTTAGCCATACAAAAGTACCTTTTGGTAAGTTCAAAATTTACCTTAGGCATTCAAAAAGTAAACCCTTTGGGAAAAAAAATTCCCCAATGTAGACCCTTTGAAACCCATCCTTATACCCTTTGGGACCCTTTCAAACTAGCCCTTTGGCCTTTCTCGAATTGACCACTTACCCCCTTTTTCTGACCACTTTTTTTGGGGCACATACCCTTTGGGTTTCATGTGATAGACCCTTCATAACTTTTATTTTGAACCCCTTACCCTTTGGGACATACCTTTCAGATGTTTGTCCATAACCTTTTGACTCTACAAAAGTGCCCTTTGGCCTTTGTTTTTTAGACCTCTTATTATAAACCTACCCTTCAGGTTTGGTTAGACCTACCATTTAGGATTTATATCCCAATCCATGTGTCCTTTTTAAAATGGAAACATACCTTTCAAATCTTTTGAAAAGGACCTCTTTACCCTTACGGAATATCTATATTCCCTTTCCCTTATCCTAACATACCCTTCGGGTTTGGTGAAACTTATCCTTCAAGACCTTTCATGAACCTTAGCCATACATTAATTACCCTTCAAAGATCAAAAGTGTCCTTCATCCCTCCTAAACCTACCCTTCAAGACTTTTTGAAAGAACCTTAAGCTATACAAAAGTACCTTTCAGGAACCAAAAGTGCCCATTAGGGATTACAAACTAGACCCTTCAAGATTTGTGTCATGGAAAAATTAACCCACGAAGTGGACCCTTCCAATAAAAATTTCCCTTTATGGAAATTGAAAATGGCCTATAACCTTAAAATATCCCTTTGGAATAATTATTTTAGGATTTCAACCTAATTAAATGATTCCTTGGGATCATTATTATAAACACTTTGTCTGAAATAATTCCTTCGAAGGAATTGATTCATATACATTGACCCAAAAGAATTTTATTCAACATTTGACCCGAAATGCCTTATTATGATGAGAACTATTAATTTTTCCATACTTAGTTAAACCAAGGTGAAATAATTCCTATTGGTAATATTAAATACCCCCCACCAACCTGAGCTAACAAGTTTGAATAGAAGCAAAAGTGAGCATTGCATATTTATATCACATGAACTGACATTTATACATAGATAGTGAATCCGTCATTTGTATTCAAGTTAGCTTGTACATTAAGGTTAACTTGTATTTGAAGCCTCCTTCTTTATAACAATGACCAAGAGACCTAGTACACATCTCGAGAGTTTTGAAAGTATAACAATGACCAATATAAAAGCCTAAGTGTTTGCACCACATACATAACATATTGAAGGAAACTCTAAGTATCCTAGAGTATGCAATAATGGCTTATACATCTAAGACATTTCAAGGAATGAATCTACCATCCACATTTTCAATTAAATATTCCATGGAGTTCAAGGACACTCTTTTCAAAGTGATAATATTTGGAGACAAATATAAAAATTATTCACAACTTTGGGATTCCATCAATTCAGTGGATGCATTTTCACTTGAAGATGAGATGAAATTAGCTACAAAACTATTTGTCAGATAATTACTAGCATATAAATGCTAAGCATTGCACTTTGTTGTGACCAAACCAGAAGTTATTCCTTGCATATACCTTCTTAGGGACTTGTTCTTTTAGGGTAAGATATCATAGGATGCTTTCTTACTTCAATCTCATGGTGATATAATAGTCATATGCATATATAGAAATGATTTTCATAGGTTTTTATTTATTAGCATACCCAATGCTTACTACAACAAGCACACTTTGGGGTGGTTCAATGAATAAAATTCAATCAAAAGGGTGTTGATTTCATTGCTTATCCCCAACTAGATAATCACATGGAAGGTAAAGAATTTAAAGGGAGAAATTCCAATCAATGAGTTCAAGATGGGAATCAATATTGGTATGGTGTTGCTTAATAGATTATATGGTATGCCCAGCATCCATTTTTTTAATTTAGATTGGGTACCATTTTTATATATGATTTTATCACATGATGTTTATTATGCCCTGGGGGAGATAATTAGTTTAATATTAAGGGATAAAATTGTTCATAAAGATAGGAATTCCACACCCATAAGATATTTTTACATGATGTCATATTTAGAGGATATAGTCATGGGAACGTGCTATAAGGACTTGAACAACTTGTGGACTCTTGCCACATATTGAATGAAGAGTATAATTTTTGATTACTACCAATTCATAAACATATATGCTTACATTAAGCATATGGTTAGTATATGTGAGGATGTCTACCCACAAGTATGGCAAGACATTCATGGCTCGACTATGCCTCAGATTAGGGAAAATATTTGAAAGAATTTAGATGTGAAAGGAGATTAATTACTTTACCTAGATTTTACTATTATTATGGTCTAGGTAAATATGGCTGAGCTCCTATATCTCCTAAGATATGTACTAGATAAATTGGTAGAATAAGAGATTGCTTTCCAGATATAGAATAACATTGAATAATATTTTTCAAGGCAAAATAAGTCATTATACTTTATAAACTTGATTTCAATTGGTAGGATGGTGTATCAAATAAGAAATCATCTTAGAGATGTGGGTGGAAAGTGAGCATGCTATGGTTTCTTGAAACTTACATGTAGAGACTGGGATCCAAATGGGCTAATCAAAAAACTTATTCTTGGATTCAATATCCCTTAATACTACCAACCTTATGCCTATGATTTTATTTTCATGAATTCAAAGTCTAATGAAGATGTGTTGGATTGAACACAGATTGCTACCCTATAAGAAGATCTTCTGAGAATGATCCAAACTAACCATTCCATTTCCAACATGGATTTAGACAACAAAAAATCACTCTTTAAGGGGTGGAAGCATTCAAACTTTTGGAAGGGAACTTTAAGAGAATAGGAAGCTTCCTCCTCCCAATAACTTCCTCTAAAACTAAAATTTAAAATAGTGAAGAGAGATCATGGGCTACCTAAACCTAATACTCAAAGAGGAGGACAAAGAGGAGATCCCATCAACTTAGATTCTAATGAGGGAGAAAAAGTAAAAAAATTGCCTACTATAATATCTAGTCAAGTTCCTATTGTTATCCCCTATGTATCTACTATTTCATCACAAGTAATAACATCCACCTCATAGGGCTCTCCCACACAAGGAAAGACCACTTTGGTCTACACAAAGAAGCCCCAAATGCCTATAGGCAACCCTATAGTATATGTATCTCAAGGCTTTCCTACTCCACCTGTAAGTTCATAATTAATAAGGGAGGATGAGGTGATCATCAAGGACAGAGGATGATTCAGATGAAGAAGATGATTTGGAGATAGATAAGGCCATGTCTCTAAGTAAACCCAATAGAGCTTTAGCTCCAAGGTACTTAGACATTTTCAAGTTTTCTTTTGCCTTTAATTTTTATTGTTGATCAAGTTCCAATCTCTTTTATGGAATTTTCCATGTCTACTGCATCCACCCCCTTTATTATTTCCACCTTTACATCTACTCCTTCCATTTACACTACCACCATTGATCCCTCCAGTGTCACTTCCACACTTATTATGGATATTCCCTTTATACCTATTATCACTTCTACTATGATAAGCCTCAAGAAGAAGAAGGCATCCTAGAAAATCTAAACTGCTCTTACCACCCATCAACTCCATGTTTAATCCACACAAATTTCCCTTTGACTCCCTACCACCACTTCTATAGAGGAGACCAATGTCATAATCACTAATAGGGGATGGGAGGCCAATCCCCAAATAGTTTTAGTCTACGCACTCCCTCAATTTAGAGGAGTGGCTTGGTCTAAAATAATTTAGCCTTCCTTACCTAATGTTTTGATGAAGGATAGTAAGAAGTAGAAGTGAAAGAGGACATCAAGGACAAGGTTTTGGTCATAACCTCTAATGCATCAAATTTAAATGTTATACCCTTGGAAATGGATTTAAAAAGTTAGACTTGTCAAATGCCAAGTTATAAAATCACCAAGCTTCCATCTATGTCCACCCTATTTGATCTTCCAACTAAAACTATCCAAAGGGTGAGGAAGAGGAAACTTGAAGATGACCAAGGTGTAGGAATCATCCTTGAGGAATGGAAACTAATGTTCTCCCTCATTAAGAGATAGAATAGACAACCATGATAGTCTATGTATGAGGAAAATATCTTAGACTTGGTTCAAGCACATAGGGATGCTATAGTGTCCATTTATGAAGGCATTGAATTAGACTAATAGGATTTGAAAGAGGAGGTGAAAGACTCACAAGCATATATTGAGCATCTCAAGGAGAAACCTAAGACAATGCACATTCCTACAAGTATTAAAGCTAAGGTTTAAAAAGTTGCATATCAAAATGTTATAAATCATTGAAGGCCATGGAATTTATGATGTTTGATATGACTCCCCATGTGAACCAATAAAATTAGTTGTGTAACTCCTTAGTTAAAGATAGTTCCAAGATCAAAATGCTAGTTTTCTATATAGGAAACTCTTTATATAACCATCTTGATTTAGTGACAAAGCTCAAGGCATATAATTCCTTAAATATTTTTTCCATCCAGTAAGAGGAGGTGAAGGATTTGTTGAAATTATTTGAGGCTTTGATACCTAAATATCAAGCACATGAGGATCAACTCCTCCAAGTTTTGGATGAGTTAAAATTATCCAAGGCAAGAGATTTCACTAGTAAATTTATTAGTAGAATTAATTTTGATAAAATTATTTAGTAGGCTATAATTAAATTTAAATAGAGCATACAAGGTTTGGAAATTGAAGAAATAGAATCTGAATTAAGGAATGCTCAGAAGAAGGTAACTGAGGTCAATATTTTCAAAAATAAATTTTAGATAACCAAGGATAAACATGTGAGACTCCTTGGACATACCAAGAGACTTCACCAGCCATTATTTCTTAACTTAGAAATTATCCAACAATATCATGATGTAGGACACAAATTATATGAGTATAATAAAGAAAAGAAGAAGCAGGCTTCTGGTGTTGTTGTTATATCTTCAACTATTTATTCCACTTCCACACCTACTAAAGCACATGCAACACTTGAAACAACTTAGCCTTAATAGGCTAAAACATTATGCATGTATAATTTTCATAGTGGCACATATACTTATATTTTCCTTGAGATTAGAGTGAATCATTGTAAAATTTACTTTATATTTTTGTGTACATAGACACATTGCATAGTTTTGTAAAACTCAATATATCTATTTATAGATTTTTAAGCTTTTTCTTATATGACTTTGGACCAAAATTAGAAATACATGTTCTAAATATCACATGCAATCATCATGCATAAACTTGGAGGATGAGGTGACCCCTTTACTAAGGTATATAAATACAATTGTACCCCTAATTTATTTTTGGTCAAAAAATTTTAAAATACAGAAGAACGGACCAATTTTGGTCATCAAGCAAAGTGTTTTAAGTATTTTCTTTCCAATTTTGTGTTATTAGTTATTATTTCCATGGTTGTTTGTTTAAATAAATATTTAGTGTGCTAAAGTTGTGAATAGATTATTGATCACTTTGATTAATATGATAATCCTAGATGTCCAATAGCTATTGAGGATTGGTGAATGTATTGATTAAATTAATCAAGAATAATTGAATCATATTTCTATATTGTAATCATGTTTTCTTGGTGTAGTTTTTTCTGTGTGCTATAATTACCTTAGATAACTCATTAGCCCAAGTCATAATCTTCTATTTAAAGGGTTTGAAAAAGCTACCTTGAAGGAAGAAACATTTATCTGAGGCTAGTGAAATTCTTTCATCTATATTCCCTAGAATTATTAGCTTTGCCTGACTGCATATGTGTTATTATTGCTAGCAATAGGAATTGGTTTTAAGAAATCATAGGTCTGTCCAAAAACCAACTAGGGAGGTAATTTCTAAGATCCAAAAAAACTTATTTTCTTTTATACCTTACCCTTATTTTTTATGTTTTTTATAAGATATTTAACCACCTTAGATTATAAACTAGTCACCCATCCAAATCACTTAGAAATCCATTATTTTTAGGTTCCACACATCCATCCAAAAAAACTTATCAACAACTTGTGTGATTTACCCCTATTCCATCAATAGGTTGAAATAAATTGACTACTTTAAACTCATGCCCTAGAGTGGAGTTTACCTCCATTGAGATCCTAAAACATTAGAGGCTACCTCATTTGACTATGATGTGCATAAAACCTACATCAACAACTTTGTATGATAATTTATAGCAAATTTCATTCTTACTTGGTCATAGACTTAGATTTTACTTATATTCAATATATTTGGATCTCTACATCATTTTTTTCATATCTCACCTCTCCATTGACCTCATAATCAAAATATCATTGTGTTTCATACATGTTTGGGTATAGGCATGTCTGTAGGTGTTAGTTTGGCTTATGGATGTCATCTTGAGGGTTTAGGCTTATTGAATAGGATTATTAGCTCCATGATAACCTTTATATAATTTTATAATTTTTTCCATATATTTCACACCTTATTTAGCCTTTTAACTCCATTATCACATAAGGGCTATTGAATTTCATATGGAAGAGAACATTACAAGTCTTCAAACTTGTAGGTTTGTATTTTCAATGCATGAATCCTTTTATGAGGTTTGTATTGACCTTTTAAAACTTGATATCATTTATCTACTAACTCATTACACTCCTAAACAATTAATTAACCTCATATGACTATGATAATGCAATATAGAACCTTTTGAAACCTTTTTGTGTAGGTAATCTCATAACACAGTCTTCAAGGCTATAACCATGAGTGTTACTTAGAGGTATAGTTTTGGAGTATCCAAATTATTTAAGGTATTTCAGTTGAGTTTAAAATATTATTAGAAACATGTTATCATCACTTTTATGCATTTAACTCTATAATAACTTCAAAACCTCAAGTGTAAACATATAATTTCACCCTATGAATGTCTTTTACTCAATTTCCAATGCCACACATGCCAAAAACATGGAATATGAATGTTTGAGAATGTTTCATGGGGACAAAGGATTATTTTAAAGAACTCACTTTTCCTTCACTAGCTCATTCGTGCATGAAACATGCTTAAAACTTAGACCTTGGGGTTTTGCAAGGGTTTAAGACCACCTGATGCTCTTAACAATTGTTCATAAATATGAGGTCAAAAATATAAGAAAAAATTCCATAAAAGTGAAGGATAGTATACCCCCTTATTTTTCCCACAAGTTTAGGCCATTACTTTGTCTCCTCTATCTACACCAAGTACATGAAATTTTCCTTAGCTAGTTTGCCAAAAGGATGATGGAGGTTCTGATTCAATTTTTGGAATTTTAGGACCTATACAAGCTTTATATACATGGATATGACTTGTATAAGGTGAAGAGATAATTTTAATATGTTTTCACCTAAATATGGATCTCCAAGTCCATACAAGTTCCCCATAAATTCCTATAAAAGAGTGATTCTCTCACATTTGGGTATTGAACTTGTAAAACTAATATAATCTATCATTCTTGACATGTATCCATGTTATATAACTACTTCAAAATATTTTAAAAGTGTATTTTTTGGATATTTTATATTTTTTGGGTTTGACATACATTATATTTAGTTATATACACTTTCCTTTGCATGAAAATTTACCTTAAACTTTACAAAAAACCTTAATCTCTCCAAACAAGCATAAAATACTCATGCAACATGGCCAAAGCATGATATGATTTTGAGAGACACTTTTGAATATATGACACCTTTTGGATCAACTTATTCATGTTCACTTTATGACTAGACTATCAAAAGACAAATATAAGGCATTACCTTAATTTTATCAAAACAAAATTATGTTTTCCTAATAAGACCTCAACAAGACCATTTCAAGACCTTACAAGGAATAAAATTTATAAGAACACGGTTGTTAATACATGAAAATCAAGTTTTTTTTAACTTGTTTTATGATATCCAAAAATTGACTAACATCTTTGGTGGTCTCCTGGGGATGCTTGCTTGATAAGCATTTTTGACTAGTTGCCTAGTCCATCTAGTGGGTAATGGAGTCATCTACTACTCAAACTCAGAACTGAAATGAATTTTACATAATAAAATACCCCTCGCATGGACTCCAAACATACAAAACATTAATACAACACTTAAAACAAGAAAAAACACACACTTGTGCTCACAAACACTTAGGGAAAATAAGATAAAATAATCTATTATGCACAACTAACCTCAACATATCTTCTTCCTCCATGATTAAATGCAAAGCTATTGGTATCACCATTAAACCATGAAATTATATTATCACATGTTTAATGGAGTCTAAATAGTCATGTTTCATGGACTATAGGCTTCTTCTTGCATTTGGATATGTTAGCATGCTCATAGCCTTTTTGACTAACAACTGGATCTTCTTGCTTCATTTTCTTGTGTATAGGTTGACTATGTGAGTCAATTACCAAATCATACTCATTATAAACTTGTTTACTTGGCATAAATAATATAATTTATACCTCATGCATAGGCTTATATTAATGGTCAATGACTTCTTCATACCTATCAGTTGTTACTTTCTTGATATCTAACTCTTGTTTACTTGAATTCTCATGAACTAGTGTCTTAATAAGAAGAGGAAAAACTTCAAAAGCATATTAATTATATCCAATAGAATATGTATACCTTTTTAGAGTCTCAAAATCATTTAATATTATTAAATACTACTTCCATAGTTCATTATAATTCTCTTGACATCTATCTTGAAGATGTACAACAATAGCCTGGCTTTGTTCTTCAACTTCTATAGTCTCACAAAGTGGAAAGATTGTAGAGTTTCCTTCCTCTTGCTTGATATCTTACTTGACAAAACTAACTTATTCAATATAAATTATACTATGACATCTCTCTATAATAACCTATCATTATCTTATGATCATAAACAAATCCTTCAATTGATCTTCACCTAGTTTTAGTTCATGTAGACGTTATTCAAGCTTGATAGGAGTTGATATAGAGGTAGGAATAACATAGTTTGAAAATGAGTTAGAAATTGTACCAAATTGATCATAATATTGGAGATTCAAATAGTTTTTTACCACCTCTAGTGGATCTTAATGAGCCTCTTCTTTTTCTATAACAACTTGATTAGCTTGTTTATATTAATAAATACCATCTCTCTCAAAGTCTACTATCACTTGATCAACTTGTACCTCATCAATGTTACCTTCTCATTCAACTTCAAAGTCTGATTTGAATCTATCTTCACCAAGTGATGTTCCAATGATGATCTCCTCTTCTTTTTCACTTGGATTACCATCCTCATGACCTTATTACAAGTGATTTATAGTGACAACTTGAATTGATTCCTCAAGGAGAGGCTGCTTAACCTCATAAACAAGTTTTGGGCTCTCATGCTCAATGAGTTTCTCTTTCTCTTCCCTTCATTCACCAATGAATCCCTCCATCTTTGGAATTTGTTATATTTAATATTTTTTTAACAATGGATTCACTCTTCATTTCAATACTCTTTTAAATTGACTTATAAGATAGGAAAGTCTTGGGCTTTTTAAACTTCTCAATAAGGACCTATTGTTTGATTTGGATTCTTTCTTGAATTAATTTCAAATATGGGAGGGATTTAGGATATTGAGGTGGGATGGGAGTGGATTTCATAGGTTTAGATTCTTCCTTGATATCAACTCCCCAATCTATGCTTGTCCCACTTCGTTTATCCCATGATTTCACCACTTGATTCTAACTTGGAATATTGAAGGACTTATTTGGGGGTTCTTGAGGAAGAGGATTGGAGTTTTGTGACAAGATATATTTATTATTTTCCATTAAAGTAGCAATAAATCTCTCCAATTCTAATTTGTTTTGATTGCCAATAATAGGTTGCTCAAAAACCACCTCTTTATTCATTTGGATATTCTCTTGGATTGATTTCCTAGATAGGAAGACTTGAGGGGTATGTGAAGGACTTGAAATAATTTGAAGCTCACTTTAAATGGTATTTTTAGGAAGAATGAGTGGCACATAAGAGGGATAAAGTGGTATAGATGAAGTCACATGGGGCTGATAGTATTAAACATGTTGATCTTCATGAACTTTTAGCTTATCCTCTATTCCTTAAACTAGGACACTTATATACATCATGTCACTAGTGGGTCCTTTCCAATTTTATCTTTCAATAGGTGCCTGATCTCTCTTTATCAACTGGAATGATTCTTTTACATTATGCATGAGATGACTAGGAACATTTTGACCATACTCCCTTTATGTGTTAATCCCTATCATATAACTTTCATATCCCAAGAGAGTTTTTTTAAGGATTAAGAGAGACTAATTTAAAATGTGTCTATGCTAACTATGAGTGACATGGTCTTGAGAAAGCTGATTAGTGGGATGAAAGGGTTGTTAAAAAGGTGGACTCTCTTGGTGTGACTATTGAGGTAAAGGAGGAGGATAGTATTATTGATAGAAAGGTTGATCCTATGGATAACTAAAATCATGTGAAGGGAAAGTAAACTCATTTTAGGATGTATATGGTTCATTATAGGTTTGATATGACTCATTATATTAATGGTAAGGGTTAATATATTACTAAAAATAATCAACATGAGTTTGACATGCCTCACCAACTTATGTAAAATAGAAATCAACATCAAACTCAGCCATAAGACCTCATGAGAAAGACATAAATGAAAGAACAATTAGTTAAGATGGTACCTAGGATTCTATAACTAGTTGAATACATTTGGAATCACCATTGATGTTTGTTTAACTACCTCTAAAGGCTAGTGCATTAAAGAGAAACACCAAAAACTCTTTAATTGATTGAAATCTAGTCCCACTAGGCATGCTAGAACTACTATAGCTAAAATTTTCACCCTTGAGAGGGTGAATAAAGCCCTCTCAACTTGAGTTATGAAATGGGATTGATCATAAGTTGTGGGTGACATTAAGGTGGATCAAAATTCCAAGATATAGGGTTATCTCCCCTTGATTTATCAATTAGGTTGTTCTACATTACTAACTTGTAAGGAAAAGAGAGAAGGATAACATGAAATAAAACTAAGGGGTTGATACACCAAATAAGTTTATCACTACCAACTAGATATATTTACACATGTAAATCAAGATAATAACCTTAAAATACATGAATCTTAATCTAAATATCTCACATAAGCACTTTAATGTGGATATCATGATGGATGCTTAGGCTAAGAGGACTAATCAAGAGGTTATATAATGACACTAATGAGTAGACAAACTCACTCAACGCTAACGCTTCACTTGAACACTTCACATGACCTACAAAATAAGCTTTTAAATAGCATATAGATGTTTGAAAAGGACAAAATGATAATGAAGACTAATAAAATCACTTGATAAGATAAACTATTCATGTACACACTAAATATATCCATAGAAAGAAGTAAAACCAATAGTTTCTCATTTATCAAAGGCATATAAATGGGTAGGGCTTCATCATAACTAGGTAGAGGATACATAATAAGCCAAATAAGGCTACATTTATAGAGAATGGGAGAGGGAGAGAGAGAGAGAGAGGCATATGAGATAGCAATGACATGTGTCAAAAAAGAGTTACAATAAAGAAATAGTTTGAATAAAAATTTCATTAGGTCTTCAGAGACATGTATTGTTTACTTGAAGATGTATCTTCTTCCGAATGGTGTAGGAGTTTTCATATTTACTATACACCTTCATTTTATTCTTTAAACTTCCATTCTCTTGACTCAAAAAGTGATAAGTGGAACTCCTTGGCATCAAATCATCTTGAGTTATATTTTTCCATTATTCTTAATACATTGTATTTGATTAGGAATATTTTATATTGATTTTACAATGATGATCACACTTATTTAGGTGTCTTGAAATCCATTTGGTCTCACTACACCACTCCTTGCTTGCAAGAAACAAATATTTATCCCACCTTTATGAGTAAAACCTATATGAATTAAATTCATCTATATATCTTTAAAAAACTAAATTAACTCCTTTGAATACATAAAACACTCATAAACATCTCATTTTACACCCAATGCTTACACTAGCCTTTAATTCCTGATAACCCTCAAAACACAAAAAGTTCCTTGTGTAGGATAATGTACATATGATCTTGGAAAAATAAGTATGTATTTGAGTAACTATTATTACTTATGGCTCTATGAAAAATTTCATGGCCCTATCCTAAGGGGAAGTGTTCTTAGTATGCTTGTTCCTCTCTCCAATTTGGCCTCAATTATGCCTCTAGGTCTAGAAATTGAGCTTTAACTATAATGAATTACCACACATGTTAAATAAAAAATATTTTTATATTAATTTTTATGACCCCATGAACATGTTCCATGCCAAATTTGGGATTATTAAACTATCTTTAGGTGGGTATACCAAGAAATGGCCAAAAAACATAGCCTTTTACAAGCCTTCTCATATTGCCTTCAAGAACTAGACTAGTAGGAGAACTTATAAGGTAAAATTTATGGTTTTATAGACCTAAGGAGATATAATAAACTTTTATACATAATCAATAATAGTTTTCATCAATCCATGAGGTAAAAAACCCTATTTTGATCCCAAAACCTCATAAAAACATAGAATTTAATGCATATGTACAGGTGAAAGTAAAAATAAATATCATGTTAAATGTCTCTTTAGAGTTAAAAATTATTTTAAAGTTGTTTTAGTATCAATACAACTAATTTAAATCACTTTGGAAGTGAATTCTTTCCATCGAGTCATTTTTAGTCTTCAAGGCAACTTATGACATGCTTATCATCTTGATGATGATTCATAAATCTTGAAGCCTTAATTAATGAAAAAATTATAAAATTTCCAATTATACAAGATTAAATACTATAAATAATATCTTTGGATCCCATTACACTTGTATGTACTATCCTGAGCTTGAGAAGGTGCCTCTCAGGCTATAAAGTCTTCATTTGTGAGGTCAAGAGAGATGAGTTTGAAAAAAGAGAAATAATGTTTATTTTGAGATTTATACACATTATAAAGGTTTGTATCATATATATTTATGTATTCCCATGGTTTTATTTTCCATTTTATTCATTATACCTCCTACAACTTCATTGGTTGATAATAGGGTTTATGAGCATACATGCACTCTTGACCATAACTACTATCTTTGACCCTTTTTATCACTAACTCTTATGGGTTTGAAATTTATTTAAGTCAATTTACAAGAATATATAAACCTTTCATGCCCATTTATCCTTCAAACCCATCTCACACTATCATAAACCATCAATCTTCCATGGACATATCTAAACATTCCCATTATAACTATTAGTATTCATGAGAGTCTAATGTTTTATTAAGCATAAGAATGGCTTCAAAAAAGGATTTTTTAATATATTTCCAATGTTACCATTTCACCATGGACTCATCCTTGTGACATCTAAGTCCTTACTCATTTCTCAACTTCATTTTCTTCTACCACATGCCTCTTGACTCATACTACCTGTAGGTGGTGGGCTGACTGACTGTAAGCTTAAGATTGATTATATTTATAAAAATATTCTAATGTTTTCAAGACCTTAATTATTACATAATTATCCCATACATTATGCCTACTCATCTGAATCTAATTCTCATTTAATATATTTCATCTTCCCACTCATACTTGAAGGTGAATTTTGCACTCTCTATCTGACAGGTAGGTAGTAGTGTTGATTCCTTGGATATTAGACATTGAGATTTTATACTTATTAATGACATAATAATTGGTACATTTAATTAATCTATTCTATTTGAAATCCCTTTTAAAACTTATTTACAAATAGTTCTCTTTTCCTAATCTTAACTATAAAATAATCTATCTGAGAACTTCTTTAGCTATTGGTCTTATAAGACTAATAATTCAAACCTTCAATACTATCTCTTAATGGCTTAAATCTCTATAAAATCTCTATAATATAATCATAAAACACTTTCAATGATTTGAAATGGCATACTACTCTTAAGATTGTGACCTATCTTCATTAACATCTATTTTCAATTTTAGAAATAAATCCAATATGCATTATCATCTCTTAAATAATTCATTTAAGGTTTTATCTATGATTTTAACTTTAAATTCTTATCTTATGAATAAATTCATCATTAAAACCCACATGATAGTAACTTAATCTATATAAGCCTATTAGGCTTAAATCTACCTTCTCAAGGGTTTGAAATAATACTCAAATTAATAACCTTGTATTTATTATTTACATATATCTAAACTAATTATAAAAAATATTTTTATCCTTATACAAATTAAAGACTTCAATCCCCCAAGAAACATAGACTTAAACTTCTCAATTATGCCTAATCTTCATGAACTCTTAAATCTGATCTTACACACAATCCTTTATATTTTAAGATACAAGGAATATTTGTTTCAAGGATATACTAATTAGTTTAATTAAATAATAATGGAACTTATTATATGGATATACAAGTCTAAAATACTGACCAAGTCACCACTAATCAAGAAAACTTGCCTAAATCCTACTCTACTATAGTATTGATCTTAAGTTTGTTTTATTTTGAAAGATATATCATTATTATAAAATAATCATAGAGTTATTATATGGATTCTTAGATATATTTTTATACTATCAACTTAGTGTATAAACCAAGTTCTTTTATTATTTTCTTAAAAAATTATACTCAATAGATGTGTTGGTGTTTTAGGCCTAAATAAGCCTAAACTACCTTCTCGTTTGATGTTGCTTCACGATAACCAACTAATGACTTAAATTACCATCACCTTGTATATATATTATAAAAATATCAAAAAACATCAATAACCCTTGTTAAAAAGTTTGGAACCAAATTTCAAGGCAAAATGATCAAAATTTCACTTTCTAGAACTCTCTCAGTGATGACTTATATGTTTTCAGAACTTAGTCACAATCAATAGTTTTAGAGGGACATTAAAATTGGAAATGATTTGATTAGTTTTAAAATACATTATAGTCACTAATCACAAAAATTAAATCTATTTCATTTGTTTTTTTTAATTTATAATCCTTTTTGTTTTAAAAACCCTGCTCTAGGGTTTTCACTATCTACATAGGATCCAAGTAACTCAAGAGCATTGTTCATATAGTATAAAACCTATTTTCATGAGTTAAATATTATAATAAGTATTTAATATCTCCTTAAACTTTTATAATCAACTAAATAAAATCATGCATCTTTTCCAATGTTATGCAAAAGATTGTAACTGACTATAATTTCATAGAAAATAGGGTTTAATAAAATTTAGTGACAATAACTTACAGATTAAGTGCAAAATAACTTCAAAAATTTCATGAAACTTTTCCAAACATATGAGATATAATTTAATGCAATGATTCCACAAAATTTAATTTTTTTACTTATAATAAATCACTTTTCTTTTTACATACAAATCCCTATTTTTGTACATAGATTAGATATCAGTACTTTACAACCATGAAGTTGTTCGATTATAAATATCTATTATAACCTCCACCTTAGTTACTCATTTATTGGTTTGATTATGATCCATTTATTTGGAGATCTCCAAGTTTTAGCGTGATCTAAATTTGGTTTTAATATTCTTCTCAACTGATGACACTCAAGATAGTAAAAGACCTTATATGAATGATTCTTTAGTTATAATTTATTTTTATGAATTCCTAGATGACTATGACTTATAAAATGATAAAGAGACACTTACCTACATTATATAATCTTTAGAACAACCATTAAAAATCATTATGATTCTCAACTATTTACATATATTCATAAATTACATAGAAAACATTTGCAATTCAAATTGAGATTTTTGGAGGAAAACTCTCTAAAAACTTAAATGACTATAATCACACTTATAATGCCTCAATAAGGTCTTATTGGTACATGACAAACTTCTTGAGACATTGATAAGACTATTCATTACACCTTGGTAGATGATGATCCTGCATCATTTCCTTATTATATTTGATCTTTTAGATCCTATAGTAGGGATAAATACTTCATATATTATCTCTATGACCTATTCTAATATTTTAACCCTTCTTATTCACTCCTTAAGTATGTTTGTCTCTCTTGTATCCATCTAAGCCATGATTGTGTATGATAGTTTATGTCAAGTTCCATTCTTACTTGGTCATAAAATTAGATTGTAAAATCCATATTCAAGGGTTTTGTATATGTTTGGATATATTCATCCTTTTGGTCATATCTCACCTATCCCTTAACCTCATAATCAAACAAGCACAATGTTTCATACATGTTTGGGTATAATCAGGTATGTAGATGTTAGTTTGGCTTATGAATGTCACCTTGAAGGTTTAGTATTATTGAATAAGATTCATAGAAATTTGATAAAATTTAGAGAGTGTTTTAATTTTTTCCATAGATTTCACACCTTATTTAGCATTTTAAATCCATTATCACACAAGGTCTATTGCATTTCATATGGAAGAGAGACCTATAAGTCTGTAGACCTATAGGTATGCATTTTAAATGCATAAAACCTTGTATGAGGTATGTATTGAAATTTTAAAGCTTATATCATTTTAAAACTACCTAATTACACTTATCAAGAATTAATGACCCTCATATGATTCTTATAATGCAATATAAGACCCTTTGAAACCATTTTGTACAAGTAGCCTCATAATACAGTCTTCAAGGCTATAACCATGAGATATAGTTGGAGGGATAGTGTTGGAGTAGCTATATTATTTGAGGGATGTAAATTAAGTATAAAATATGATGAAAAATATTTTATTATCACTTGTATGAATTGAACCCTATAGGAACTTCAAAACCTCAAGTGCAAACCTATAGTTTCAACATACGAAGGTCTTTTGCCCAATTTATAATGCAACACATTATAGAATTATGGAAGATGAAAGTGTGAGAAGGTTTCTTGGGGCCTAAGGATATTTTTAAAAAACTCAATTTTCCTTCACTAGCTCATTCATTGATGAAACTTGCTCAAAACTGAGACCTTGGGATTTTACAAGGGTTTAAGACCACCTAATGGTCTTAACAATTGTTCATAAAGATGAGGGAATAAATATAATAACTAATGCCATACAATTGAATTAAATTATAACCCATTCCTATTTACAAAATATTAATCCATGAATCTCTCTCCTCTATCCATACCAAGTACACGAAACTAACCTCTACTAGTCTTCTAAGAGGCTGATGGAGGTTTTGATGCAAGTTTTGGACTTTTAGGACTTGTAAGAGCTTGATATACATGGATATGAATTGGAAAAGGTTAAGAGACACTTTTAATATGTTTTTAACTTAATTTATATCCTTAAATTCTGTATAAGTTCCTATAACTAATTGTAAAAGAGTGATTCTCTCTCATTTGAGCATTGAACCTACAAAACTAATATAATCTAGCATTCCTAACATGTATGAAAGTTAGATAACTACTTCAAAAGAATTTAAAATTGTATTGTGAAGATATTTTATCTTTTAGATACATTGTATTTAGTTATATACACTTTCCATTACATGAAACTTTACCTTAAACTTCACAAAAAACCTTAATCTCTGCAAACAATCATAAATTTACTCATACAACATGGTCAAAGCATGATATGATTTTGAGATACACTTTTTAACGTATGACACATTTTGGATTAAATTATTAATGTTAACTTTATTAATAGACTAGTACATGATAAATATAGGACATTACCTTAATTTTATCAAAATAACCTTAAATTTTGTTAATAAGACCTCAACAAGACCATTTCAATACCTTACAAGGAATAAAATGGATAAGAACAAGGTTTTTAATATATGATAAGCATGTTTTTTGTGAAATTTGTTTATGATAGCCAAAATTTGGCTAATAGGAAGCCTTTCTTGGATGAAATGACAACTTTATTAGACTTGAAAAAAATCCTAATTTCCTCCTCCTTTTCGTTTTTTGTCTTTGAGGATTTTGACACCATCATACCACATACTAGTCACTTCACCACTAATTTATTCCAAGATTTTTATGATTATCCCCCTGTTCTTACCATGCAATTGTCCCAATCTTTGGTGAAGTGCTTGGAGATAGTTGAGTCATGACCAACAATTATTTCCATGAAATTGGAATGCCCTCTTTTAACTAGCTTCCTCTAGAAATTAGGGGTCCTAGTTTGCCTCTATTTAGGAAATGGGCTCAATCCTATATCTCTCACCTCCCATTTTTTTTTTTTATCCAAATACTAAATTATACAATTTTTACCATTTTAGCCTCTATATAAATTCTCTTATTATCAAAATTAGTAATTTATTGTTTAGAGTGGCATGCATCTTCTCATGGTTCACAATGTGATCGTTAATTTGGTGATGATTAAATTTTACCTTAGTTTGGGATTCGCCCATCATATCATTGATCATGAGGATAATGGATTAATAATCCCACATGTTGGAGAGGGGATTATCATTTTTTATTAATGATGAGGGAATGATTAGGATATTGACCTTGTTTGACTAATGTTTGAACACTTTGATTTGAACCCCTATGTTCACTTCATGATTTTCCCCCTTATTTCCCTCTCTATAAACATGGGAAATAGTATAGCCTTTAAATTTGCATAAAAGGATTTTTACATCCTCTATTACTTTATAGATAGTCCAATAAGGATCAGGTTTATCCTTTAAACAATTAATAATTTTGGAGTCCCTTTCAATCTAGAGGAGTTTGATGCCTAATTTGATTGCTAGTTCAATTCCTTAGAGTATTATTGATGCTTCTACCACATGGTTGGTTTGGACCCCTAAGGGACCAGCATAAGTATGAAAAATTTTCTCATTAGAATCCCTTATGATCCCCCTGAACTAGATGTAGGTTACCTTTGGTTACACTATCAAAATTTAGCTTAAGCTAGGAAACTTGTGGATTAGTCCATTTAACCAAAGACCTATCCACCTTCTACTTATGTGCTTGAACTGGGATAGTGAGATCCAAAAAGATGATAATAGGTGAAATAATATAGGGTGGGGGGTCCTTAAATTTAGAGGATAACTTTATCTAGTTCTCCTTAATATTTGAAAGGATTTTTAGGGTAGTAGAAGAAAGGTTAGATAACCTATTTTAAAGATACAAGAGTTTATGCTTTTTTATATGCCCCCAAAAATGTGGGCTAAAGATATAAACCATAAAAAATAAATGGGTGGGTAGTTTCAAGGATGTTTCCACTAGGTTATAAGGTCACAAAAGGAATTGGGTCTAACCTAGGATAAATTAAAATTTAGAAAGAAAAGGTTCAGAATGGTAGAAGAAAATAGACAAAAAGGAATAAATGTGCAAATATATGAGCCTCCTTTTTATAGATAAAACACCTATTTGGGATAGGTAGTCCCCTTATCATAAATTTTTCCATAGTAAGTGTTTTATTCAGAGCTACCAGTTAGAAAATAATGTTGACCTTCAAGGTGAGGTTATTAATCTAGAGAATCTGCTAGTCATCAATTAGTTCCACGTGCTCTAGATTAGTTAGATAGCTTGATTTTACATATAATTCCCCACTAGGTTTTTTTTATACATACATACATAAATACATACATACATACATACATACATACATACATACATACATATATATTATATAAATTGAGATTCTTCACTTTTCATGGTTTTGTACAATTCATGGTGTTTAAAAACTCTTTGTCAAAACCTTTATGGATTGGTTTTGTACCAAGTGAACCCAATTTATTTTTAAGAGACTTTGTATTTCTTGGAAAGCCTTTTTTTATAATTATATTTAATACTCCTATATCCATTTTCATGTGAGAGGAATAATTTATGCTCATTTTATCTAAATATAGGTTATTAAGGTTGTCTTTTTTGTTTATTCTATCATGGGTTTCTCTCCTTCCCCTCCATCCTCCTTCATTCTTTTTCCATTTTTAGATTTCAAAATTCCCATTTTTTTATTTTATATGATTTTTAATAAAAAATACTGAAAACCCCTCATAAAACAATATCATGTGATGGACATTTGCCTCTCAAACACAAAGTAAAATCAAATTTCTAATGGTGATTTATCTTATGTTGCATAAAAAAGTTGTTGATTATTTGGAAAGTCAATACAATAAGCATGAATATAAAAAACAAAAAAGTTCATCATCAGTTTTTAGATACTCTACTAGGATCAAGTGGTGCATTTTATTTATAAAATATAAAGGGAATCTTCAAATTTTAAATGAATATTAGTGAATCTATTGAAATAAAACCCATAAACAATGGTGTTAGTCCACCCTTTAATATTATAAACTTTCCTACCTCTACCCAAGGTCTGATTTGAAGTTAAAAAAATGGTTAGCATGATTATATAGTATGTAATTGTAGAATATTCCTACCTTTAAAAGAGTTGGTTCCAAATAAAATAAGATGAGAAAAATAAAATGTTCATGAAATAGAATAGACTAATGGCTGATAGGATTATTGTGTTTGACATTATGGAGGACAATAATGTTCTCTTTGTACTTTCCTTTAAATATAATATAATTACTGATAATATTAGGAAAGTGTATATTTTAAAGGATTTATATAGAGGTATTTCAATAAATCAAAGAGGAACAAGCTATTTTAAAAATCTATACAAGGTGGATCAAATGCAAGAAAAATAGGATTTTAGTTATGGGATTGAAAGTAACATTTTGAGTTATATAATGGTGAATAATCCCATAATGAAATCAACTTATTTCATCTAGTGTTCTAAATAAGAACTTTAAATTTTAATCAAAGAGAAATAAGTCATTTAATAATGTATTGGAAATCCACTTTTAGCCTCATTCTAAGAATATTTGATGAATCATGTGAAATGCAAGCTTCACACTAGTGAATAAGAGATATGTGGTGATGTTGAGCACAAAAATGGACAAATTTGTGAAGAAGATCCAAGTAAAAATCAACAATAAGTATCTATTAGTTTTAAGCATTACAAGGTTTCGATCTAACTCAAATTTCTAAAGGAATATGATGAATATTTTGTAAAATGATTCATGGTAAAAAAGCCATAGGATTAGCCAAAAAATAATTAATATTAAATGTATGTTTCATATTGTTTTTATTATGTGTATCTATTTGAAACATAATCCTTGGATTCATGATGAATTTTTTTTTGTGTAATAGGTTGTTTTACGAATGCAAGTAATAATTGCATTTCGAATATCCATGAGAAATCATTTGAATTCAAATTTCTATTCTCACTCATGCCTCATGTTTTCCATGGGGATTTAATGAATATGATTTTGTGGTTGTTTATCATGAATTTTCAAGATGTTTCCTCATCTTACCAAAAATTAACCTGTAAGGACTTATATTTCCCCATCCTGTTGATGGCCATTTTTACCTTTGTTATTCTCCTTGGTCCTTTATAGGTAGGCTTTTATATATTTTATTTTATTATGTCTTTCCTTTTTTTTTCAATAATTGAATCAACATTTTGGTGTTTTCCCCTTATGATTTTTTTTTGTTCCCAAAAAATGTTTTTAAGTTGTGTTATTTGCTATAAATCATTTTATTTTGGAAAAAATAGCTCTTTGCATGATGTTTAAAATAAATTAGTTATTATGCATATAATTTTATGTTGGAATAAAAATAAATAATAGGGGGGGTAGGTGGTTGTAGGGGGTGAATAATCATACCAAAAACTTTCTTTCAATTATATCTAAACATTCATGAACTATGAAAGAAAGATTAAGATCTAGTAATGCATAAAGACATCCACATGAATATAACACAAGAAAACACACATATAAGTGGGAAAAACTAAAGGGGAAGAAAAAAAATATGATACCTAAAATTGGACTATAATATTATAAAATAAATGATAAAATTTTGTTTATCACCAAGTCAAATTGGAGCACCAACACCAATATAGTCAAGCACCCACTTGACTAGGCTTTAACAAGCACCTACTTGCAAGGAACAACCAAATCCTGAAGTGAATAATCAACAAATAAGCCACCTTATCAATATTTATCACCAAACATATGATATAATATTATGGTCTCATTTCAAGAATTATTTATAATCAACCATGAAAGATTTTATTTTCTTATATTGTATAGATCCAAATATGCCTAAATTGACTTGTATATATACAAGTCTCATTGTCATACACCACTTGGTCAGCCACACATCTTAAAAATATTATTTAAGACATATAATATGTCTTAATACATATTATGAACATGATTAAAATGAAATTTGGACCCATTTTTTTCTATAACAACTCAATTAGGCCTCGTTTCTCTTTTAGGCTTCATAGAGACCTAATTACATTAGGTATATCTTCTTAGCATCAAGGCTCAATCCTCTTCAGCTTAGATGGACTTATATAATAATTAAAAACCATTAAATAACTTATATAATGACCTAAACTAACATTATCCATGCTTGGTTAGACCTGTATCCTTCACTCATACCATAAAAACTCTTTTAAGACAAATTGTTTTATTAGGCCTATGTACCTCAAAAGTCTATCTTGTAAAAATGAAACCTAAACACCCTTAAGATATTTAAATATGAAAAAAACTTGTAGATAAGATACCCATGACCTCTTATTCATCACCAAGTTTTTGGAACATTTTCACTCAGGACATAAAGGCTCAAGAACATCTATGCAACTCACTCACTCAAAACTACCAATTTACCTCAAAGACCAGTCATGGTGAATTCAACCTACAACACATGTGTATACACTTGTCATGACTCTTGATGAATTTAAATGGTACTATGATATATATATATATATATATATATATATATATTCTATCCTTAGATATAAATATAATATGGTCTAATGGCAAATATTGGCTTTGTAGACCAATTTATTGACCTTATATCTCATAGTCTTATCTGAACCAGATAGGTCATTTTGGGAGCAACTTTTTCACCATATTCACTGACCTAAAAAACTTATTAAAAGCATTAACAAGAATTAAAATTCATAAATAAAAGGTTCATGTACTTTTTTACATCAATATAACATTATTATTTCCTTAAATCCATATTCTCATCTCTTCTTTTGTTTTACACTGTTTACACCATTAGGGTTATCTATGACTAGCTACCTTGGATGACCAAATTTGAAAATTTGATGGATAGAAGATATCTATAAATCATAATTAACATGAAAGATGATTCTATAGCTTCTTCTACCATCCATTTTATTTTCTTGACCAATACAAATTTTGAGAGCTACAATAACTTTTTGATAAATAAGCATGTATATGTGCATTTTATCTCTCATATGACTAACCACCACTATCTAGAGGTACATATTAAAGTTTAATACAAGATACAATATATTTTATATTAATTTTAATCCATTATAATCTTATTTAGACAATATATTTCACATTAGGTGTTTATTAGGGCTTTAGGGAGGTTTAACACAAGTTTTGGTTTTAATGATTATTCAGAAAGGACTACCCCTTGAATCCAAAACCAATGACTAGATATTTTATATATTAACCTTACCCATCTCTCCTTAACATCTCAATTTCCCATGTAGAGGTTACACATGACAATGAATGTTTGAAAGTGATTCTCAAGTTTTGAGACCTCATTTTGTGAATTTGATAAGGCCTATAACATTCATTCATGCAATTTACTTAAAAACACAACATTAAAATTTGTGATCATGCCTAAAAAACCTATCTTACATATATCCATGATCACATATGAATACTTTCCTTGAAATATTATCTTCATACCTAATTAGGCTAGGTAGGGTCTAAGAGAGGTCTAGGTGTAGGCCTAGATTGAAGGTCCTACCCCTATAGGCTCACCTTGAAAGTCTCATGAATACTTCATTACCTTACATACATTCCAAAAAAGTGACATACAACTTTAACATTCATGTCTTCATTCATTTTAATGCACATGGCTATTCATATCATGACTAAAATCAAGATTAGGATTCTTGTGCACTTTGACATCAATGACCTATAACCTCATGTAAACATAAGACATTAGTTGCATTAAAATTCACTCTTTCTCTTTATCTCATGAAAACACTCTCTCAATATAGATTATCACATCACATACTACCAACTAGGCTTAATCACCTTTGACATCAACCTTCTTTAGGATGTACCTTTGACAACAATCTTATTTAAGATACACCTTTGGCATCAATGAAAATACTCAATAATCTCCCCCTTTATCATTGATGGAAACCACACACAAAAAATTATCTCAATAGGCTATAACTCCTTCATCCCCCTTTGACATAAATGAAAAAGAGATGTTTGCAACTTCTTGGATCATACCTCTTACAACTAAAACACTCAACACACATGATTATGAGTTTATGAAACAACATAAATGCATGATCCTCCTATCTCTATTCATAACTTCTGAGCACTACTCACCTAATATTGTATCTAATGAGCCACTTGATTATCTCCCCCTAAGAAATTAGATTTCAATTATTTCTAGGAGTAAGAATTACACCCAATTTATGTCTTAAAAGTTTAAAATTTTCCTTTGGAAGTGGTTTGTTTAAAATGTCTGCAATTTGATCTTTTGTAGAAACATATTCAAGTCCAACACTTTTTTCACTTATATTCTCTCTCAAGAAATTATACTTGATGGGAATGTTCTTAGTTCTTGAGTGCATGGTAGGATTATTTGAAATTGTTATGTCACTTGTATTATCAAAATAGATAGAGATAAGACTATCATACTCAACCTTGTAGTCTTTTAAGATTTGTCTCATCCATAGGACCTAAGTGTAACATGAATCTACCGTAATGTATTCAACCTCATAAGTATATAAATCCATTTATGGCTTCTTCTTTCTTATCTATGATACTAGTCACTCTCCTAAGTAGAAGGATCTTACACTAGTGCTCTTCTTATCGTCTAGACTCCCTACCCAATCTACATCTATATAGGCTACTAAATCAAAATCTTTGTTCTTTGGATACCATAAGCCAAATTCCATAGTCTACTTGAAATACCTAAATATCCTTTTGACTACTTGCAAACGATTATACTTTGGGTTTAATTATAATCTTCCCACAAGGTTGATTGCTTATATGATATTAGGTATATAAGAAATATCATATAAAAAACTTCTAATCATTGACCTATATTAAGTCTGATTAACCTTTGGAGACTCATATTCCTTGATTAACTTACACCCTATGATCATATGTGTGCTTAAAACCTTGCAATCTTCCATCTCAAATTTCTTCAACATCTTTCTTATGTAATTGGTTTTTGAAATGACTATACCTTTTTCAGATTAAATGATTTTTAATCCGAGAAAGAATGATAGATCTCCTAGCATGGACATCTAAAACTCCTTATTCATCATATATGCAAATGCCTTAGTCATATTCTCACTATTTCTACCAAATATGATGTCATCCATATAGATATCTGCTATCAACTAATGGTAATCTTCTATATTTATGTATAGATTACTATCTAAAAATCCTCTTTTAAATCCTTGGTCTAATAGATACATGTACAATATGGCATACAAAGCTCTAATAATTTGATTTAGACAATAAAGAGACTTTTTCAATCTACAAACTTAGTCCTTGTTACATGATATTCAGAAACCCTTAGGTTTCTCTAGATACACCTCCTCTTCCAAGTTCCCATTTATAAAATCATATTTGACATCCATTTGATACACTTTAAATCCTTTGAATCCTACATATGCTATAAATAGTTTGATAACATCCAATCTTTCTACTGGAGTAAAGGTTTCTTCAAAGTCTACCCCTTTAACATATGCATACCCCTTGCATACCAATATATCCTTATTCCTAGTGACTTCACCATCTTCATTCAAATTTTTTATAAATACCAATTTTTTACCAATGACATTCTTGTCTTTAGGCCTAGGAACTAGTTTTCAAGTCTCATTCTTTTCTATTTGGTCTAACTCCTCATTTATAGCACCTATCCAAAATATGTCTTTGTTTGCTTAGACAAGGTTATTAGGTTCAATATTAGAAAATAGAGAAACATTATCTTGATTTAGGTTACCATCCTGCTTGTTTCTATACCTACATCCTTATTGCCAATAATTTGTGATTTGGGATGATCTCTTTGTATCTGTCTTAAGGGGCCTTTTGAGTCTTGTCTTTCCTCAACTTCTTATTCTTCCTCATCAATCTATATTGTTTCTTCTTCATTATTGAAGTATATATTTTTTGATGCATCCTTTGAATATGAGTGTGATTTTTTTTCTCATCAATCTTCACATTGGTGATTTATACTATCTTCTACAACCTCTTATTATATCATTTATAGGTTAACCTTATTAATGAGTATACCAAGAATATACCTTCACCAAACCTAGAATGAAACTTACCTAAGTCTTCCTCATTCCTTTTGATGAATCATTTTCTTCCAAACACTCTAAAGTGTTCTACATTATCAAGTCTACCTTTCAATAATTCATAAGGGGTCTTATTTCCATTAATCCTTATATATCCTCTATTCAAGATATAGACTGTAGTTCTCACATCCTCTCTCCAATATCCATAGGCTAACATTGACTCATTTATAATAGTTCTTTCCATATCTTGGGTTATCATATTCTTTGTTTCAACTAATCCATTCTGTTAAGGTGTCTTAGCTACTAGAAATTATCTCATTATCCCATGGACCTCATAAAAGTCATGAAATTCATTGGACCAAAACTCTCCTCTTCTATTAGATTTCAATAATTTTATCTTTCAATTCTTTGCATTCTCATCAAGAGACTTAAATGCCTTAAAATTATCAATATCTTTTGAATTTTATTTCAAGAATGCTACCCAAGTCATTCTTTTATAGTCAGTTATGAGTAATATGAAGTAACTATCTCCTTGAATACCTTAAATTTTTTTAGGCCCACAAAGATCAGTGTGTACTAACTACAAATATCTTATAGTAGAGTACTGCTTGGATTTTCACCTTCGTCTAGTCTACTTACCATGTTGACATGCAATGCAAAGTGTGTTTGTAGGTTTGGTGATTTTAGGCATGTTATTCATAAACTTCTTAGAGATTCTCTTGACTAGATTATCAAAGTTTAGGTAACCCAAAATTTTATGCCATAGCTAAAATTCATCCATATTTCCTATAAATGATCTCATTTATGACATACATATTGTTCTTAGTCCTCTTAGCATTGGCAATTAGTATTCCTAATTTAGTTCTCCTTCTATCACACCCTCTATCATGAGAGGTTAGTGTGTGTCCTTGGTTGTATGTTTGAATAATAGTAAGAAATTTATGTTTCAAAACTTCCACCTATAACATATTATCTATCTTGGTCTTCCCATTGTCCAAACTCAAGATACCCTTGCCAACTATATTGACAATTGTGTTATCTCCAAATGTCACTGTTCCTAAAACATTCTTCTTTAATGAGATAAATTTTATCTTGTTTCGCATCATGTTGATTGAGTAAACACTATCTATATACCATTTTAGGCCTACATTTTGAAAGTGAATTATATTATGACCTAACATAGATTATTCTCCTTTAATCTTCTTCTCCTCCTTCATCTTTTCTATAGTGTCTAACTTCTTGATTCACTTCTTAGTGGTATAACAATATAATATCTTATCTTGACTGATATTAATTATATGCCTCATCTTTAAATCACTTGAAATATGTCCTCTTTGATCAAATTTATAGCATAAAATTATATTTCTATTGTAGAAATGTGTATTCCTTCTATTCCACCATAAGAAATTTATTCTAGGATGATGTCTATAATCCACAACCCTATGTCCATATTGATTACATGATAAATAATAACTAATTAAAGGATTTTCATATGTTATATATTTGAAATGGAATGATGCACCGATACCTTTGTTGTATATGAAAGGAGTCAATTTATTCTTGACTTGTTGATGATCAACTTGAGTATCATATTTAAGAGTTTGTACATAAGTCTTTACAATGTTAGTACCATCATTTCTTGTTGATCCAATGTTATTTGAGGTTTAGCTCTCCTTTTTTTAATTTTTGGTCTTATTTGAACCCAATACATATATTATCATGTGGATAACTTTGATTATTCAAAATATCAACAAGAGCTTCAATACTCTTTTCAAAAAAATTATGTCTTTAACTTGACTATTGCCTAATCTAATTCTGCCTTCAAAGACTCCATTTCTTTTCCAAACTTGATGCATTATTCTTCCTTGGTATTGAGACTTTTAGTGATAATTTAAATATGATTTTACAACTTTTTGATGATATCTGCATGTTCGTTGGTGTTATTTATTAGTCTCTCTTCAAAGAGATTGATTTGTTCCTCATAACTCTTAGCCAATCATCTTAGTTTCTAATTCTTCCTTATTTGAAACTTCAACTCCTAAGAGCACTCATAAATTATACCTCAAGGTTCACTTTAGCTTCTTCTTCATCTAATTATTCATCATCCATAAGACTTTTCCCTTTTTAACAACCCTCATTGTTTGTTTTTATAGTCATGAATAAGGTTTCTTTGTTATCATGATCATTACTACCATCATCGCTATTAGATGTACTTGTCTCACTGACATAAAATGATCTACTATCTTCTTTAGTATATAAACTTCTCTTTTTCTTAAATTACCCTTTATTATCTTCATACTTCCTAAAACCCTTTTTGATCTTGTCAAGCTTATATAAATTCTTATCATCACCATAATGCTCATCATGTTCTCAACTATGCTCATTCTTATCCTTGTTAGGAAAGTTAGATGAAAAATAACCAATCTTATCATAGTTAAAACACTTGAATGGTAACTTACCTTTATACTTACCAATAGATTCCTTAGTTTTCTAAAAAACATGGCTTATATCTTATCATCATCAATGTTTGTATCAACTTAATCCTTGATTTATTTACCTTGTGATTTTTTTTGAACTTTGAATGCATCTTCCTTCGTAGAATGTCTTCCATCACTTATTCTCATTTCATATGTAGTTAAGATGCCATGAAGCTCATCCATTTGTAGTATGTTAACATATTTTATCTCCTCCATAATATCCACCTTTGAATCAAACTTAGATGTCAAGGATATAAATCTCTTTTGTACTGCTATTTATTATTCCAACTTCTCTCCTAGACCTCTGATGACATTTACCACTTAACCTACTCTTAATAAATAAGATGTAATGCTTTTATCCTCTTTTGTTCATAGAATTTCAAGCTGCCTTCGATGGGTCTACAACTTTTCCAACTTGACTTTGGTGTCTCTTTCATAAATGGTCTACAACTTTTCCCAAATCATTTTGGTTGTATCACAATGCATGACCTTTACAAAATCTACCTCTAAAAGACTACACAGAATAACATTCATTTCCTTAGAGTTGTTCTCATTTGACTTCTTGTCTACTATGTTAGTTGGTGGTGTAGAAGGTTTAGTGAATCCATCAATAAAAAATTTCCATATGTTATAGACCAAGAAAATTAAATAGGTATTAATTATTATGCTCCAAAATTAATAGCAAGTCACACTTAAGAGAGGAGACTTATTGGTTGACAAACCTCCTTGTACTTGATGATTAGGCATGTTTATGCTTCTAGGATCTCCTTCAAGTTTTTCGGGCATGTTTCAAAAGACTAGGCTCTGATACCAATTGTTGTAATCATAATCATTGAGATATGGGAGGTGAATCATTAAAAAAAAATCAATTATATCCAAAAATTTATGAACTATGAAAGCAACATTAAGATTTGGTAATGCATAAAGACCATCCACATGAGCATAACACAAGAAAAAACACATATAAGTGGGAAACCATCAAAGGGAAGAAAATTCACTGTGATCCATAAAAATTAAATAAGGTCATATAAAAAAAAAAAATCTATTGAGCACCAACTCAACTTGGGGAACCAACCCTAATATAGTCAAGCACCCACTTGACTAGGTTTTAGTAAGTATCTACTTACAAGGAAGAACCAACTCCCTAAGTGACTTAACACCAAATCAAACACATGATAAAATTTTATCACCACACATCTACTCAATTTTTAAAATCTAATTTCAATACTTATTTATTCTCAATCATACAAAGATTTTATTTGTTTATATTGTATACATCCAAATAGGCCTAAACTACCTTGTATATATACAAGTCTCTGGTTAAAGACCACTTGGTTGGACACAAAAATTAAACCTATTACATATTAAATATATTAGGTATTATTACATATTATTATCATTATTCAAATGAACTTGTTACCCCATTTGGTCTACAATAACTCAATTAGGCCTCATTTCTTTTTTAGGCCTCATGGAGACCTAATTACATTAGGTCTATCTTCTTAGCATCAAATATTGATAATATTGGGACTATATGGAATTATTAAAAACTGAAAAATAAATAAATAACTTATATAATTACCCCTACTTACATTTTACATGCTTGGTTAAACCTGCATCCTTCTCTCATATAATGAAAGCTCTTTTAGGACAAATTGTTGTATTAGGCCTGTGTACCTCAAAAGAATATCTTGTAAAAATGAAAGTTAAAAAATATTGAGAAAAATTTATATAGGTTATCTATGACCTGATATTCATCATAATTTTTTTTAACACTTTTACTTGGGACATAAAGGCTCAAGAACATCTCTGTAACTCACTCACTTAGAACTATCAATTTACCTCAAAGACCAATCATGGTGACTTAGAAATCCAACACCTATGTAGACACTTTTAATGAATCCTAATTCATTTAAATATTCATATGATATATATATATATATATATAACATACTCAAATATAAATATAATATGGTCTAATAGAAAATATTGGTCTTACAGACTAATTTATTGACCTTATATCACATAGTCTTATTTGAACCAGACAAGTCATTTTGTGAGAAACTTTTTCACATTATTCATTAACCTCAAAAACTTATTAAAAGAATTAAAATGACTTAAAATTCATAAATAAAATATTAATTAACTTTTTTCATCAATATAACATGCTCAAAACCTTAAATCCATCTTCTTATCTTTGCCTGGGTTTTACACTATTTTCACCATTAGGTCTATCTATGACTAGCTAACTTTGATGACCAAATTAGAACATTTGAGGGATATAAAATATCCATAAATTATCATGGAAATGAAAAATAGTCTCTATATTATTATACCATCCATTTGATTTTCTTGACCAATATAACTTTGTAGAGCTACAACTTTTTGATAAATAATCCTATATCTATGCATTTTCTCTCTCATCTTACTAACCACCACCACCTAGAGGTACCTAGGAGATTTAAATACATGATATAATATATTTTATAGGAATTTGAATCCATTATAAGCTGATTCTAACAATATCTTTCACATCAGGTCCTTTTTATGGTTTTAGGGAGGTTTAACTTAGGTTTTGGTGTTAATAATTATTCATACATGATTACTCCTTGAATGAAAAACCAATGCTTGGAGATCTTATGTAGGACCCTTTCCCATCTCTCCTTAATATCATAGGTTCCCATGTAGAGGTTACACATGCCAAAAATGTTTGAAAGTTATTTTTGGGTCTTGAGACTTCATTCTATGAACTCAAGAAGGCCTAATACACTAATTCATGATATTTACTTCAAAATATGACCTAAAAATTTATTAACATACCTAAAAAACCTATATCAACTCTTTCCATTCTCAAATATGCATACTTGCCTTGAAATCTAATATTCATACCTCATTATGCCAAATAGGGTCTAAGAGAGGTCTAGATGCAAACATAGACTGAAAGTCCTATCCCTATAGTCCCACCTTTAAACTCTCATGAATGATTAAATACATTCCATACATTCTCAAATAGTGACATACAACCTTCACATGCCTATTTTCATTCATTTTCATGTACATACCTCTTCATTTCATGACTAGGCTCATGACTAGGCTTCCTATGCACTTTGACATTAATGACCTATACCTTCATACAAACATAAGACATTATTTACCTTAAAATTCACTCTTTCTCTTTATCTCATGATAAAACTCTCTCAATGCACATTATCACATCACATACTACTAACTAGGCTTAGTCACATTTGACATCAACCTCCTTTAAGATGCACCTTTGACATCAATCTTCTTTAAGATACACCTTTGACATCAATGATAATAATAAACAATCTCCCTATTTCTAATTGATGGAAACCACCCATAGAAACTTCTCTCAATAGGCTATAACTCCTTAAATTTGAACTTTTTCACATAAATGACAAAGAGATGTCTACAACTTCTTGGATCACACCTCTTGAAACCAAAACACTCAACACACATGATTATGAGTTTATGAAGCAACATAGAAAAATTTTCCCCTATCTTCATGCATACCTTCTCAGTACTAATCACCTACTCTTGGAGATAATGAACCACCTGATTATCTCCCCCTAAGCACTTAGACTCCTAAATGACTATTAGGGTTAGGAATTACACCTAATTCCTATCTTATATGTTCAAAAGTTGCCTTTAGAAGTGGCTTGGTCAAAATGTATGCAATTTGATCCTTTGTAGAAACATATTCAAGTATAACATATTATTTACTTACCTTCACTCTTAAGAAATTATACTTGATGGGAATGTTCTTAGTTCTTGAATGCATGATAAGATTCTATGAAGTGTTTATGGCACTTGTATTATCATAATAGATAAGGTTAGGAATATCATACTCCAACTTGTAGTATTTTAAGGTTTTTCTCATCTATATAGCTTGAGTGAAACATGAATCTAATGAAATTGATTTAAAATCACAAGTAGATAATGCCACTTATGGTTTCTTCTTGTCTATCCATGATACTAGGCAATCTCCTAAATAAAAGGATAATTTACTCTTATTCTTCTTATTATCTAGACTCCCTAACCAATCTACATATATATAGGTTATCAAACTCTTTATTCTTTGGATACCGCAATCCAAACTCCATAGTCCCCTTGAGATACCTAAGTATCTATGTGACTACATGAAAATGATTTTCCTTTGGGTCTGCTTAAAATCTTCCCAAAAGGCCTATTGTTTGCATGATTTTAGGTCTAGAGGTAGTAGTGTATATCAAACTTTCAGTCATTGACCGATATGAAGTATGATTGACCTTTAGAGACTCATCTTCCTTGCTTAACTTACACCCTATGATCATAGGTGTGCTAACAACCTTGTAATATTCAATCTCAAATTTATTCAACATCTCTCTTATGTACTTGGCTTATAAAATGAATATAATTTTTTAAGATTGAATGATTTGTAATCCAAGAAAGAATGATAGTTCTCCCAACATAGACATTTCAATATCATTCTTCATCACATCTGTAAAGGCCTTATTTATATTCTAATTATTTCCACCAAATATGATCTCATCCACATAGATAACTACTATCAATTGATGGTCATGTTCTATCTTTATGTATAGATTATTATCAACAACTCCTCTTTTTAATCCTTGATCTAATAGATACATGCCCAATCTAGTGTACCAAGCTCTAGGATCTTGATTTAGACCATAAATATCCTTTTTCAATATACAAACATAGTCCTTATTCCTTGATAGTAAAAAACAATCAAGTTCATCTATATACACCTCTTCTTCCAAGTTACCATTCATAAAAGTAGAGTTGACATCCATCTGATATACTTTGAATCTTGCATATGCTAGAAATAGTCTGATAGCCTCTAATATTTCTACTAGAGCAAAGGTCTCCTCAAAGTCTACCCCTTCAACTTGTACATACCAATCTATCCTTGTTACTAGTGATTTCACCATCTTCATTCAACTTGTTTCTAAACACCCATTTTGTGCCAATGGTATTCTTGTATTTAGTCCTAGGAACTAGTTCTTAAGTCTCATTCTTTTCTATTTGGTCTAACTCCTCATTCATAACACTTATCCAAAACTTGTCTTTGTTTTCTTATACAAGGTTCTTAGGTTCAATATTAGACAATAGAGTAATATTTTCTTGATTTAGGTTACTTAACAACCTTCTTCTTATTTGTATACCTATAACCTTGTTGCCAATAATTTGTGATTGAAGATGATCTCTTTAAATATATCTTGAGGGGAATTTTAATTCTTATCTTTCTTCAAATTCTTCTTCTTACTCATCAATATCTATTATTTCCTATTAATTATTTAAGTCTAGATTCTATGATGTATTTTTTGACTATGAGTGTGATATTTTTGTCTCATCAATCTTCACATTGGTGCTTTCCACTATATTCTATAACCTCTTATTATAGAATCTATAGGTTGAGCTTATTGATGAGTATCCTAATAATATACCTTATACATACCTATAAAAAAACTTACCTATATCTTCCTCATCTCTTTTGATGAAGCATTTACTTCCAAATACTCAAAAGTATTCTACACTAGTAGGTATGCATTTCCATAGTTCATAAGGGGTCTTATTATCATTAGTCCTTATCTATCCTCTATTCAAGATATAGACTACAGTGCTCACTACCTCTCTCCAATATCCATTAACTAACCTTCACTCATTTAGAATAGTTCTTGTCATCTCTTAGACTATCCTATTCTTTATTTCAACCAACCCATTATACTAAGGTGTCCTAGCTATTGAGAATAGTCTCTTTATCCCATGAATCTCACATAATTCATAAAATTAATTGGACCAAAACTCTACTCCTACATTATGTCTCAAGTATTTAATCTCTCCATTCTTCTCATTCTCAACAATAGCCTTGAATGCCTTGAACTTATCAAGAGATTCTAAATTTTATTTCATAAATGTTACCCAAGTTATTCTTATGTATTCATCTATGAATAAAATGAAGTAGCTATCTCCTTGAATACTTTGGATTATATTAGGTTCAAAAATATTACTGTGTATTAACTCTAAAGTTATTTTAGTAGAGTACTCCTTAGACTTAAACCTTATTTTAGTTTGCTTACAAGGTTGACATTCCTTGCAAAGTGTGTTTGCAGGTTTGGTGATTTTAGGAATGTTCTTCATAGACTTCTTAGAGATTATCTTGACTAGATTATCAAAGTTTAAATTTCATAACCTCATATTACATAGCCAATATTCATCCATATTGATCATAAATCATCTCTTCTTTTTTATCACATTCAGGACATATAAATTGTTCTCAATCCTTTTAGCATTGGAAATTAGTCTTCCTAATTTAGCTTTCCTTATATCACACCTTCTATCATGAAATGTTAGTGTGTGTCTTTGGCTACACATTTAACTTACACTAAGAAGGTTAAGTTTCTAACCTTCCACATACAACACATTCTCTATCTTGGTCTTCCCATTATCCAAACTCAAGATACCTTTGCCAACTATATTAGAAGTTGTGTCATCTCCAAATCTCACTATTCTTTTAGCATTCTTATTCAATGAGATGAACTTTATCTTATCTCCTATCATTTGGCTTGATAAACCACTATTTATATAGAATTTCATGCCTTCATCTTGAATTTGAAATGTAGTCTGAGCTACGATATATTCTTCTCCTTTAGTCTTTTGAACCTCCTTCATCTTTTCCATAGGTTCTAACTTCTTGATCCACTTCTCAATGGTATGACCATATAACCTCTTGTCTTGACTGATCTTCCTTAAATGACTCATCTTGTAATCCCATAAAATATGTCCTCTTTGATCACACCTATAGCATTGTTTTTTTCTTCTACTTTAGAGATGTATATTCAACCTATTACTGCATGAGGAATTGATTCTAGCATGATGCCTACAATCCACAACCTGATGTTGATATTGATTGCATAAGAAATAGTAACCATTAAAATGATTCACATAACTTATCTATATAATGTTGAATGATTTACCTCTACCTTTGTTTTCTCTTGAAAGAGTCAATTTCTTCTTGACCTGTTGATGATCAACTTGAGTCTAAAATTTGAGAGTTTCTACACAAGTTTTTACTTTGTCAGTACCATCATTTCTTGATGATCCAATGTTCTTTGAGGTTTGAATACTCATGTTTTATTTTTGGTATTTTTTGAACCCAAGACCTTTATTGTCATGTGGAGACCTTTGATTATTTAAAATATGACCAAGAACTTTGATACTCTTTTCAAAAAAATTATGTGTCTTAAACTTGACTATTTCACGATTTAATTCTGCCTTCAAGGAATTTATTTATATTCTAAACTTGATGCATTCTTCCTCCTTGGTCTTAATACTTTTAGTGATAAATTCACTAATTTTCTAATAGTTTGATAATATTCTCATGTTCACTAGTGTTATTTCTTAGTTTCTCTTTAAAGAGACTGATTTGTTCCTCATAACTCTTAGCCAATGATCTTAGTTTTTAATTCTTCATTGTTTGGAACTTTAAATCCTCTAAAGCACTCACCAATTCTACCTCAAGGTTTAATTTAGCCTCTTCTTCATCTGATTATTCATCATCCATAAGACTTTCCCATTAAAAAAAACCCACATTATCTATTTCTATATGCATGAATAAGGTTTCATTATTATCATGATCATTACTATCACCATCACTATCAGATATACTTGTGTCACTTACATCAAATGAGTTATTGTCTTCTTTATTATAGAAACTTCTCATGTTCTTGAATGACCCTTTCTTTCCTTCATACTTCTTGAAACCCTTTTTTCTCTTTTTATTATTATACACCTTCTTATCATCACCATGATGTTCACCATGTTCTCCATCATGCTCATTCTTATCCTTGTTAGGACATTTATATGCAAAATGACCAATCTTACCATAGTTAAAGAACTTGAATGGTAACTTGTCTTTCTGCTTACCTAATACTTTCCTTAGTTTTCTTAAAAACATGGATTTTATCTTGTCATCATCAATGTTTATATCAATTTAATCCTTGACCATTTTACCTTATGAATTTTTCTTAACTTTGAATGTAGCTTCATGTTTACTATTTTTACCTCAAGCCAAAATGGGTCAACCCCCTATAGTTATAATCTTGTATAGGTGATTTTTAATAATGTCATAGGGTATGTTGGTAGCTCATTTTATGTCATTTCATATGCCATTCCATATTTGGTCGTAGTCTAAATTAGTCCTTGTGTCATTTGGTGTCTTAAGGGGTCATTTTAGGGTCATGCATGCAAGAGGCATGTTTTCATGGTATCCGAGTAGTTGTAAGAACAACTCTATAAAATCCTAAGTTTATACTTAAGAAATATTTAAACTTTTGGTTAAGTTTTAGAGGACATATTTATTTCAAAGAAATTATTCCACATAAATCCCATAACAAAATTCCAAAGGAATTCTTTTTCTTTTAGAGAAATTATTCCACACATTATCCACAACAAAAGTATAAGGCATTCTTTTTATTTTGAAGAAATTGTTATATATTATTTGGCTAAGTGTCAGAATTCTTTTGGGGAAATTATCCCAAAGGCAAAAGGATAAGGACATAAATCTTTCAAGAAAATTGTCTAAGATAATTTCCCTAAGGAAATATTTCTTTTGAACAAAATGTCTGAGATAATATTTCTAAAGACACATTATTTCAAAGAAAATATTTGAAGGAAAAGGTCCTTGTCAAAATCCCAAATATATTTTCATCAATAAAAATGTCTATAGTAATATGCTCGATGTAAAGTTCTAATGGAATTGAATGGTTTTAGAAAATCTAATTATCCAAGCCTTCAAAATTGATTTAAGAAGGATCTCATAGTGTTCATGAGATCAACTGATAGGGAAGTCGACTAGATTGACAAAATATATGAAACTCACTAGGCCCTTGAAGTATTGGATCAAAATGACTTGGGCAAGTAAAGGGATCAAACCATCATCAGGACATCATTAAGAATTAGACTGGATAACATGTTTGTGCTTTTTTATAAATGAGCTCAAGAAGCCTCACATGACCATCATACCATGCACAATCAATGTCCTTAGTTCCAAGATCATTCTCAGCAATTTTTATATATTGATGAGTCTTTTATCTTGATATCTAAGGCTTCAAAGATAATCTTACCAAGTCTAAGAGGCTAGACCATCCAAGATGTCATCCAATAATGAATAGACCAGCTCACTTATGTATTTGATAAATGCACCTCAAAAATCCATACATGCAAAAAGGATGTAGTTCCATAGAATTCTTCATGCCATGAACATGCTCTACAAGTTTCATGTTAATGTGATATTTCTATCTCAATTTATTGAGTTTCAAAATTGTTCATGCAAAGAAAGATGTTCTCATAAGGGTCAAATTCAAGCCTCGACAAATATACATTTAGATTTAAATGACCAATGATAGGCACATGGACATCATGAAAAATACATAGGTTAGCTCACTTAAACCTCTTGTAAACACACTTAAAATAAGATCAAGTGTGCATAATCCTTTTAGCATCAATAACACCTCCTATAAATTTGGTGCCTCAATGACCTTTTCACTTCTAGATCTAAGCTTTCAAAGTTGTTTAAATAATGGGTGACATTCATGATAAAATCAAGTTTAAGCTCCATAAAGTAATCTTTTGGGTTTAAAAGGTCCTTAAAATGTTTAAAGTTTATCAAAACTTGATGGCATGTATGATATTGCATACTAACACATGAGATATAACAACTCACACTAGAGTCAAATAGGTAAAAATGTCCCTAGGTTTAATCCCTTTAAAGAGATACAAGTTGGATAGGATATGATGGTGTAGATCAACCAAGTAGAGATCCAGTGGTGTGAGATGAACTAATAAGGAGGTGGGATAAATGATATCTACATCTATCATTCACTTGTACATATTGATCTGATAGAGTGAGATGATTCAAAAAGTTTATAAAGCTTGAGAGGCCATAATGTGGTGTAAGTGCATAAAGTAGGAGGTCGACATTAGGATCTTGAGATCAACACATGATTGATAAGTGGCATGATCACATTTAAGATGATATAATATTGATGGAGTGTGTTTAATCATGCAAACCAAGATCAATGATGAGCAAAGATCAAAGAGGTCAATAATTTGAGTTAGTATTTAATGGCAAATCAAATGAAGGCAATCTCAGGTGACATAGATGAAGATTGAAAAATTAATTTTTGATGGGTCAAGGTAAATAAAGAGCATGGAACCTATTTTTATCAATGTCTAGTTTGAACTAGATCCAACATTATAAATGATGTCATGAAGGTATACATGTAGACCCCAATAGTTTCATCTCTAGGACCAACTACATGAAAAGGACCCTTCTCTCCACTTTCACACACCATGACAAACTAGTTAGGATCAGATTAGCACCAAGATAAAACTCTAACAAATTGATCTAATGGTTGTAACTACATTGATGTTGAAACTCAACTCAGAAAAACTTGATCCCACCATTGCCACCATCAGGGAGAATCAATGAGGTAATAATGTGACTATACAATGGAATGAAGTGACTTGGATCAATCAAGAAACTTGAATGAGAATAATTGTATAAGTATTTATAACTATGGTTCAAATTAGGTTAAACTCATTTGATTCCCTTTTGGGGACTTCTCTTTTCCCACTTCTCTCTCAAATGTTATAAATAGCTACCATTTTGGCCTTTCTAAGTAATTCCACTCCTATATGGTGAATACCTACTAGAATGATGTCATATTTTGACTTTAAACATTAATTTAAATATTATTTTGAGTTCTTGAACAATTTTATAAGTGTTCTAGTGATGTATGGTGAAGTAAAGTGATAATTCTCTATCCTTTATTCCCTTATCCTTTCATGTTTATGTAGGAGTTACAATTCTAACAAGTCATATGAAGTGTGTGTTAGCCTATATTTTAAGTGTAAAAGGATCCTTAGTGTCTAAAACTAGCCTATGTTTCACTTACCTTAGATATCTCTCATTCATCTTACCTCCATATTGAAATATTCACGTTAGAATCCATAGGACTTGAAATTTAGTTTATGTGCCTTGTTTCTTAGTGAAAGAAATTATGAAGGTCATATGGAATACATCTTGTGTATCACCCCCTTAGATTAGTTTCATTTCATACAAATTCTAAATATTTTTCCATAATCAACTAGTTGAGTATGTGTGATCATTTCAATATACATTTATGGAACTATCCCTTAAATCTAGAGGCTCACATCCATTATAGGTAAACCCACATACCTAGAAGTGTTCTCAAGTTTCCCAAATCTATAAGAGGGTTAAACATACTATTTTAGGGTGATAGATTTTGTGCCAATAGTTTTATCATACCCAATAGGATGAAGGTTCAAGAGAGTGAAAATATTATTGGCCTGTCTTTCCTTTATCATCTTTTGTAAATAGACAACCTAGCACCAATGGTGACTCCAAATGATAACTTCTAGTTGTAAGTATTCTAGGTATCTTTAGTTGAAGTTTTGAATATTTTTACATCCCATTTGATACATGAGGTTGAAATGAATGGCTATGGTGAATTTCCCTACCATGAACCTCTTTATCAGCCTTTTTATGAACCACAATATACTCCCCAAAAACCCTATCAAAGTGGCTATCAACCCTATGAGCCATGATGGCCCTATAATCATCCATTGTCCCCCCATATAGGCACCATATTATTGTATATACCTATGAGTAATTATACCAATATACCCATCAACAAATTCCTCCCTATTAGTCCCAATATGAGCCCTATCAACCATACCATGATGCATATGAATCTCAAGAATACTCCTATGAGTCTTGATATGAGGAATTAAATGTTTACATGGATTGTCCACAAAGGTATTACAAGTCAAGATATATATTTTGACATATTAAAATGCAATAAAATGAGTTTGGTATTCATCCCCATAATTACCCTCCTCCTCCACTTTTCCCATCATATATCAAGTTTTTGTTGGCATCCATACCATAGTTACTAGTTAATGAAGATGAAATGATAACATGTGATTAAGAGTATTATGTTTTCCTTGATCATCTCATAAAATGGTTGAGAATTACTACGAAAGGTTATATGTAGAGGTTGGAGACATTTTAAGAGCTATAAGGAACCCAATGCGAGATTAAAGAACAAATAGACTTAACAAATAAGTGTCTTCACTACTCAATAGATAGGCTAAGTATGTGGGAGGATAAAGAGATAAAAATTAACATGTTTATATTGATTAATTCCAAGAAATATATTTTCAATATGTAACTCTTGATTATATAAATGTTTATCCTTATAATCAATCTAATAAGTAACTTCCCTATGAGCTTACTCGTGCATTCCTCTTTCCTAAATCCACTCATAATCCTTCTCCTTCACCTCACACTCCATATCTAATTCATCAACTTCCCATCACATCTCATCTTTCATCTCATATTCTATACCTTTCACATGAGCCTATCCATCAACCTTCCACCTCACCCCTTCTTGAGGAAGAACCCATCTTGAGAGAATCAAGTGAAGAGGATCAAATCCAAGCCAAGGTTGACCAAGAGGATGTCATGAGTGATTATGAATAATAAATCATCATAGGGACTCCCCTTGATTAAAAAAATGGCTACCATACCTTATTTAATAAATAGAAACATATTAAATACTCTTTTATAGTTGTTCATGAGTAATGTAGCCAAGACTTGAAGAAAGAGGCATTTGAAGAATAATCTATGTCTAATCATGAAGTTATGGATGACCATATTAAGCATGAAGTGGAGTTTACTATAAAATATGAATGTCAAGTCACTCCTTAATAATTTTCAGTCCTAATAGATTATCATGAGACCAAGATAGATGAAATGACTCTTGAAGATGACATTCATGAGGTGGATGAAAATGACTTGTGGCAAAAGTCTGAATTCATATTCCATGAGTTTGATCATCTTGGTAATGTTAATCCTCCTCCTAAAAAGTCTAAATCTAATTTTTATAATTAATCTAACAATTATGTTGATGATTTTATCAATAATCATGAATAAAAGTCTCATATTGTGAATGAAGAGGAACTATGTAAAAATCCCAATGCCATATGCAAAGAGTTTGACAAGTTGGGTAAGTGTAGTTTTTCTACATGAGATTCTAAATTTAAGGACAATGTTTCTAATGATACTAATGATCATGTTGATAATTATTTCATCAATAATAAATATTAAGTTCATTATATTGATTAATAATCTACCATCATAGAGCAATCTAATGATGCTTGTCCAATAGATTGTAGACATGGAAAGTGTGGGCAAGTCATAATTTATTACACCTCAAGAATATTCAAGACATCCACATAATATTGATCCATATCCAAAGTTATTGGATCATGAATAAGAATATATTTATTCTTCCAAATATCAAGTAAAATCTATTAAGGAGAAAATCAAGGCTAAGAAGACTATCATTTTTTAAACTTGTACATTAAGGGCCAAGTACATGAGAAGTTAGAGAAAAAGCTTTCCATGGAGGACAAAGGTGATTGGTAGCTACAAATGGATATTTTCCAAGAGATTGAAGACCTTTGACAAGTTAGGGATTAAGTAATTGATAAGGTAAACAAAGAGTTTCCCATGGGGGAAAATGACCAAGATTGGGTGGACTATGCAAATCTCCTTGATGAGCTTGAAGAGCTTGTAGTTGAAGATAAACCTAATATTATTGAGTATACTATGGAAAAAAAAAAGAAAGCTTTGTTCAACCACTATTGGAGGTCATAAATAAGCAACCGTATGAGAAAGGGGTGGTTTTTTAGATGAAATGATATTTTATTTCCATAGCTAGCCTATTAAGATCTGCTCATTTCTCATTCAACATCATGCCAATGAATTTGGAAAACATCATGAAGAATATGGAGGATAAATGTCAAGGATAAAAATGATACATGTCTCATTCAATCCTTCATTTCATAAATTAAGATAATTCTCAAACTTCCTCTTTTTATCTTATAAGAAGTTTTCATCTCAGGTTAGTTAGTGCTTGAGTTAGTTTGTTTAGATTAGGTGTGTGGTTCCTTTCTATTTGTGTGTGTGTTCCATAAGTGATCATGAAGCCCATGTGTGTTCTTACTTAAGTTTCTTATCTTATGTGCTACTGATTATTTGTATTTCCTTGTGTTTTATATGTTTTTTAAGGTAATTTGTATGTCAAACTTGATGTACATGTGACTTCATATCCTAATGGATAGGACTAGGCAACTAGTCATGGCATAACAAGCATACCACCCTTGGGAAATCAGTAAGTATGTTGACAATTTTTACATCAAGACAAAATGGGTCAACCCCCTAAAGTTAGAATATTGTATAGGGGATTTTTATAATGTCATAGGGTATGTTGTAGCTCATTTTTATCATTTCATATGCCATTCTATCTTTGCTCATAGTCTAGATTAGTTTGTATGTCATTTAGTGTCATAAGGGGCCATTTTAGGGTCATATATAAAAGTGGTAGGTTTTCATGGTGTCCAATTAGTTTAAAGAACCAAAAAATTCTAAGTTTACAATTAGGAAATATTTCAACTTTTGTCTAAGCGTTAGAGGACATATTTATTTTGGACAAATTTTTCCACATAAATCCTAAAACAAAAGTCTGAATGCATTCTTTTTCTTTTAGATAAATTGTTCCACACATTTTCCATAAAACAAGTATAAGGCTTTATTTTTGTTTCATAGATGTTATTCTAGCTTATTTGGCTAAGTGTTAGAATTCTTTTGAGGAAATTGTCCTGAAGGTAAAAGGCTAAGGACATAAATATTTTGGTAAAACTATCTAAGATAATTTACCCAAGGACATTTATTTTGGACAAAATGCTCAAGAAAATCTTTCCAAAGATAAATTTATTTTGGAGAAAATTTTCAAATAAAAAGGTCCTTGTCAAAAGCCCAAAGATATTTCCATTAGGAAAAATGTCTATAGCAATATTCCTGATGCAAAGCTCCAATGGAATTGAATGGTTTTAGAGAGTTTATTTTTCCAAGCCTTTAAAATTAATCCAAGAAGTATCATAGAGTATTCATGAGCTTGATCAACAAGGAATTAGATCAGATTGAAAAAATCTTTGAAACTCACTAGGACCTTAAAATATTGAATCAAAATGACTTGGGCAAGTAAAGGGACCAGACCATGATCAAGACATCATGAAGAAGCAAACTAGATAATGTTTTTTTGAAAATTTTTAAATGAAATTAGGAAGCCTCAAATGACCATAAGACCATGTGTGATGATGTAATGCTAGAAACCAACTCAAAACAACTTGATCCTACTATTACAACCATCAGGGAACATTAATGAGGGAATATTGTGATTGTACAATGGGCAAAGTGACTTAGATTAATCAGGAAACTTAAATGAGCATAATTGTAGAGGAAATTGTAACTACAATTCAAATGAGATTAAAATTATTTGATTCCCATTTAAGGACTTCTCTTTTCTGACTTCTCTCTCAAATGCTATAAGTAGCTACAATTTTGGCCTTTCTAAGTAATTCCACTCCATGTATGGTGAAGCCCTGTTGGAATGATGTCATATTTTTTCCTTTGAACATTAATGTGAATCTAATTTTGAGTTTTTAAATAATTATCTAAGTGTTCAAGTGATGTATGGTGATGTAAAGTGATAATTCTCTATCATTTATTCCCTAATCCTTTCATGTTTGTGAAATATTTCCTATTATAATAGGTCATATGAAGTTTTTTCAAGTGTATTCACATGTCTTTTAAGTGTAAAATGAGCCTTAGTGTCTAAAACTAGCCTATGGTTCACTTACCTTGGATATCTCTCATGCATCTCACCTCCATATTGAAATACTGATGTTAGAATCCATAGTACTTAAAAGTTAGTTTGTGTGCCTTATTTCTTAGTGTAAGAAACTATGACAGTCAGGTTGAATACATCTTGGGGTTTCACCCCCTTAAATTAGGTTCATTTCATAAAACTTCTAACTCTTTTCCTTATAAGCAACTAGTTAAGAAAGTGTGAGCATTTTAAGATACATTCAAGGAGCTAGCCCTTAAATATAGAGTCTCGCTTCCATTATATGCACATCCACATACATGGAAGTGTTCCCATGTCACCCAAATATGGAAGAGGATTAAACACCCTCTTTTAGGGTGAGAGATTTGGTGACAACAATTCATTTTTGGAAGGCATTCCATCACTTGTTCTCATTTCATAAGTAGTCAAGATGCCATGAAGCTCATCCATATGTAGTACATTAATATCTTTAATCTCCTACACAACAGACACCTCTGACTCAAACTTATATGTTATGGATCTCAATACCTTTTTTAATACTATTGATTCTTTTAACTTCTCTCCTAGACTTCTGATGACATTTACCATTTCATCTAATCTTAATAGATAAGACGCAATTTTTTCATTGTCTTTCATTCTCAAACTTTCAAATAACCTTTGGTGGGTCTACAACTTTCCCAACTTAACTTTGGTGTCTTCTTCATAGATGGTCTAAGACTTCTCACAAAATCCCTTTGGCTATATCATAATGCATGAACTTTAAAAACTCTACCTCTGAAAGACCATATAGAATGCCATTTATTGCCTTAGAGTTGTTCTCACTTGCCTTCTTAGCTACTATGTCAGTTGGTGGTGTAGAAGATGGAGTAAATCCATAAACAACATATTTCCATGTGTCATATCCCAAGGACATTAAATAGGTCTTCATCCTAATTCTCCAAAATGAATAGTTAATCCCACTTAAGAAATGATCCTTATTGGTTGAGAAACGTCCTTATACTTGATGATTAGACATGCTTGTGCTTCTAGTATCTCCTTCAAGTTGTTTAGGCTTGGTTCAAAGGACAAATATTTGATACCAATTATTAGAAACACAATCATTGAGTGGAGGTGGAGTGAATCCATGTACCAAAAAAGATCTTTCAATTATGTCCAAACATTCATGAATCATGAAAGCAAAATTAAGATCTAGCAATGCATAAAGACCATCCACATGTGAATAAAACAAGAAAACAGACATATAAGTGGTAAAAACTCAAGGGGAATAAAACCCACTATGGTCCCTAATAATGGAATAAATTCCTATAAAACTAAATATCAAATTATATTGAGCACCAACTCAACTTGGAGCACCAACCCCAATATAGTTAAACACCAACTTGACTAGGCTTTAACAAGAACCTACTTGCAAGGAAGTACCAACTCCCTAAGTGAATCAACACCAAATAATAAACCTAATCAATTTTTATCACCAAACCTATGATTTTATATTATGTTATAATTTCAATATTTCTTTCCAATCAACCATGCAATTTTCAATTTACTTATATTGCATACATCCAAGTAGGCCTAAACTACCTTTTATATATACAAGTCTCATGGTCACACACCACTTGGTTAGCCACACAAATTAAAAATATTAGGTAGTCCATAAAATAGGTCATAGGAAATATCATAAACATGATTAAAACTAAATTTGGACCCCTTTTGTTCTATAAAAACTCAATTAGGCCTCATTTCTCTTTTAGGCCTCTTAGAGATCTAATTGCATTAGGTCTATCTTCTTTGCATCAAATATTGATCCTCTTGGGCCTATATGTCCTTCTCCAAGAATCAAAAACCATTAAATCACTTAGTTAATTACCTCTAATAACCTTATCCATGATTTTTAAGACATGTATCCTTCACTTATACCATGAAAGCTCTTTTAACATAAACTATCCTATTAGGCATGTGTACCTCAAAGGTCTATCTTTAAAAAATGAATCTTAAAAACCAATAATATATTGAAATATGATTTAAAAAACATGTATATATGTTATACATAACATCATAGTCATCACTAAATGTTTGGAACACTTTCAATCAAGAGATAAAGGCTCAAGAATATCTTTGCAACTCATTCACTTAGAATTGTGAATTTACCTCAAAGACCAATCATGGTGACTTAGACATCAAACACCTATGTAGACACTTGTCATGAATATTAATACATTTAAATGTTCCTATGAGATTAAAATGACTTAAAATTCATAAATAAAATCTTAATGCACTTTTTTGCATCAATATGACATGCACAGACCCTTGAATCCATCTTCTCATCTTTGCTTGGGTTGTACACTATTTGCACTATTAGGTATATCTACAACTAGATAACTTGGATGACCAGTTTAGAAAATTTTATGGATATAAACTATCCATAGATCATCATGAAAATGAAAAATTAGTCTCTATCTTCTTCTACCATCCATTTTTTTCTTGACCAATATAAATTTTGAGAGCTACAACAATGTTTTAATAAATAAGCTTGTATATATGAATTTTCTCACTCATCTAAATAACCACCACCACCTAGAGGTACCTATAATAGTTGAATACATGATACAATATCTTTTTTATGAATTTTAATCCATTATGATATGATTTTAACAATATCTTTCACATCAGATCCTTATTAGGGTTTTGGGAGGTTTAACATAGGTTTTGGTGTTAATGACTGTTCATAAAGGACTTCCCATTTAATCCAAAACCAATGATTGGATATATTATCTATTACCATTACCCATATCTCCTTAACATATTAGGTTACCATGTAGAGGTTACACATGCTAATAAACATATGAAAGTGCTTCTTGAATCTTGAGACCTCATTTTAGGAACTTGATAAAGCCTAAAACACTTATTCATGCATTTCCCTTGTAACCATAACCTAAAACTTTCTTAATATTCCTAAATAAACATATATTACCTCTTTAAATTCTAAAATATTCATAATTTCCTTGAAATTTGATCTTCATACCTCATTGGGCTAGGCAATGTCTAAGACAGGTCTAGGTGAAGACCTTTTTGAAGGTCCTACCCTTGTAAGCTCACCATAAAGCTCATATGAATTCTTTAATTACTTCCATATATGATTAAATAGTGAATTAAAACATTAAAATTCTTATTTTAATTTATTTTCATGCACATACCTCTTATGTCATGACTAGGCTTCTTATGCACTTTTACATCAATGACTTGTACCTTCATACAAACGTAAGATATTAGTTGCCTTAAAATTCAATATTTATATTTATCTCATGAAAACACTCTCTCAATTCACATTATCACATCACATTCTTACAACTAGGCTTATTCACCTTTAACATCAACCTTTTTAAAGATGCAACTTTGATATCAATCTTATTTAATATACAACTTCGACATCAATGATAATACTCAACATTGTAATTTTTCATAAGGAATATTTTTAAAGAAATAATGTAGATAATTTATTTGATCATCCTCCATAAGGAAATAAACAAAATTTTAGATCATTTTAATGATTTTGGTCAAGTATCTTAGAGGATATAGAGCTAAAAATAGTGAGTCAAAAGTACATATTTACTTAAAAACTAAAATTTTAAGGTATATGATTATCATAACATATTTAAAGTAGATAATTTAAATAGTGATCCTAAATATTTAGAGAGTTTTTATCAAATTTAATGATGTTTATAAAATACTTTAATGGAGTGGCCAAGTGGACAATGAAATTATTTAAAATAATTAATTAATGAGTTATAGTGTCATGGAGTGTAATGCTATAGGATATACCCAAGATGGATTTTTTGAATGAATCCAAACTCCATTATAGTTTATATCATCCTCAAATACTATGTAAAATGGGTATATTTGGTTTGGAATCAAGTATGGAAGTTCAATGAAGCTAGTTGTGTACTCCCTAATTAAAAAGTATGGATTCCTTAGTGATCCAAATGGAAAAGAAGAGAAAAATGGTTTTTAAGATTATGACCTTGGTAACTTAGTATTGACATCCACCAAATTAATCTATTCACAATATATAACAAGGTATACATAATGAAGTTATCCATAATTGAAAACAATGCGAAACCTAATCCCATCCATTCGATGGTATCCCTAACCACCCCAACCATTAGTCTAGGGATAGATTAGGTCACAAAATAGAGTATTCACATCATTCATGAAAATTGAGTAAAAATAGGGCTTTATGGAGATCTAGTCCACCATTATAATTTAATTACAAGATCACAAACACAAACAAATACATATAGAATAAAAGACCTTTTGAAAAAGTTCCAACATAAAACCAATAAATGATGACAAGACACTAAATCAAATGAAACATTATTTGACATAATGTTAGATCAAATTAAACACAATTTTTACCAAAAAAAACATAATAGTAAATTAAAAAATACCATCAAATTGAGGTACATACAAATTAATAAACCCATAAAGATTTCTAATAAGCAAACACATTTTACTCTTAAGCAATATTAGGTGCTATCTAAAATAATATTACATATAGGTGTCAAACCCACCAATAGGATGATGGGGAGGTTATAAGGAGGAAAAACCCCTTCATGCAACTTACCCATCCTACAAGGGTTACTTAAACAAACATATTTAAATCTATATAGGAAAATATTAAAAAAATAAAATGAACTTACATTGAAAAATAATACAATACTCACTATTGGCTTTTCCCTTTATTCTCCTTTTTTTCCAAATCTACTCTATTCTTGATTGTAAAGCTGTGTGTTCTCCAAATTCAACCATGGAATTTTAAAATCTATTCATCAAATACATACTCAAAATGGAACTCAAGTTATTGTGATAAATATTATACACATCTCCCATGGATGTTGTGGCAAACCCCAACATCCTCCACCACTCTCTCCAACTTCCAACTAAGAGACCCGAGCAAAACAAATGACTTAAAAATGACCTTCATTCTAATAAATCACTTTTTAAACCCTAAATGAATGAATTTGTAATTTCATGAAGTTGAATTTCAATTAAATATGATAATTATAGTAAGGAATCATCAAATTACCTTTTACATATTCCATAATTTTCAAACCATGATGCCCTTAATCAAGGTTATGGTAACATAAAACATTTCAATTAATTATTCCATATAATAATTAATATCTCCAACACATTTTTAATTTTTTAAGTCAACCAACATTGTAAATATGAAATCATTAAATCAAAAAATTATTCAACCACACACCTGGATCTAACTTTGTAACCTTATGTAGTAAACAAGAAAAATAAATACAAGCCATTACATATGTTGACACTCAATTTCACATAATTTACTATAAAAATTATTTAAATCCACTCAACCAATTATAATTAATTGATTTAGGTATATTTAACTATAAACCAAATAAACTTGTCAACAATAAGATCTAAAACAAGGATGACAATGCATAATTGGTTACAAGCCAAGTACACCAACAATACCAATTTGAAAATAGCTGAATTTAATAATCACAAATGGATAACATATAGTTGTCAACATATATATAAAACCTAAATATCATAATTAATAAAATTATAATTAATTCAAAACATATATCAAATGTCTCAAAAATAAATACAACATAATGCATAAATGTTGCATGTTTGGTTTGGATATAACAACCACTCCCCTAAAAGAAGACATTATTCTAGGACAAAGAGAAAGAGGTGAGGATAGTAATACCTAAAAATATTGTAATATTCTTGTGTAATTTTTCTAATTCATTTGATCCCATTAGACCAACACTTGTTGTATTTATCTATTTCATAGATTAGTGATGTGATGGGTGAGCATATTAATGGGCTCTAACTAAATCATCTCTTTGTTTTCCACTTGAATAATATTCCAATATAAAACATGAGATGGATTATAAACATACTTTATTAATAAATCCACCTTGAACACATCATGTATTATAAAAAATGAACGTATAAGAGATAGGTAGTAGGTAGAAAGACTAAGCCTTTCCATAATGTCTAATGGACTGATAGAAAATGGAGATAATTTGGATGCCTTCCCAAACCTGATAGAAAATTTATATGTTATTACTCTCAAAAATATCTTATATATCACTTAAAATTATCTTGGTGATATTTTAAGATCAGCATAATTTTTCTACCTATCATAGGTAGCTTTCAACCTTTGGTGAATCAAACCAATTTATTAATCATATTCTTGTAAAGTCACAGGACCTAAAAAACATGTTTTTCTAAACCATCCCAATGAAGGTGAGTTCTATACTTTAATTGATACAATAATTTCAAAAGTGTCATTTAATAATATAATTAAAGGTATTATTCTATGAAAACTCATCCAAATGGAGATAATCCTCAATTTATATAAATGGTCCATCATATACATTCTTAACATGCCTTCTCATAATTTTTTATATTTTCAATTTGACCATCCATTTTATAATGATAAGATGAACTAAAATTTAACTTTTTTCCAAAAAAACATTAAATTCAACCAAAATAAATAATTGAAAAACTTCTCTTCTGAGATAATCACTTCAAAAACACCATAAAGGTAGAAAACCTCATTCACATTTTTTGGAAAGAAAGAGGACATCATTAGTAAGATATACCTTCATAAAATAAGTAACCTTCATTATATTTTCAATTACAACTATAATTAAATCACACCTACCCTATGACTGAGGTAATCCCAATATAAAATCCTTAGTACTATCCATATCCTTTTTTGAATAACATGTTGGTACCAAAAAACCCATGATGTAAATGTGCATCCATAACTTGTTGAATGAAATAATTTTACAACAAAATAGCCACATATTTTTTAAAGTAAAAATAAAATCAACTCACATATCATTTTTTTGTACCTAAATTAATAAAATGAGGTGTAGTATGCACTTTTTCTAACACTTTTTCCCTTGTCTTCTTAGAATCATGAAAATATATTATACCTTCGCACCTCAAAATTTCATCCAAATCTAAAGAGAAATCAATATAAAATTTTAATTATCTTTTAGCAAACAAATCAATGAAATTTTTCTGCATTCACACTCAATTAGTTATTGATTTAAAATATAATTTCTAAAATTTGACCTCAAAATAGAAATTTTATCAAGGTAAATATTTATAATAATATAATTATCTATTTTATTTTAATTATATTTCACATACACAATATCCACTTGAGTAAATAGATACATTATGTTGTGATGTTCAAATTTCACTTTGAAATGCTTCCCAAGAAATAAGTTTTTCCATTTATTGAGTACATGAACCATAATTTCAAGTTAAAGGTCATGAATTGGGTAATTTTGATCATTTGTTTTAGTTTTTATTGACTCATAGGAAACTATATTTACAAATTCAGTAAAAACAAAACCAATAACCACTTTATAAGCATCAACCCAAATCTTGAAATTCTCATTTGGATTTCAAATAACAAGAACATGAAGTTAATTTAACATCTCTTTTATTCTTTAAAAGGTTTAATCACATTGAGAAGTTTAATCAAACTTTTTTTCATTATTTTTAAAAGAAGTGATAGGGATAAAAACCCTTAAGAAGTCCTCTATGAACCTTGAATAATAACCAACTAGCCCCATGAAGCTACACACTTCATGCACATTTTTAGGATTAAGTCACCCACCAATAAATGTAGTTTTTTTTAGGATTAACTATAAGACCTTATTCTTAAATTATATGTCCCAAATAATGGATTATAATTGGGAAAAAGGAACATTTAGAAAACTTACCATAAATTTTATGTTTCCTTAGCCTTTTTAGGACTAAGAACAAGTGTTTATCATGTTCCACTTCATTATTAGAGTAGATAAAAATATCATCAATAAAAATTAACAAAAATTGACACAATAAATCCCAAAATTCATTGTTCATTAAATTCATGAAGGCAACGTGTTCATTAGTTAGACCATAAAGCATAAAAATGAACAAATAATGTCTATAACTTATTCTAAAAGTTGTCTTATGTATGCATTCATATTTGATATGGATCTAATGGTACTCTGATCAAAGATCTATTTTTTAAAACATAACTACACCCTTTATTTGATAAAACATATCAAATTTTCTTGGAATGTGGTATTTATTCTTGATGGTGACTTTATTCAACATGTGATAGTCAATTCAAACTCTCAAGGTACCATACTTATTCTTGAAAAAGATATTTAGGGATCCCCAAGGTGACATAATATACCTCATCAACCATTTTTCTATTATCTCTTGTAAATATACCTTATTTTCCTATAGATCTACCACATTCATCTTATATGATGCCTTGGATACAAGTGTAGATACTAATACAATATTAATGGAAAAATGAATTCCCTTTTAGTAGGAAAACATGGAAGTTCTTTGATAAATTTATCATAAATTTATCTTAAGAGAAGATAATATTCTATATTAGTTTCCTTTTTATAAATAAGTTCATTCAACTATATTTAATAAAAATTTTAGGCCTTAAAAAATTCTATTTTTAGTAGTAAGGATGAAAAAATATTTTATTTGATGGGTTTAAGACACCCTAGATTTATAATATGTTATTAGCTCTAGTACCAATGTCATACAATGAAAAACATTTGTTACAATATTTTAGCATTTTTAGATTCATAATATGAATTCCAACAACAATCCTTGGATGTGTAAAGTTGATACCATTACATAACATTAAAATAGAGATGATTTTCAAAACCTCCTCATGGTAACTTTATGAAATTTTACACATTTCATGGTTTATCCTTAATTTATAAAAACATCCTTATGGTTAATTAATTTCAACTAGAGTTAATTAATACAATATTACACTTTTATAATAAACATCATAACAAACTATTCTTAAAAATATTAGATTATTCACCACCTCTCAATGTAACATCCACAAATATAATGTATTGGTTAGTTTAAGTCAATAATTTAAATGTAGAACACATATTCATAAGAAACATTTATTAAACATGTTTCTCAAAATGTCACATTATTTATCTTTCATCTTATGATAAAACTAATAACCCAAATTATACCATATTTTAAACAAACAACATCAAACAACTAAATACACTCACTCATACAACTCTTTAAATATTAGAATGATAGTCATTAAGTCCACAATCTCTTTTGAATAGTTTATCCCATAGCCTTATTTCTCTAATCCAATTATTCATACTTCACTATTCAAGATTTAATCATTTTTTAGTTTAATGAACAACATATTACATATTGTTTCATATCATATTCATTTGAAAAGGTCATCTTATGAAATATTTGACATTTATTATTGATTGATTCTTTGATCATGTCTCCTGATAATATTATGTGTCAAGGTATTTAATTGTACTAATAAATTACTTTATTACATTTATATATGCATACAAAACATTATTTTGTCCTTTATTTCATTCTTTACTCATTCTTCATACAAAATAATGCATAAACAATTTAAATATGAAATCACACCTCACATTGTTTACTAATTATGAAATAAACATTTATTAAAAAAATTGTACTCTTCATCTCTTAGTAGTTATAGAGACATAAAAATGCTCCACTTAGGGTTTATTAAAATCATAATTTCATGATAATCCCATACTAAATGTTTCACTTCACTACACTATTTATATTTTAGTGAATATTTAATTGGAAGAGAATTATATTAAACAATTAATCATTTAATTTTCACAACATATTATTATAAAATTCATTAATATATTAATCATGAATTAATAGTTACATAGATATGTTCTTTAAGTTAAGTATGAAAGGATTGATATGGAACTTAGTTTATCTAACTAATCTTTAGTAATTCAACAAACATGTTACTAATGTAATTGACATTACCAATTATTTTTAACAATTAATTATTTAATGTTTTTTTAATATGAAGTGCCATATATCATATTATTTAATGCTATTGTTTTATCAATTCTTAAAAATAATCCACATGATATCCTTTCATGAATTAATATGAAAACTTTAATAACTCATGTTAAGCACAATCTATTACTTACTCTCATACCACATTTTCATTAAAGTAAAAATATTCATTAAAACTTAAAAAACTAAATTCATACCTTCATAGTTGTACTATATGGGATTCTAAAAAAAAATAACACAAAATTTATGGCATAATTAGAGTATCATCAACATTTTCACTTTATAGATCAATAAATGTTTCACAATGAAACATGACTACAAAAAACATTTGTGAACGTATTAAAATATGAATTCATCCTTTGAAATGAATGTAATAGTTCCATTATTATTATACATCAATTTAAGATGCATATATGTCATTTGAACTTAAACAAGTCCAAATATTTTGTCAAAAATAATAACAAAACCATTTTTATAAAAACTTATTCCTACACTCATATAATGTAACCAAGTTCATTCTAAATTTACATAGTATAGAAGAATACCCAAGCACATAACTTGTTTTATAAAACTTCAAAATTAATCCTAGTTTACAACCATTAAACATTCATGTTGTTAAATCTAACTAAACTAACAATCTATTTCCTCAAGATTATATTATAACTTATAAAATATCCTTAAAATTTATGATCAATACACATATTACTAAATTTGAATAGGTATATTTTTACCACACATAATCAATATGAGTAGTCTCCCAAGTTATTTTTCATATTAACTCGTATTGCATTTAATTTAATTTTCATCTTAAACTTTTCCAAATAGAGAATACTAATTTTCATGTTACATAAACAAGATTGAATAAAACATACTTTAAATAGGCTAAAAATAAGAAGTCAACGATTGAAAATTTTCATATATCATGGATCAATAACATATTAATAATAATTTCCATTATGTATTGGTAACATTTCCTCTTTATGACTATAACTTTATAGTGGTACATTATCCTATTCCAAATATACAATATAATTCTTATGCTATACTGAGTCAATGTGTCATTCTCAGTTGAATACAAAGACAACAATCAAATTGAGCAATCTGAGCATAAGAAATAAACTTAAAACTATTCACTCATACCCTAACATAATCATTTAATTACATGATTTTACTTATAATCATGTTAAAATTTTTATCAAGTATCACGCATTATTCCATAGGGATTTTAAATAAAATACAATTGTTATAAAGATAAGATAATATTTGAGACATATTCAACCAATGCCCAAGTATCCAAGGTATTGAAACATGCTAATATCATATAGGTATTTTCTATATTCTTTACAAGGATTTAGCAATATCATAAATAGACAAAATACACACACACACACATATAGACACATGCGCGCACACGAACACACACACACACACACACACACACACACACACACACACACACACACACACACACACACACACATTCAAGAATATGTCTACAAAAACATTATTAAATAATTTTTTTGGAATAAGTTTAGCTTCAATAACAATATATGGTTACACAAATATAAAAAATGAGATTTTTTTTAATTGATAGGATAAAATACCTATTTTTATAGTGACCAAGAACCATAATAAAGAGTAGTAGCCCCCTAGGGTCAAAAAAATAAAAATAAATAGACAATAGTTAATTAACCCCATGTGAGGTAAAACAAAACATAGAAAATAAAATATATCAGGAGGTGGGGCCCTCCAATGGTTCCTTATTTTGTTTACTCTTCTTCTCTAGTGCACCCTATTTGTTCTTAGAAACTTTAGCCCTTATTTTGTTACCAAGTCCTTTATTGTCATCTCTAGGAAGGATCATCCATGGAATTTTCTATCCCTATTAAAGTAGTGGGGTTCTCTTGATGGGGATCTTAGGAGGGGGGTCTCCATCATCTTCAAGTGTTGATTTATATGAATCCTTTTCACATTGTTAGAATGGATGAAATATTGGATATTCATGTCTATTTATCTATTCAAGGCATTATATTCTTGTATAAGCCCCCCCAGATTCATCCCATCCTCATGGAGCTTACTATTGAATAGTTACAACTTATCATTATTATTAATCATTTCTTTTGATAGGAGAAATTTTCCTTTCTTGGTGACCTCCCCAGAGGTTCCCTCATCTAGTAAGATTGTTTGGGTTTAGGGACAATCAGTTCTAGAGGGAGTTCATTAGTGGAGATTTTGGATAGACTAGTTTGGGGGGTAATGGTATATGGATGGTAGGACCCCAAGGAAGGGTCTTCCTTAGTGGGGGTCCTCTTGAATGGAGGACCCCTCTAGAGGAACCTCCCTACCCTATAAGATTTGGCCATGCTTTACCAAAAGAAGTATGAGACTATGGTGCAGTATAAGGTTTGATTCATTAACTTGATGGGTGAGAGAATTTATCTCTAAAGACTTTAGAAGATATAAGGGAAATCTAATTTTATACCCTTAGAAGTGGTTTAATAGTGAAAAATCATGGGATAAAATTAAAGTGTGTTTACTAATTTCATCACTTATAGGCATAAATTGAGCTATTAACATGGGAGGTCAGTATGGGGAAACCCCTCCTATACTATTTTGACAAACTCATTAGTGTGGAATAACCTCTAGAATATATCCTACTTTTTATATTGGTCCTTGTATGCCTTTATTACATCACATGGCATACCCGTAGCTTCTCTGATAAACTCATCTATGACCATGATTTTAAATCCTCTCATCCCCACTACTCTCCTATTCTAGCTAGCAACATCAATGTCATGCTCAATTATCCTTAGCATCAATTCAATGAGTCCAGCCCACTGAAGCTTCTTCTAGACTTTATTCAAGCCCCATACTTTAGAATATGAGGTTGGTTCTAAATAATCCCTATCACCACCCCATTTTCACAATACCTATGGACCCAAAGATGAAGTTTAAAAGGTTTAGAAAATGATTTGTTTGACTGTTTCAAAAAATAATTGAAAATCACACTTCCTCCCTCCATAATGAATAAATTCACCTTGATTTTTCATAATGATGAGTCATAATATTTGAACCCCATTTCTTGATGAGAGATGTTTGTGCATGTGTCTTCCCAATTACCATACTATCCTAGTGTTCTTTCATTATGTATGGCCAATTGAGAAATTTTATTATCTAATATTTCATTTGAATAAGAATGTAGGTCTCCTATTAAGCACATAGTGTTCTCATAATTCCTTTATATGTCATTGACACAAGCAAGATATCCATAGTTTAGAATTAGGTATCAATACTATACTTATACATAAGTAAAAAAATGTGAAACTTAAGCTCATCCATTCAGTGGTGTCCCCACCCACCCCAACCATCAGTCTAGGGTTGGATTAGGTCTTGAAATATGTTCTCAAGATCATAAAAGTAAATGGAGGAAAACAAGGGTTTTAGAGAGATCTTATCCGCTATTACAAGTTTATCACATGAACACAAACATAAAAAATATCTATAAAACATAACAACTTTAGCAATAATTTTTATAAAAAAACCCATAAATAATAATATGATGATAAATCAAATCAAACATTCATTGACAAAATTCTAAATTAGATGAAACACTTTGAAAAATGTTAAATCAAATTAAATACTTTTTCTTTTAGAATAAAAAATTCACAATCACTTCAACAACATAGTCAAATATAGGTATATTCAAATCATTAAACCCAAAAATATTTCCATTAAAAATCCACACTTCATTCTCAAGTAATATTAGGTTCTATCTAACATGGTATATCAACTATGTTCCAAATTCACTTACAGGATCATGGGGAGGTTCCATGGAGGTAAAATTGTTCCTACAACTTGATTATCATCCAATGGTATCCTTAAATAACCTTGTTTTTTACTATACATGAAAATATAACCAAATACCAATGAGCTTATTTAAAAAAAATAATTCAATGTTCATTATTTCCTTCTCCCCTTATTTCATTCTCCTTTTCCTTCTTATTTGTTCTTTATCATCAAGTTGTATGCTCTCCATAGTCAAACAAGGTGTTTTATACTTCATCCATCCACTACATCCTCATAATGAAACTAAAGTTGTCATGCTCAACTTTCTCCACATGTCGCATGGCTTTTGTATTAAACCCAAACATCCTCTACCATTCTCTCTAACTTAAAACCAATAGTCCTAAGAAAAAAGACTTCAAAATTATCTCCAAGCCAAATAATCACTTTAAAAACCCTAATAATGATTATGCCATTCAACCAAGTCAAATTTTAATGTAATATAATAATGATACTAAGGTCTCATCCCTGTGTTCCTCATCCTACTCACCTCCTTCATGAAGTTTTTCTAAATGGACCAACCTTTGGTTATATACTTCCATTTTGACTTGGATGTTATGAAGTACACCCAGTATGTCATAGAAGATGACATTATGGCCAGGTTGGTCATTTTTAACATTATCACCAATGTTATTTTTTACATTATTACTACTACTATCATGGTAATTTATATTATCATTTCCATCATGAACATCCAAAACATGGTTAACAATAAAATCATTTTCAACATTTCTATTTCCTCTATTGGCCTAGGTTATCACCACCTAATAAACACAAAAACAACTTCATAATATTAGTTTCCCATAGTTTCCTAGTGTATAACTAGGATCTAATACCACATGTTATAGTCATGATCTATAATTTCAAAACAATGCTTGTAGGTCTACAGTTGATACCATCAATTAACATGAAAACATGGCATCATTGTCAAAACATCCTCATGGTAATTGTATGAAATTTTATGCATTTTATTACATAACCTTAATTACAAACAAAAACCTTATAGTTAAGTAACTCTAATTAGATTTAATCACTACACTATTACATCTATTGTATAATGAACACTATAGGAGAATATTCTTAACAATACTATATTATTGACTACCTTAAAAAGTAACAATCTAAAATATAATGTCTTGGTTAGTTTAAGTTAATACTCAAAATGTAGACCAAATATTCATATGAAAACTTTATTAAACATGTTTCTTACTATGTCACATTATATATAATTCATATTCATGAGAAACTTATTAACTAAAATTTATAACATATTTTAAATAAACAACAACAAACAACCAAATAAAGTACTTTATACAACTCTTTAAAAATTACCATGATAGTCATTAAGTCCATAATCTCTTTTAATTAATTTATCCCATACAATAATTTCTCTAATCCAATTATACATAAACTTCACTACTCAATATTTAACCATCTTGTGGTTTAAATGAATAATAGATTACAAATGGTTTTATATTGTATTCATTTGAGAAGGTTATCTTAAGAAATATTTGAAATTTTTCATCTGTTCAATATTTCAATCGTGGTTCTAGGTAATATTATGGGTCAAGATATATAATTTTAATAATTAAGTACTTTAATACATTTATTAATCCATACAAAACATTATTATGTCCTTGATTTCAATATTTATTCATCCTTCCTATAAAATACTACACAAATAATTTAAATGTGAAATCACACATCACATTGTTTACTAATTATGAAATAAAATTTTATTGGAACTTTTATTCCATTCATATCTTAGTAATTTTTAGAGACACCAAAATTGACCACCTTGTCTTTGTACTAATCATTTATTACATTATAAATGATTTTACAATAGTCCCATATTAAACATTTTACTTCACTACACTTTTCATCTTTTATTGAATTTTTAATTGGAAAAGAATTCTATTAAACATTTTACTTCACTACACTTTTCGTCATTTAATTTTCAAAAATAAATATTATTTTTTAACTTAATTAATAATTTAATGATGTACTAATAATTATTTAGATATGTTATTTAACTTAAATACGAAAGGATTAAGAGTAAACCTAGTTTTTTTTTACTAAGACTTGAATGATTCCCATGAGACCAAGCAAGCTATGGGACCTACCATACATTAGGTATATGATGTTTTTTAATAATAATACATTACTAAAATTTATAAAACATTTCCATAATAATTTATAACTTTTTTTTAGACCATTTCTCTATGAGTTTTTCCATATTTGACATTTGCATAAAGAAACCTTAAACCATCATAAAAAATACTTCACCTCAAAAAAATAAATACCTTTTGAGTTTTAAGTATTTGTATGTAGTTGATGATTATTGGTACACATTAGGTTTTATAATCATATTTATAAACTTACCTTTAAATTATGACAATATACTAACACATGGATTTACATAAATATTAAAAATAACCTATCATCACTATACATTGCACCTAAAATATTTGAGGAACCCTAAAAACAATTGAGATTAATCACTGAACGCTATAGAAAACTATTTTTTTAATGCATTAAAATTACTACCTATATTCATTATTTAATTTCCAATGTAATTATGTTCATTACAATATGTGTATGTAGTTGTCAATGATTGATCCAAATATTAAATTATAAGTGCATTTATCAACTTGCCTTTAAATTATGATAGTATACAAATGCATGGAGATGTGTTAGATAATTTTAATATTACTACAAATTCTTAATTTAAAAACTATTATACATTTTATTTTGAAAATTCTATCAAAATAAGAAGAAATACCTTCTTGGGAAGAAAATGATGAAAACATGCATGGATTATCTTTTCCATTAGGAAAGAAAATGGGGTGATGTGGTGGAAATATATTATATTACTACATGTCATTCATTCAATAAATTTTTCATGTTGTATTATATTTTTTTATCAATATAATAAATATAGGCCTCCCTAAAAAATTCAAGATAAAAATATGTTAAAAAATATTTTTTCCTATAAGAAAACAAAGGGGTTGATGCACTAGATAATTATTATGTTACTACACATTATTCATTCAAAATTATTTTTTTAATAATAAAATAGGATTTTGAGGTCCTTAATCCATTTCATTAATATCATAAAAAAATTACATAAATGTTTACAAAACCCACACAAACTTCAAAAGATAAATACCCAATGTTATAGCTTAGCTATAGAGCAAAAGAATAAATATATTCCAAAATTGAAATCATTGAGTAGATAAAAAAACATGTGTAGGTATTATTGATAGATCATATATATCATAACAAAATTACTTACAATAAATAAGCCTCGAAAAAAGAGTACATTACCCTCCATTATGAAACTAAATACACAATCCATGAAAAAATAACTCCCTAATTGGTAGCATATTTCATAACCAAAAGCAAAGGGATCTTGTAGCCTATCACAAAATATTTCACCTACTATAGACTGGATAATAATCTTTACAAAAAATTTACTCTCCAATGATTTACCTTGGCTAAAGAGAATATGAAAAAATCTCAAGAAACAAAGACAAATATAGATGAATGAAGTAGAAATGGAAATAACAACCCTTTTAAATCTTTCACAACTCATGTATGAACCCTTAATAGAAGTACAAATAAATAATTATCTTATTTGAAAATAATTCTTAAGAACCAAAATAGTTTCATCCAATAAATTCATATGAAATAAAAATAACTACATCATCCACAACTAAAGGAAGTAGGCCTTTACATAGTAGAAACATACAGGTCTATTATGAAATCAATCTTGAAAAAGGGTGTTTGCCTCATGTTTCCACTTTCTTAGTGAGAAATGAATATATACATTAAAATAATAATAACCATTTCCATTATAAAATCAAGATTATAGAATCAAAATATAAGTATCAATAACTCATACAAACTATAATAAATCTCAAAGAAGAATGACTAAGCATATCCCTAAAAAATAAGAAATAATAACCCTACTGAATATTTCACAATGAAGGTCTAGAATTTTCCAATCAAGAAGGGGGGAAATGTTCTCCAACTTCAAATTTTCACTAATAATAGAGTTACGTTGTATTCTAAAATGTTTTATCATGACAAGAAAGAAATGCATCCCTAGGAAAAAATAAAGCTATAAATATGCAAAAATACTATTTTCCCTCAAGCAAGAAAAAGGGTTGATGAATTATAAAATAGTTATATCACTACACATTATAAATTTAATAGTAATTTAATGTTATATTCTATAAATATTTATCAAGACCAAAAAGAGATGCCTCGCTATGAAAATAAAAAGCTAGAAATATGAATAAATTCTCTTTTTCCATGAGTAAGTAAAGGGGATACAATGAGATGATTATTACTATTGATGATAAAAAAATGTCTTAAATATTTCACCCACATTACATCACCACCATAAATAAGTTACACCATGTGGGATAAAGGTGTATAATAACCTTTGGGTTTGAGAGGCCAACTAATATTATCCTAGTGTTATCCTAATCAAAGTGGGGGTGAAAATGGAGGAGGAATATACATATAAAACTTACAGGGATAGGCCATGAGGATAAGTTTTATACTATTGTATTATAAGAAATAAGGGGTTTTTAGGTCAAGGGTTTGTCTACAAGATTATGACATTCTAAAAGAAGCCAATAATATAAGTGTGAAAACTTTTGATGTAAATAAAGAAAATATTAGTAGTTATGGATGATATGGGAGGATTCCTAACCATATAACACAACTCATAAGTGGAATGTTATCCACAACCAATAATTTAAATACTATAAATATAAATAATAATAAATAAGAGGAAGTTGAAGAATAAAGCTCCTTTCATGGCATCACTGATGGCATTTCTAGAGGCAAAACAAGAAAGGGAAAACCTAAGGACTTATTTAGTATCCTACATTATTAAACACTTTAATCACTGAAATAATGAATATAAAGTGTTAATATAAGGTGATTTTAAATCCATGATAAGTTTTTTTGGTATTCTCTATCAATGAAGGACCAAATCACATATATCATAGAGTTGATTTCATTATTGCAATAGCATAACACTTTTTTAGACTAATAGAATACAATATTATACACATTAGTGTTTCATAAATATAACTAAGGAATTATAGAGACAAAATATGACTAATTATAGAAAGGGAATGTATCACACAAACATGACCATTGAGTTGTGTTGTATTGACTCAGTATTTATACTACAACATTGTAACAATTGATAGGAGATAGAGTGTAGTTGAGAAGTGCATAAGGTGAATAAAGTAAAGAGTATATGAACAAATTTACATGGTAGTTATGATAAATATATATAAAAGAGAAGAGACAAATTATAAAATATTGTGTTCATTTTACTCTATATGAGTTACTAATAATATAGGCACTACTTATTTTTAAAGTGAATGCTTAGAATTATAATTAATACTAACCCTTGTAGTATATTAACCTAACCAAATTTAACCTCTTTTAACATAAAACTATATATAGCCAACAACTTCAGATTTTATGTCAACATTTGGTGGCACCACATGGACTTTAGTTGACTAATATCGATGGGGAAGAATCCTTTGGATTTTTGGAAGCCTGAAATAACATAGATAAAAGAGTGGTGGGAAGAAACACTATTTTATTTCCACACAAAAATTAATATAATAGGTGAAAAATTATCAAAACTAAAATAAACATTGTTTCAATTATAGGAAGAATAATTATGGGTCACATTTTTACAACTATTGTGGCCTTATATACTATGGAAAGAAAAATATATGAAAGGTTGTCACATTCATAATAAAATATCTATTCAGTGGAGTGTCAAAATTCTTGACACACTGCAATGCCTTTACATAAGTATCACCCCTAATATATAAGTTTTTTGTGGAGTGACGGTTAGTGAAAGAGGGTAAACAATTCCTTAAGGGCCAGTCACCTAAGGGATGGTATATAAAAATAAGGGGGATCCTTAAAAGATGTGACTACTTGAGATATTTTGCCTAAATAATTGGGGGTTAAATAAGATGTAGGGGGATATTAAAATAAATATGAATTAAAATTAAGTTAATTAAGATAAAAGGATATGATAAATTAAAAATGGCTAAGATAAAATGGTGAATGATGATATGAGAAATCAGATGGAGAATGAGAGAATTCAAAAAAATATTAATAAAGAGATAAAAAGGAAAGTGATAAAAGAATGATGAGAATAAGTAAAATAGGAGAGAAATATGATCTATCCTTTATAATTTAATGTCCTAATATTTAAATATTAGTAATATCCCTCCACCAAAAATGAATGAGTTAGTATTCACACCATAGGAAGGTGAAGACAAGGCAAGTGAAAGAATTAGAATAGAATATTATTATATCATTCACTAGTTAAGGTGATTAATGACATGAAATAAGGATTAATATATTTAGTCAAATTATTTAAAACACCCAAATTATTCCAAACCTTGGGTGTGGAATACAAACTGATCACGAGTAGTTTTGAGTATAGTGGATGAGGCCTATATAGTACTAAAATAATTATGAGGATATGATGATTAATATATGAGATGTTAATTACATGGAAGAAGAAAAGGAAGAAATTTTATCAATATAAGGAAGACCAACATTAAGTAATCAAGTGGAAAGTTTTATAGATAATATAGAAGAACAAATGGGTGTGGAGAGAGATGAGAACTCTCAAAATAAATGTGATTCAAAGATAAGTATTGATAGTAACACTAGAGAAATAGATCATAGAGATAGGGAAGAAGATAATTAGATATGAAAATGATTAGTTAATGAAAACATTTAATAAGAAATATAATTATAGATAAAATATGTATAATAATATATTTAAGGTGATTTATCCTATCAAAAAACCAACCATAAGAGACCTTGAGAGGAAATTAACACTTTGGACCAATTGTCATCCCATGTGTTGCTTCATAATAGATGTGTACATCCATATTTTAGACAAAGGTATATAACTAATGGTGAATTATAAAATTTATGTCAATGTCATAAGGAAAAGATTGAGAAAAGAATGGAATTTATAAGTAATCATGTGGAAGTATTAGGAAGAAGATAATTCCAAACAAAAATGAAAAGAGATAAAGGTCACAATAAAATTTTTGTAAGACAATAGAGAGATAAATAATAAAATTTCACTAGTAATATAGGAGGAAGTATTGGAGGTCCTAAATTGCACCCTAGCTAAGTAAAGAATTATTCAAGTCTTTTACTCAAATCTAGTCTAACATATCAATGACCTTAGACTATGGGTTACCTTTTCTTGGATCAAACCTATAAGATTTTTTACAATTATAGCTCCTTTGTTGTATCACTTAGCTCATTTCCACTAAAACCTACTAATTTATAGAGTAAAAAGGGAGAGAAAGATAATTGAAAGGGAAATCTAAGCTAATTTTGGTGATGCACCTAAATTTATTTCTCATTCACTCTATTTGAGCTTCTAAAATCACTAATGAGACAAGCAAAACACTAAATCTATAACCCCAAATGTTTGTTATGCATTAGTATTTCATGCAGAGTTTCATCAAGTGATCAAAACTTGAGGTAAGTGATGGAGAGGCTTGATTAGAGACAATAACCAGTCAATGTATCCACTTGTTATATGTAATAAAATGACATTAAACACTAAAGATGACCTACTTAACAAGACAAACTACCAACTAGGTGAAATCAAGACTTGACAATGGAGAGAGATCTACCACATATGCAAATCAACTGACATGAACACATTAGATAAGCATAATGAAATATTAAAATATTCATCTACATATCTCAAGAGGTTATAAAGCTCAATCTTGGTAGATTCTAGTCATGCCCAAGAGAGGGATCTATTTCAAGGCTTAGAAGCTTGAATGTATAGCAGAAGGGAATGAGAGAGATGGGGAACATGCATGAAGAAATCAATAAATGGGGCATAATTACTTTGATGGAGTCTCAACCACCTTTATCTAATTTTCCACCATATTTTGATCAAATCAAGGTGTAATCCATCATAAATAGATCAATTTTTTTCTATCCCAATATCCCTCAAGCTTTTTCATTGGCTGAGAAATATGATATATGATAAGAATGTTATTAGAAAAATGAGTCATACTCTTGCTAAGAAATAATAATATTTCAGGTTATGAGAATGCATTGAATGCTCCAACTACAATTTTCAACCACTAAATATTCATCTTGGGACTCTATGTCATCTTCTTCTTAGCTTGCTTATAAGGAAAATATCTTTATGTCCATCAACCTAATTGAGCCATGATTGTGTCTACTTTAGGTAGATAAATATTCCTACTAGATTTTGGATGATATGATTATCATATTTATGCTTTGGCATGCTCTTTACTAAAACCATTGAACACATATCTACTATAAATGAAAAGCAATCCCATTTATTAGTTTTCATACAGCCATCATATATACCTCTATGTATTAACATTGATTGAGTATCTATCCCACCTTTTATCCTTAATAAACCCAAAAGACCTAATTTACCTTTGCAAAGCTTTAATGGTGATGTTTGATCCTATAATATCTATTCTAGTTCAACTTGGATCACATTTTGACCTCGAGTCATAGTCTCATAACTTTGACCTTTAATATTGGTCATTGATCTTAATCTAGGCCTTCAAGATGATATCACCTTTGACCTTCATCATTGACTATCGATCTATGATCTCCATTGGATGAGCAGCATCAGATCTACTTTTTCATGCATCATTAATCTACTTTATATGAGTGAATGTGAACCATTAAATATTTGGGGCCCATTAGATTTCTCAATCATCACTCATCATTATATCTAGATTATAATTTCATAATTATGCCACTTATCACTTACACATTTAGAGATCCTTTGACCTTTTGACTTGATGATCAGCATTGATCTTTTATGCATGATCAAATGCACTCCATTAGATCTTTGGGACCCACTAGATTTATCAATTGTCACTCACCATTGGATTTGATATAGGCACCCAAGATCTGTACATTTTTTATCTCTACATTGAAGCATTGGATATTTTAATTCAAATGGTTATTTCATGAATCTTAAACTTGATGTCTATGTGCATGTTTCACTCTACAAGTCTAACTTTGAAGCTTTCTAACTTGAGATAGATAACTCATCAAGTTATGAAATTTCTAGAGGAAGATATAGGCATAAAAAAATTCATGTCCATGTGGTCTTTTGGCTTAAGGGGCTCTCTAAATGAACTTATCAAATGAATAATCAAGTTGACCTATTCATTTCTACATGATGTGCCATGAGGGTCTGGTTCTTCTAATCTTGTGTAAGAAACTTTTGTCTCTTTTACAAGGATCTAATGGAGTTATAAGACTTTGTGAAACTTGATTCATGATCCTAAATTATTTTAACATTATTAAAACCTATTTTTCTTTATTTTTTACAGCTCTAGACCTATTTCAAGACTTATTTCTCAAAGATCAATAAAACACAATTTAATCTTGATTAAAGTGTTTCAAAATATTTTCAAGCTATGTGTGATCTTTAGATCACTCATTTCATCTAGAACTCTATTTAGCTCATCCATCTAGGTAGAAGCTTTATACGTGGGCCAAAAATAGCCAACAAGAAGTACATTAGATAATCAACAACTAATGGTAGTAATTCTAAAAACATGATTCTTAACCAAAATCCAAACATGAAAACATAATAAGATTAAATTTACATTAATTGGAAAACACATAAAATATGTAGAATAAAAATTTATTGTATTAGACTCGTATTGGAAGAGACACAACATTATTGATGAAAGAGTAATGTTATTTGATTTTTTTATAACACTAAGAGACGATAAATTAAAATGGTATATGAAAACTTAATTTAAACATGCCACTATATAGGTTGATGTCCAAAGAGAATTTGAGGGTGATTTCCACTATATAGATATACCAATGGAGAGTGTTAGAAAAATGAGATAACTGATTTATAAGGAGAAGGAATCTATGAAAGATTATGATTAATGCTTTAAGTCCATAGTGAAAAAACTATAGGATACTCTAAATGAAAAATAGAGAATATAATGGTTTATATATAGATTAATTACATGACTTAGAGATAATAAAGATGAGAAAATTTTCAATACATTTGTGGAAACATTAAAAATGGCATTAAGGATCAAAACATAGTCTTGGAGGAGAGATACAAATACCTCATTGAAAGACAATGTTGAAATATTATTGTTTGATTTGGAAAGAATAAGATTAAAATAGAGATATAGATGAAGAGGGATGATTTTTCTACCACACAATAATCACACACCACCATGGGAAAGAATTTTGTGTACCACTTATTGTACAAAAGAACATTCTAGGAAATAATGCCCTTATGGTGATATGGTGAAAAAAGTGATGATAATAATATCATCATAACTATTGATAGGAATGACTCCACCAATTTAACAATCCATATCTGGTAAAAGGATTTAATACATAATATTCATAGTGTATGATCAACATCCATATCACTTATTCCCTATGATGGAAGTATTACTACCTAAAAACTAAATAATTCACTAAATTAATTGTGGGTTATTCAATCTATATAATCGTAACTATTCTATTATAGATTCAATTACAGATGTCTAAGACACTCTTTGGAGAATATATGTAATAGTACAATAATTCCACCACATAACTACCCATAAAAAACATTAGGATACTACAACTTGGTCAATCATATGAAGCACTTTCATAAATTCAAACCCAAACCCAATATTATAATAAAAATGAAGGATGATATAAAGGAGTCAATTAGGGTCATTATAGAGTAGGATAACTTATAATGAGAAATTACTAAGGTGGAATAGGATATAAATAGAATTATAACTAGGGTTATAATTAGGAAAGACCCTCACCATTATGTTATAAATATGATAAAATGAGGCAAATTACTATAAATTATGATGAATAACCACAAATGGTGTGGATTCTACCATGAAATAAGTAAAAATGATTCATATTCATATTTTAAAGTGATGAAATTACATAAAGTGATGGAATTAAAATAAAATCATTGGCAGAATCTACCCATGAGAAAGGGACTAAACATATCACAAAAAAAGCAAAATCACATGATATGAAAGGATGGTGCAATGAAGTTCACTATAGAAAGGAATAAGATAAAAAATATAATAAGAGGGAAGTTTATCCCAAAGAATTAAAATGTTAGAACAGATTAGACAATGTCAATAAACAATAAGGGAACAAAAAGAGAGGCCATGGAAATAGGCTCTTTGTATCATGAAAAATGATTCACAACCATGAATAATAGTAATCGTCATAAGTGGGAAGAATATAAGGAAGGTTAACTAAGTAGACACTAATTCTAATACATAGTTAAAAACAAATGTGGAAGTTGAGAAACCTATTATCTATGAACAAATTGAATGACAGATGGTGTTTGTGGGCTTGAGCATAAAATTGAATGGATTAATACCTTTAAATTTATTAATTATTTTATAAATAATTATTTTTAACTTAAATTAAAAGTGTTAATAATTCTACCATAAATAAAGGGCATAAATAATATTTGGATTCTATTTGAAAGAGAGTCAAAATGGATTTGATGTCTTTTTTAAAGAGTGACAAAATAGATTTGATGACTATTTGAAAGAATTCCAAAATGGATTTGGAAACTATTTGACTAAGTTTCAAAATCAAGATATATATTTGAAGTCTTTGGTTAATTAATTATTTTATAATTGATTAGAATTATTGATTTAAAAGTTACAATTGCAATTAATTTTGCAAAATGTTTGGATAATTAAATCAAATATGACCAAAATCTAGTTAGAAGCTCTAGGTTGAGTTAGTGCAAAGGATGGATTTCTAACTTCCTTTGTGGGTGAAAAAAATATAAAAGAGATAATTTTGGATTATATAAGGTTTTATTATTTATTTTATCTATCATAGAAGGGATGTTTGTGATATTTGTCTTACTACATGTACTTTTACAAAAAATAATTAGAGTAGAGGAAAACTAGTGAGATCATTCTCTGGCTTTGTGGGTTTAAATTATTTTTTTATATATAATTTTTATTTTAGTTAATATATATTTAATCCATTTAAATTATTCACTTTTCATTGTTTTTTTTAACTTGTGTTGTTTAGAAACTTTATTTTGAAACCCTCATGGATTGGTTTTGTACCAAGTGCACCCAATCTCAATTTTTAAGAGACTTTGTAGTTCTTGGAAAGATTTTTTTTCTAATTATATTTAATACTCCTATTTTAATTTTCATGTGAAAGGAATAATTTCCATTCATTTATCTAAATCTAAGTTATTAAGGTGGTATTTTTTCTTTATTCCATCATGAGTTTCTCACCTTCACCTCCATCCTCCATTGTTATTGATTTTCTAAATTTCCATATTTCCATTTTTGTTTCTTTTTTATACTTTTCAATTAAAATTATTTAAAAATTCCATAAAATAATATCCTATGAGGTATATTAGCCTCTCAAACACAAATTAAAATCACTTATCCAATGGTGATTTATCTTATGTTGTAGAAAACATGTTGATTGTTTGGAAAGTTAATAAAATAAGTAAAAACATTTTAAAAAAACAAAAAAAAATCATAAACTATTTTTGGATACTCTACTAGGATTTATTAGTGCATTTTATTTATAATATATAATGGGAATATTCTAATTTCAAATGAATATTAGTGAATGTATTGAAATAGAACCCATAACAATGGGATTAGGTTACCATTTGATATTTTAAATTTTCATACATCTACCCAAGGTCTAATTTGATGTTAAAAACATTACTAGAATGAATATATAGTATTAAAATTAGAATATACCTACCTTGAAAAGTGTTAGTGGAAAAGAAAAGAATATGAGAAAAATAAAGTTCATGAAATATAATAGACCAATGGATGATATGACTATTATGTTTGATAATGTGGAAAAAAATAATTTTCTCTTTATACATTCATTTAAAAAGAATATTATTATTAATAATATCGATAAATTGTAGCTTTTGAATGATTTCTATATAGGTATTACAATAATTCAAAGAGGAACATGCTCTTTTAAAAATCTACACAATGTGGATCAAATGCAATACAATTAGGATTTTGGTGTTAGTATTAAAAGTGACATTTTGGGTCCCATAATGGTGAATAATCCCATAGTGAAATAAGCTTCTTTCATTCAGTGTTCTAAATAAGACCTTGACATTTCAAACCAAGAGAAAGAAGTCATTAAAATGTATTGGAAATCCAATTTTAGACTCATTCCAAGAATATGCAATGAAGAATGATAAATTCAAGATTCACACTAGTTAGTAAGATATATGTGGAGATGTTTAGCATAAAAATGGATAAATTTTTGAAAAAGAGACAAGTAGAAATCAAAAATAAGAGTTTTCTGGTAGTTTTCAACATCATAAGGTTTTGATCTGAAGCCAATATCGAGAGGCATATGATGAATATTTTGTACAATAATTCATGGTATGAAATCCATAGGAGAATTCTAAAAATAAATAATATTAAAGGTATGGCTCATATTTTTTTTGTTCTAAATATCTCTTTGAAACCTAATCCTTAAATTTATAATAAAAATATTTGTGTACTATGTTCATTTATGAATGGAAGTAATAATTGCATTCCAAATACCCATGGTCAAACATTTTAATTCAATTTTTTATTATCACTGATGTCTCATGTTCTCCATGTGGATTCAATGAAGATAATTTTTTGGTTGTTTGTTAAGGATTTACAATAGTTTACCTCATATTACCAAAAATTGTCCTGTAAGGACTTATATTTTTCCCATCCCGTGAATAGCCATTTTTAGAATTGTTGTTCTCCTTGGTCTTTTGTATGTTTTTTTTTTCATTTTTTTAATTTATGCCTTTCCTTTTTTTGTGTTTCTATTATTTTATAATAATTTAATCAACATTTTAGTGTTTTCCCCTTCCCTATGATTGTCTTTTGTTCCCAAAAAATGTTTTTGAGTTGTGTTATTTGTTATAAATAACTTTGTTTTAGAAAAATTGGTTCTTTGAATATTGTTTAAAATAAATTAGCTATTATGTATCTACTGGGAATTTTACTATGGAATATAGGTTTAAAACAACAAATTATAAAATTGATTTGGTCATCATCCCTAAGGTAATGAACTAAAATTTAGAGCATTTTTAGGATTTCAATGAGGTATTCTTAGAGGATATAAAGCTTAAACTAGTGATTCAAGAGCATATGTTTAACTTAAAATTAATTTTTTTAATCCATATTCTTCTCATAACATATCTAAAGTAGATACTTGAAATATTGATCTAAAATATTGGAAGAGTTTTTTGAAAATGTAATTATGGCTATAAATACTTCAATGGAGAGTGGCCAAGTCAAAAATTAAATTATGTAAAATAATTACTCAATGAGTTATGGTGTCATGGAGTGAAATGTTATAGAATATGCATAATAAGGGTTTGTTGAATGAATAAAAACTCTTTGGTATTTTATTTCATCCTCCTAACATATGTGAAATGGGGAGATTTTGAATCAAGTATGGAAGTTCATCGAAGCTATTTTTGGATTCCTTAATTAACAAGTACGGATTCATTATTGTTATAGATGTAAAATAAGAGGAAGATGGTTTTATGCTTATTATTTTTGTATCTAAGTATGGACATCCCTAAAATAACAATTTAAGTGGATTACACACATCATAGTTTTGATTTCCCTTATAGACATGTATGCAAAAATGTAGAAACATGTAATAGGAACATGAAGTGCTTTAAAAATTATTGAGTGAGATGTTGTCTCATGGAATGTGATGAATGTAAAATATACACAAAATGGATTTTTTGTATAGGACTTGGAGTTCTTAAATAAAATTAAGTTGGTAGGTGTAAATTGAAATGTCACAACATTTGATAACATGATGACTTTGGAGTGTAGAACCTATATCATATCCAATGACATATCTTGCTCTTTCAATTGGTTTTCAAAGTCTTATAGAGTGGTATTATTGGTTAATATTATGTAAATTATACTAGTGAAATGAAAATAATTATTAATTTAGGTATCCTTTTTCCCATATGGGACCATATAAATGCCCTCTTTTAGAACTTCTTGAATCTAAAGGATTTTGTGAAACCCTACTAGATTCATATTAAAAGTTGATATATAATAGGCTATCATGCTTTCAAGAATTTGAATGTAAATAGTGGTATTTATATGGAATTATGTAGGAAAATAAATATGTGATTTTGATGGTGGAAGTGAATCCCCTATTGTTGGGCATGTTATGGTAAATGGATGTGTTTGCATTTCTTATGAATTTTTTTACACAATTCTTTTCTTTGTGAACAACCACTTTATTCACATGATTTCCAATGTGAGGTAGAAAATGTTAGCTATATATAAATAGTAATAGAGATACAATATTTATATTTAACCATGGGCATTTTAAATTAGTTCCATCATTTTTAGATAGGAGACCCCAATTATAGACTAAAATTTATCAAAATGGAAGAAAGGTATATATCACCATAGTATGTAAACCATAATCTTCAAAGATTTTACGTTTAGAATGTATTGGCATGTGTAGGTGAAACATATGCATGATGAAAAAGTTAATAAGATACTAAAGTATGATGAGCTACTGAGAGAAAATTATGCATCAAGAGTGCTTCATTGATTCAAGAAAGGGGTATTAATTTCCCCATAATATTAAAGATAAAAAAGAATCTATGAATATATACATCTAAAATTGAATGTGTGGGTGGTGTGATTATGTGTTTGGATAGGTGTAAGAAGGATTTTATGTGAATATTTTTTCATATACTTATTGTCTAGTTATTTTAGAAAGTGACCACAAATAATATACTAGTGCAACCTTTACATTGAATGAAAATTCACTTCCTCCCTCAAATTTTTGAAACTAAATTAATGATGATAGTAAAATATGGTATATTAGATGTATATATTTGAGACAAAACAACTTAAAACATTCAGATATAAATGGATCTTATAATCCATTCATATTTTTTTACTATACTAAACTTAGTTCAAGACTCAAAATCAAAATTCAAGAATTAAACACTTAATTTAGTTTGGGTTCTAAATATAAGTTTATATATTATCATTATTTACATAATTCCCTTACAATAGATGAAATATGAATCTTTAATGATTCAAATGATTGACTATGAGTACATGTCATTATATTATACCTTGGGGTTCACATTAAAACCATTAGCACCAAAAATATATACATCTAAAATTTGTATTCTTGTGCCTACATTATTCAAGTTAGAAATTTTGAATCATGGATGGAATGTAGGAAGTCTTTAAAGAAACATTAAATTAAATTAAAATAATCAAAATAATTCCAAAATTACAAGATAAATTATGGGAAGAACTTAAATATTTCAATAAAGCTTCAAGAAAAGAGTTAAATCCAAGTAAGATATTAATTAGTTTTATATGTTTTGTGATATTTATTATATGGGTCAAGTCATTTTCGGAATCTATGTTCATGGATAATGAGGTATAACATGTCTTATGTGGCACTGTAAGGATAAAAATATTTACAACATATATACAAATTCATAGAAATTATTTTGGGAGATGAATATAACAATTTATTCTAGTAGTCCAAATGATGGTGTCATTAGAAGTGATGACAATTTCAGTGGACAAGTTTGGAAAATTAATCCCAATGGATAAGGCACCATTTAACCAATGAGTTTTGGGATTTTCCTACATTCTATTAGGGAAGTGTTCCAAGAGTCAAAGTTAGATATTTTAGTAAAATTTTGTCATTATAAATTTGATAAACATTTGAGATAAGTTCCATTTATATCATTATGTTAGATTCTAAAATACTTTGTTTGAATCTACAACCCATTGAATAGGACAAGGATACAATAAAATCTATAAGGATTAGATTTCAAAAATGACATTCATGCACCTAAGAATAAAATTTAATGACTTAATAATATTGAAATATTTTATAAATAATTAATGTCCATTTAAAGTAATAAAATAGTGTCAAAATTTTGAGGGTCGATGAAAAACATCAATTCAATTTGGTGTTTATTTGAAATAATGTCAAAATGGATTTGACATCTATTTCAATGATGTAAAAATAAAGTTAGGTATTTAAATTCATTGGTTAATTTTTTTAAAAATAATTATTTTTAATAAATTTAAAGTCAGAATTTCATTTATAATTTTTAAATTCCCAAATAATAAAATAAAATATGAGTAAATTTTATCTAGAATATCTAGGTTGAATTAATGCAAAATGTTGTTTTTCCAACTTCCTTTGTTGGTGATTATTTTATAAAATAGATAATTATATATTATAAAATTGGTTTTTATTTATTTTAGATATTGGGGAAATGATACTTGCAATATTTGTCTCATTGCATGTACATTTCTAGATTTATTAATGGATAGAATTGAACTAGTGCAATCATTCATTAGATTTATGGGTGATAATTAATTATTATTATTTATGGAATGTTTATTAATATTAATGGATATATAATCAATTAAAATTATACAATTTTCATTGTTTTTAAAAACTCATGGTGTTTAGAAAATCTGTGTTAAAACTTATATGTATGGGATTTGTACCAAGTACAAACAATTTGATTTTTTATGAGACTTTATATTTCTATGCAAGCCTTATGTTTCAATTACATATCATACTCCTATTTCAATTTTCATGTGAGAGGAATAATACCCATTAATTTTATTTAAATTATATTTATTCAGGTGCTCTTATATGTTTATTCTATCATAGGTGTATCATAATTGCCTTCATCCTCCATTATTATTCCATTTTCACTTTTACTCATTTAAAATTTTATTCTTTTTTGTAATTAATGTTAAAAATTAATTTCAAATACCCAAAATCCCGTATTATACAATGGAAGTTATACTTAAAGATCTAGATTAAAATAACATATATATGTGATTTATCCAATGTAGCAAAATAAATGTTGTTGCATATTTGGGAAATCAATAGAATAAACAAAAAAACAATGACATATATTGGTTCCAAAAAAAATTTGTGACTATTTTTGGAGATATAAACTATGAATGGAATCTTCCCATTTAAAATTAATATTGGATATTCTAATGAAATTTAATAAATAATCAATGGGATTTAAGACACCCTTTGATATTATAAACTTTATTAACTCTACCCATTGTATGATTTGAGGTTAAAAATGTTAGTGGCATTAAGAGATTATAGGTGAAACTATAATATGCCTACCTTAGGAAGAGTTGGTGGTAAATAAAATAATATGAGAACATGGAAGTGTTCATGAAATATAATAAACCAACATTTTCTAAAATTATTACAATTTATGATGCAGAAGAAAATGATTTACTCATTATACATACACTTAAAGAGAATTCAATTATTGATGAGATTAGGAAATATGTTTGGGAAGGAATTTTGTGGTGGTGATTATACAAATAAAAGAGAAAAAATATATTTAAACAATATACACAAGGTGGAACAAATTCAAGAAAATGAGATTTTTGGTGTTAGCCATGAAAATTATTTGAGTTGTCTCATGATGAAAACTCCCATATTGAATTTAAATTCATTATTTTGGTTAAAATATATTGACAATTCATTCCAGTAGAAACAATTCATTTAATAATGTATTGGAAATCCAATTTTATCCTCATTCTAATAACATAAGATGAATCATATGTACTATAAGCTTTATACTAGTGAATAAGAGACATGTGGTGGTTTTGTGAATAAGAACATAGAAATTTGTGAAGAAGAACCAAGTAATTATCAATATTAATAAGTTTATGGTAAATTTTAGCTTTGTGAGGTTTTGATACCAAGCCAATGTTTTGAAGAATTTGATGAATATTTGGCATATTAAATCATGGTATAAGAGTCAGGAGAAATAAATAATAATAATATTAAAAGTATGATTCATTTTGTTTACATTCAAAATATATATTTTAAAACATATCCTTTGTATTAGTGAGAAAAAATTTGTGTCATTTTTTTTTTAATGCATATAATCTTTGCATTCAAGATATTCATGGTCAAATAGTTAAGATCATATTTTCCTTCATACCCATGCATCATGTTTTCTTTGTGAATGTAATAAAAAAATTGTTTTGTTGCTCATGAATTTCAAAGAGTCCTCATCATATTACCAAAAAATTCCCCAAAAGGATTCGTATTTTTCCAAACCCATGAATGACCATGTTTATCTATTTTCTCCTTGTTCCTCTATTGGTAGTTTGTTTTGGATTCTGTATTTCCCTTTTTTTCTATTTTACGTGCATGTGTTCACTTTTTAATAATTAATTATTGTGTTTTCCACTTCCCTATGATTTTATATTATGCCCACAAGTTATTTTTTGGTTGCGTTCTTTTCCATAAATATTTCATTTATAGAGAAATCAGTTCTTGGGATGATGTTTTCAAAGTTGTAGTTAGTATATATTTATAATTTTTGTATGGAATACATTTGCAATAGAAGAGTAGATAATTTTATTGGTCATGTTCCCTAAGTAAATTCAATCAAACTCAAAGAAATTATTGGATTTTGGTGGAGTATACATACATGATATAGATCTTGGCCTAGTTAGGTATAATAAGAAATTACATTGAAAAATGAAATATTAAGGCATGTTATTCTAATAGGATATCTAAGCATCTACTTACAATAGTTATTTTCAATCTAGGAAGAGTTTTAGTAAAATTCAATTATGGTCGAAAATACATTGATGGAAAGTGAGAAGGTGGACAATGAAACTATTTTAATTAATGACTCAATGAGATGTGTTGTCTTGGAGTGAAATGTTACAGGATATGTAGAAGATGGGTTTTTTCAATAAAGCCAAAAAAATATTATCTTTGTTGGCATCCTTCTATCCTAAATAAGATAGGTAGCTTTGGAACTAGGTATGTAAGTTCAATAAATTTATTTTTGTATGCCTTGATTTAAAAATATGAATTAAATAGTGTGTGTTTTACCATAATTTGGATTTATAAAACTTGTTAGGATAAAAAATAATATGTGAATTCATATTAATAAATATAAAATTTAATAATGAATATGAATCTAATATCTTGAAACATATTGAAATGATTTGACAAGTGGCATATGCAAAATATAGTAAGTACAAAAAAGGATAAGTAATTATCTTTTTTAATTGAGCTTTTGACTGTGATTGATTTCTAAAAGTATAAAATTAATTGAAGAAATATTGTGACTTGTTTGGACCAATAATTATGTTTTTATCTATGTAAGGTCAACTACATTAGCTTTGGGTCATTATCAACTATAGATACTAACCTAAAATATTTTATAGTGACATATGAGGGAAATAATTCTATGATGATACAATCACCTTCACATATCTATTAAATCTTTGTATGTGTGTGATGCCTAATCATGGTGATGCAAAAAATTGAAAAATTTATCCTCTTTCACTTTGAAACCTTAGGTGTGTTTGTAAGGGATATAAACCTATAAAATATAGGAAAGTGTAATGGGTTGAGCTAACCCAAGTAAACCCCATTTATGATTGATCATTTATTATGCATTTAATACTCTAAGGAAGAAAATAAATCTACACATAGTTCTCCCACTTAATGTGTTTGGAAGAATTTTCTATATTAATGAAACTAATTATTTGGATTTGATATTTGATAATGATTAATTTTATTTAGATTTAGTATGATTTAGTCTTGGATATAAATACTCCTTATGATTGATTGTTAAATTGGGAGGAATATGGAACTTATCCTCAGTGTGAAATAGTGTATATAAGTGTACCAAATAAGTTCCACATCCAATATCAATTAAGGCCTTGATTTATTTATTTTTTATTTTTTTCTATTGAATTGGTTAATTTATCATTTTGTCAACATGCTAGGTATATGGTCTAACCCTAAGGAAATATTTAATTTTAAAAATTAACCACTATTGGGAGAGGGTCGATAACATCAAGATCAGGTAAGTATCAATTAGTGATACTAACCCATTCTAATTATAGTGTAATGTACATAAAAGGAATAAACTAAACATCTTGGCATGTTTGTGTAGGATAATATATAGGTTTGAAACAAATAATGTATTTCATGTAGGTGTGTAACTAAAATGGAAATGGTCATAATCATAAGGTAGCATGCATGTGTGAGATAATGGTAAGTGAGAACCATACTTGTGCATGTAATTAATGCGTATTAAACTTATGTCAAGCTTGTCATACAATATTTTAGAATTTATAGTATGGAAAATTAAAAGGATGAGGAATATGGTTTTAATATTGAGTGTTTAAGATATGGTTATGGACATTCATTGAAGCACAATTGAAGTGGATTCTAGACATCATAGTTGTGATTGCCATGGTAGACATATATGCAATAATTTATAATCATTCAATAGATACATGAATTTTTTGATTTAATTACTAAGAGATATGTTGTATCATAAAATGTGATGAATGCATTTTATGAAAAAAGTGGATTTGTTGAAAAAGCCTCATATTTTTAAAATGAAATCAAACTAGTAGGTGGAAACCCTTATTTCAACACCTTTATTAACATGATAAACCTATAATGTATAACATATATCATCTTGAATGCATTGATCTATCAATTATTTTTTAAAGTCTTTCAGAGTGGTATTATTAGTCAATACTAAGGATATTAGAATGGTGAGAAGAATCAGATTTCATCTCTAAGTACCCATTTTTTTATATGCCCATAGTAATGTCTCTTTCTAAAATTTCCTAGATCCAAAGGATTGGTTGGAAATGTACAATAATCATGTTGATATCTGATATAGAATATTACATGCTAATTTAAGAGGTCAAATATGACTAGTGGTTTTTATACAAGATGATGAAGTGAAGGCATTATTTGATTTTAAATGTAGAGGTGAAGCCACTAGTATTGGGAAGGTTATAGAAAATAAAGAAGGTATTTTTATTTATTTTAAGTTATGTTAAACAAGACTTTATTTTGTGAAAAAACACTTTTTTCACATGATGTCTCATGTATAATTACTATTTTCATGTGAGACATCAAATCAGAAATATAGAAAAATAGTATGAGAGAAATTATTTGGATTTCAAAGCATGGACATTTTGATTCAATTCCATCATGTGTTTTAGATGGGAGATATCAATCATAAAATTGAAATTTTTGAAAACAATAACTTCCTATGAAACCACAATATGCAAAAAATATCCTTCATAAACTTGCATTGATAATATTTTTGTAGTGAAAAAATCCTAGATGGAGAAGTTAAGTAGCTACTAAAGTGTGATTATTTTTTCCTATAAAGAGTGTTGCATGGATTAAAGGAGGGGGATATAAATTTAACCTAGTATTTAAAATGAAAAATTAATACATGAATTATAAAAATAAAATAGAATGCCAGCTTGGTGTGATCATGTGCTTTAGTAGGTATATAATAATTAAATGTGAAACTTATGTCCTATACTTATTGTCTAAATATTTTATAAACTAACCAAAAACATTTTTCTATAATTTTTGCATTGACTGCACATTCACTTTATCCCCCAAGTTTTTGAAACTCAATTGATGATGATTATAAAATATGGCATACAAGATTTAAATCCTTGATATCAATGAACTTATGATCTTCATGTACAAATGGTTCTTCTGGTCCATACATATTATTTATTAGACTCAAATTATTTCAAGACTCAAAATTAAAATTTAGTCATAAAATACTTAATTCCAATTTAGAATCCAAATTGTTATTTTCCAACTATTTTTATTTACATAATTTATTTATATTGGATGGAAAATGAATATTTGATTATTTAAATGATATATTATAATTACACACTATTAGATGCTTCTTTGAGGTTCACATTAATACTATTGGCACTAAAATGATCTACATATAGAAGCAGTCTTCTTAATTTTGCATTATTCAAGGTGGAAGTTTTATCTCATGAATTTATTATAGGTAGTATTAAAGGAAAAATGAATTATAATTAAAAAATAAAATAAAAATAATAACTAAAATTATGGATAAAACCATAATCTTTCAATAAATATTCAAGAAAAAAGTACTAGCCAAATATATTATTCATTAGTTATATGTGTTGTGTTCCTTTTTAGAGTTTCGATGTGCATCCATTTGAATAAAACTAGCAATACAAAAGTTCATGATCTTTATTTATGTAACAAGTCATTTTCAATAGCTATGCTCATGGGTAGTGAGGTATACCATGTCTTTCAAGACAATATAAATAGAAAATAATGCACAAGATATATGTACATATAGAGAATTATCTTGGGAGATGAAGAAAATAAGTGGTTCTAGTATTCCAAATAATAGTAGTAATAGGATTATTTCTAGTTTTAGTAGACAATTTTAAAATTTTAATCCCAATGAATGAGGTATTATTCAATTAGAGAGTTCTAGACTCTCCTAGATTTTTCCAAGGAATGTGGTTCCATAGTTAGAGATAGTTATTATAGTGATTTTTTTCATCATAATTTATATACCCATTTGATAAAATAATTATTGATATTAATGTTTACATCCTATAATACTCTATTTTTTAATTTAAAATAAAACTTATATTAATTTAAAAAAACTTATAGTAAAATGCTTGTCATACAAAAAAATGGGTGGAAAAGACACACCCTGAATGTCAGACCAAGGTAAGAGAGCCTTAAGAGAAACCAAAGTCCAAATTAATAGGCCACAACATGAATGATAACCATAATTAAATTAAATGAAGTGAAAATAAATAAACAAAGATAAAGAAAAAAGATAAACATCAAGAAACACACTAAACAACAATTGCAAATGTTATGGCCAGAGGAGGACACATAGGTAGAAGGTCCTAAGGCTTCCCTCCCCAGCCATCCTAATCTATGGGAAATTCATCCATATGGAGGTATTACCAACCACTAAATTTCTAGTTAGCTTAATTATCATGTTGCATCTATGAATCTTTGTGAGGAGGAGAGATTTATATCTCCAGCCAGATGATCTTATCATATGGAGGGGGCCTCCACCACCCACCACCACTATCTTTACCTTTGGTAAATATTTTAATAGTATATGGCTAGAGAGAAAAAGGATAGGAGTTCCTCTATCTTTGAGACATCTAGTTTTAAGATTAGTGGTGCCTTACCCCATGCCCATGACCCCTAAAAAGAGAGTGAAGAGGTGGGCGATCAAGTGGATCATGGTTGACTACACAAGGAGAATTCTCCTAATGGTCCAAGAGGACCTGTAAATGATGAATCTCAAGATGGACCTTATCCATTTAATTTTGAATATGAAGGGTGACATTAAAAAGCAAAATAAATTTTTTATTTATAAAAAAACTCTTTTCCATAATCTCATTATTAAAACATACTTGATTTCTAGATTTCCAAATCTAAAACAAAATATCAATATGAAAAATATACTATAATCTATTATATCTTGTAGGTAATAGGGTATATACCCCCAAGAGAGCCATTTTACAAATGAACATTTTAGGCCTGAAGGGTTTGAAAAGGGTATGAATCCATCTCCAGGCTAACTGGGCATGTAGGAAAAACCAAAAGAGATGGTTGATGGCTTCTAGGTGATGATAGGATAGGAAATTAGTATTTATAACCCCCATGTGCTTGAGCCAATTTCCCATGCACATACATTGGTAAAAGATACACCAAATTAAGTGTGATTTTTAAGGCTCAATATAAGGCACTCAAATGTTATAAAATCTCTAAGCCTAAACCCAATGGAGGGATTAGAGGGACCATATGTGGTAAGAGCCTCTATGTCAATATGATGAGGGGATAAAAAATTGTAATCTAGTTGAGGAAAATATCTCTAAAATGGTGTGGTAGTAGGCCAAGAATAGTCCTTCCACAATGGCGTGAGAGAGGAAAATCTAATCTTGTGCAAGTACTCATGAGGTATAGAATTCTACAATTCAGTAATAGATTCTACATCTTCCTTATTAAGATGGAATTTGGAACTTAGCATTAACCAAGAATATAATCCATATAAACCTTAAAAAAAATATCACAAACCATGAGAATACATTTCTTAAAGAACATCAATCTTTTGATTCAAGGGACCATGGTAAAAAGGACATTATGGAAGGCCAGTGAAGAAGACCACCATAATGACTGGGAGTTTAGAGAAAGACCACTTATAAACCCATCCCCCACCTAAATAACATGAGTTTTAATCTTTTATTAGGCCTTACAAATAATTTTCATGATAAATTTGACCCCTACTTTGACAGACACTAGTGATATAAGTGTGTTGTGAAAGCATATACCTTGCTAGACATTATTGCTAAGAGGGAAACCTTGAGAAATGTAGTGTAATAGTAAAATTTTCTAGGATTCATCACATTCTAGGCTTATGATGATCCATTTATCCCCAAGATAAATTCTATGAATCTTGATGTCAATAATCCCCAACCCATTAACTTATTTAAGATGACAATATATGGCCTAGGAGACTTAATGAAAGACCTAGTTTCCTTTAGAATTGGCTCATAAAAAATATCATAGAATATTTTTAAGATTCACATGGAAAGAATTTTAAGGGGACCAATAATATGAATAGAAAACATGAGTAGCATTGAGAACCTTAAAATAAATGTGGAACTTTCTAGCCAAGGTCAAAGGCTTAGTGATCAAGAAAGAGATTTTTTCTCCACTCTTTGAACCACATAGGACCAAATTCTATAGGATAGGCTTTAAAAGTAAAAGGAAATACTAAATATTTAAACTAAACCCCTATAAGGATCTATTTCCACATTTATCCCTCTATCTAAAGAGGTTTGTGTGATAAATATGGGTAGTCACACTGGGTTTTATGCCATTGGATAGATGACCTGGATGTAAGGCAAACAATATCTAAACATTCAATGGCCTACTTGATAGATCCTTCATCCTCCTATAGGGTGAGGAATGAGTCATAAAAAAATATCCCATTGATTGACCAATGGTCTCAATTAGGTAGAGATATCCCTTTGACTAGACCCTTGGAAGCATAACTTACCAATAGATAACTAAAACCTTCAGTAGCCAACACATAAAGCATAGGGGCCAAAGGACAACCATGTCTGATAGAACTATAGAACTCATAATGTTGAGACTTGGATCCATTAATGGTAATGTAAGACTTAACATATTGAAATAACATATTAATAGTATGAACAAACTTTGGGCCAAACCCAAGAGCCCATAACATAGCTATAATAAAACACCATTTTATCTAGCCATAGGCTTTCTCAAAATCATTCTTGATGAATAAGGCATTCTTGTTAGATATTATATCCCATTCCATACCTTCTCATATGGAAATAATATTTCTAGAATGTATCTATGTCGAATGAACCCAATTTTATCTCTTTTAAAAATTAAGGGAAGTAAGTACTTGATTCTGAGATCTAATACTTTGTTTATGATTTTGGAGGACACATTGAACAAAATTATGGGTCTCTAATTGTTAGTTACCTTAGGATACCCTACCTTGGGGATTAACTTGATGTTTCTTTGATTGATAAGGTGACCTAAATAATTGCTCATGAATGTTTTAGAGTAAAATCTATGCATATTAGGTCTAATATTATCCCACATGTTTTGATAGAATTCACAAGGAATTCCATTAATACTTGGGCCTTTATCAAAGACCACCTAAATAATAGCTTCCTTAAGGTAATTTACACTAAAAGGTTTATCATAGGCTATGATATTTTTAGAGTTTATAGGATACCATATAAAGGCATTAAGAGAGGGATACCTCATCAGAAGGAGATGAAGGTTTCACTACAAAGACACCGTGGTAGTGAATCTACATAAAAGACTAGAGGATATTACGGAGTCTATTAAACCTATCTAAAACACTTATAATGGCTTTGATTTGTTTAAAAACTTGTATTGACCAAATGAGAGCAAACACTTCTTTGGTCACTTTGTTTCCTACCTTCAAAAAATGCATCCTTGATTAGAGTTGGGATCCTCTAGCCTTATAAGTCTCTGTAACCTAGAGCTTATGTCTCAACATGGTATATTAAGTCTACAAATGCGAGTTTAAAGGAATAGATTATAATTCCTATGAAACCCTAAGGTATTCATGAGTTATATCATTATGAATGTGCTACCTAAAAATAATTTTTTATTCTCCATATTCCATAGAAAGGATGTGGCATGGGATATACCATCAAACAACCATTCAATCCAACATGTGTCCCATTTACGTTTGGGGGCCAAGTTCCAAATCTTGGTGATATGTTCCATAGTCTATTCATGATTGATATGGGCAGTGTTGAGATAGAACTAGGAAACCTTGGGTTTAACCTGAGGGGAGGCCCATTCTATGAAAAAATAGATGGGATGGTGGTAAAAAAAAATAGTTTGGAGTGATATACATAGGTCACCCATGAATAGGAGTGAATAAGAAAAAACCTTGCTTAGCAAGGATAATAGGGTCAAGATGTTTGAGGACTCGATCTTAACCTTAATGGAAGTTATACCAAGTAAACCATTGGTAATTTCAATCTCCCATTATGTGATGATTTAGGCTAAAGACCCCAATTTTATTTTTCATATAAAACCAAGCTTCCCTTTCTCCTAAACACCATCTCATGGGAAGCCAAGATTATTTATATTTCATAGATTTGATCATATTAAATTTATGACAAATAATATGGTACATATCTAGGATGGAATTATCTAACCTATATATAGTAAGGTTCATTCCAAAACATCATTAGAAGAATATAGACTAGCAAGGCCAATTATGTGATTATCAAAGTAAAAAAGAGTCCACACCACCTAGTGTGTGGGGTCAAAACCCAAAACAATGATATTTTGAGATAAGTTAGGTGATATTGGTGATAAATATATTGGATTGTTTTTAGTGATGCCATGGTTATGTCATGGAGGTGTCCTAATTAGTGGATGAATTACTTTGATAACCTAACTAATAATGACAAAGTGTGCAATGTGCTTGTCTTAGTGTGTTTAAAGTTGGTTTGGTTGAAATTTAATTTTGAAATGGTTAGAGATGTTAAGGGATGATTATGGTGATTATATCATGTGAAAGAGATCCCTAAGATGTTACATATTATTTGAGTTCTTGTTTTTATGAGTGGATTTCATCTAGTTATCCATAGCTTTCATCTAGACATTTTGGGTCCAATGGTAGAAAATATAAGTAGGTAGTTTGATGACATCATCATAGCCACATGTTGATGAGTCAAGGGGAGTTCGTTATATGGTTTTGATCACATTATTTCCTATTTTTTATGCACTAAATCTCAATTAATTTACCTCAACATAGTCAAATATACGCAAGTTCAAAGTTGGGCTCTTAAGCATTTTGATAGTATTTTCTCATACTTAGCCAAATTTGTATGAGGCAAGAAAGAGCTGAGTAAGTAGTTTGATGGTAGCATATCTCACCCATGTGGAAATTTTAATAGAAGGTAATCATATGGGTTTGTTTATTTTTTAGGATAGTTTATCTAAACTAAATTTTAGACCATGCACTAAAGTGTGTGAAAAGATATGCATGTTTAAAGCTAGTCTCCCAGACAAGTTCTAAGCATAGTTGGCTCTGTGATAGAAATATTTTGAGAAGGCACTTTAATTGGGATATATCCCACACACTTAAAGGTATTAGGATTATTTTATTATATGGATGGATTATCCTATGTGAGGAAATCATATGGTTCAAATTTGAGATCATGCGTCTAAGTGCAGAAGAATTTATTAAGGTCCAAAGTAGGCTTTTTAGGCATATTACAGTTGGTCCCATACTTAGTCAATTTACATGATGTTAAATATTTGAACCTAGTGGAGATCCAATGGTTCATGGGAGTTCATAATTCTAGATCAAATTGTGTGTGTAGAGTTAAATGGGTCAATGTCATAGCTATTTAACAAAGATAAAGATCAAGCATCTTATAGAAGATCAATAGAGCATGTGTGTTCTAAGATGATAGGAAGCAATGAGATGGAAAGAAGTGAATATTTTTAAATTAATAAAAAAACGTAAAGGATAAAGATACAATGGTGATCAAGTGTTCATAAATATTTATTTAATGATGAACATTTCTAGTTAAAGACCTGGTTGATCCATAAAGATTGATGGTGTATATTGAGTCAACATTGTAAAGTTGCACAAGATAAGGTCAATTGTCAAATATTTAAAATTTGAGCATTATTTCCTATGAATTAAAGATAGAAAAATATAAATGGAGTTTAATTAATCTGATCATCAAGGACATGATATGAAATCAAAGTGGTCAAAGTTTAATTGTGACCGTTGTCTTTTAAATATTCAAATTTAACAAGGAAATAACTAATGTATGGTCTTTGGTCCATATCTTTTAGTATAGATAGAATTTATTCATAATATAAAAATAAAATATGAATAAGACTAAATTTTTCATATAATTAATCTAGTTTTAATATATTTAAGTTTTTAAAATCAAATATATTAAGGTCCAAAGTTGACTATGTGTTCATACATGAACTATAAGTGACTTGAGAAGATTGTTCAAGATTATTTTGATATTGTTTCAACGTCTCTTGATTAATTGGATATTTGGGAGTGTCTTAGACTCCATAAATATTCTCTATGTGAATATTTAAGGTTTTACCAATTGTATGCTATATGAACAAAGGATTATAAGGTGACTGTATGTTTGCTCATAATGACTATGTGCACAAAATATTATTTAATCATTTTATACTTAAGAAAAAGGGTATTGTGATGGATATGGAAATTTAAGGAGGACATATATATAATTTATAATTATTACATGATTTTTTAAAGTCTTATGTTCTATTATTTATATGAGAAGTGTCAAAGAGCTTAATGGGTCTCCATGGGACCTAAAAGTGACTTATGCCTATTTGAATGTGAATTGTGCTTAAGTATGACCCATGTGAGATGCCTTAAGGGTAAAGACATGTATTATGGAAAATAAGGATTATATTTTACTTTTTAATTAATTAATTATTTATATATAGTGAAACTAAATATGTTAGTTTTCTGACTTGGAAGAGATAGACTTGGGAGTGATTTGTGAGAGGCTTATATGTGTGGTTTATGGAAAGAAAAATAGGTAGTGTGCATGTTGGTTAAGTTAATGTGAAAAACATTTTTTGGAATATGTGTATGACCTATAGTTCATGTTCATAATGTCATAATAGTGATCTTATAATTGAGGATATGCGAAGAGGTTTGAGTGTGCATATGAGGATAGATTGAGTGAGGAAGGAGAGATATTATGGCATGCCTTTGTGAGAGGCCTATTTGATACAGAGAGAGTTTATGTATAGGTTGGAAAATAGAGATCCATCATCAAGTGTTGAAGAAATAATTTCTAAGGTGGAGGTATTCAAAGGAGGGTCTAAAGGAATTGGTCTTAAGAGAAAATTGCTCCTTGTGAAATAGGTGTTTGACTAAATACCTTTGGTCAAAAGGATATGATCAAGGTTTTTTGGTCTAAAGGAGTTGATCAACCTCTTATTTGTAATTTATTATAGGATAGTAGTCCATTTGTGTTATATTATTAAGAGTGGGTTTTTTTCCACGTGAGGGTTTCCCATATAAACTCTATGTCATGTGTTTGATCTTGTGTATGTTTTGAATGAATGAGCTCTCTTGTTAAGTGGTTCTAGAAAATAATGCACAAGATATATGTACATATAGAGAATTATCTTGGGAGATGAAGAAAATAAGTGGTTCTAGTATTCCAAATAATAGTAGTAATAGGATTATTTCTAGTTTTAGTAGACAATTTTAAAATTTTAATCCCAATGAATGAGGTATTATTCAATTAGAGAGTTCTAGACTCTCCTAGATTTTTCCAAGGAATGTGGTTCCATAGTTAGAGATAGTTATTATAGTGATTTTTTTCATCATAATTTATATACCCATTTGATAAAATAATTATTGATATTAATGTTTACATCCTATAATACTCTATTTTTTTATTTAAAATAAAACTTATATTAATTTAAAAAAACTTATAGTAAAATGCTTGTCATACAAAAAAATGGGTGGAAAAGACACACCCTGAATGTCAGACCAAGGTAAGAGAGCCTTAAGAGAAACCAAAGTCCAAATTAATAGGCCACAACATGAATGATAACCATAATTAAATTAAATGAAGTGAAAATAAATAAACAAAGATAAAGAAAAAAGATAAACATCAAGAAACACACTAAACAACAATTGCAAATGTTATGGCCAGAGGAGGACACATAGGTAGAAGGTCCTAAGGCTTCCCTCCCCAGCCATCCTAATCTATGGGAAATTCATCCATATGGAGGTATTACCAACCACTAAATTTCTAGTTAGCTTAATTATCATGTTGCATCTATGAATCTTTGTGAGGAGGAGAGATTTATATCTCCAGCCAGATGATCTTATCATATGGAGGGGGCCTCCACCACCCACCACCACTATCTTTACCTTTGGTAGATATTTTAATAGTATATGGCTAGAGAGAAAAAGGATAGGAGTTCCTCTATCTTTGAGACATCTAGTTTTAAGATTAGTGGTGCCTTACCCCATGCCCATGACCCCTAAAAAGAGAGTGAAGAGGTGGGCGATCAAGTGGATCATGGTTGACTACACAAGGAGAATTCTCCTAATGGTCCAAGAGGACCTGTAAATGATGAATCTCAAGATGGACCTTATCCATTTAATTTTGAATATGAAGGGTGACATTAAAAAGCAAAATAAATTTTTTATTTATAAAAAAACTCTTTTCCATAATCTCATTATTAAAACATACTTGATTTCTAGATTTCCAAATCTAAAACAAAATATCAATATGAAAAATATACTATAATCTATTATATCTTGTAGGTAATAGGGTATATACCCCCAAGAGAGCCATTTTACAAATGAACATTTTAGGCCTGAAGGGTTTGAAAAGGGTATGAATCCATCTCCAGGCTAACTGGGCATGTAGGAAAAACCAAAAGAGATGGTTGATGGCTTCTAGGTGATGATAGGATAGGAAATTAGTATTTATAACCCCCATGTGCTTGAGCCAATTTCCCATGCACATACATTGGTAAAAGATACACCAAATTAAGTGTGATTTTTAAGGCTCAATATAAGGCACTCAAATGTTATAAAATCTCTAAGCCTAAACCCAATGGAGGGATTAGAGGGACCATATGTGGTAAGAGCCTCTATGTCAATATGATGAGGGGATAAAAAATTGTAATCTAGTTGAGGAAAATATCTCTAAAATGGTGTGGTAGTAGGCCAAGAATAGTCCTTCCACAATGGCGTGAGAGAGGAAAATCTAATCTTGTGCAAGTACTCATGAGGTATAGAATTCTACAATTCAGTAATAGATTCTACATCTTCCTTATTAAGATGGAATTTGGAACTTAGCATTAACCAAGAATATAATCCATATAAACCTTAAAAAAAATATCACAAACCATGAGAATACATTTCTTAAAGAACATCAATCTTTTGATTCAAGGGACCATGGTAAAAAGGACATTATGGAAGGCCAGTGAAGAAGACCACCATAATGACTGGGAGTTTAGAGAAAGACCACTTATAAACCCATCCCCCACCTAAATAACATGAGTTTTAATCTTTTATTAGGCCTTACAAATAATTTTCATGATAAATTTGACCCCTACTTTGACAGACACTAGTGATATAAGTGTGTTGTGAAAGCATATACCTTGCTAGACATTATTGCTAAGAGGGAAACCTTGAGAAATGTAGTGTAATAGTAAAATTTTCTAGGATTCATCACATTCTAGGCTTATGATGATCCATTTATCCCCAAGATAAATTCTATGAATCTTGATGTCAATAATCCCCAACCCATTAACTTATTTAAGATGACAATATATGGCCTAGGAGACTTAATGAAAGACCTAGTTTCCTTTAGAATTGGCTCATAAAAAATATCATAGAATATTTTTAAGATTCACATGGAAAGAATTTTAAGGGGACCAATAATATGAATAGAAAACATGAGTAGCATTGAGAACCTTAAAATAAATGTGGAACTTTCTAGCCAAGGTCAAAGGCTTAGTGATCAAGAAAGAGATTTTTTCTCCACTCTTTGAACCACATAGGACCAAATTCTATAGGATAGGCTTTAAAAGTAAAAGGAAATACTAAATATTTAAACTAAACCCCTATAAGGATCTATTTCCACATTTATCCCTCTATCTAAAGAGGTTTGTGTGATAAATATGGGTAGTCACACTGGGTTTTATGCCATTGGATAGATGACCTGGATGTAAGGCAAACAATATCTAAACATTCAATGGCCTACTTGATAGATCCTTCATCCTCCTATAGGGTGAGGAATGAGTCATAAAAAAATATCCCATTGATTGACCAATGGTCTCAATTAGGTAGAGATATCCCTTTGACTAGACCCTTGGAAGCATAACTTACCAATAGATAACTAAAACCTTCAGTAGCCAACACATAAAGCATAGGGGCCAAAGGACAACCATGTCTGATAGAACTATAGAACTCATAATGTTGAGACTTGGATCCATTAATGGTAATGTAAGACTTAACATATTGAAATAACATATTAATAGTATGAACAAACTTTGGGCCAAACCCAAGAGCCCATAACATAGCTATAATAAAACACCATTTTATCTAGCCATAGGCTTTCTCAAAATCATTCTTGATGAATAAGGCATTCTTGTTAGATATTATATCCCATTCCATACCTTCTCATATGGAAATAATATTTCTAGAATGTATCTATGTCGAATGAACCCAATTTTATCTCTTTTAAAAATTAAGGGAAGTAAGTACTTGATTCTGAGATCTAATACTTTGTTTATGATTTTGGAGGACACATTGAACAAAATTATGGGTCTCTAATTGTTAGTTACCTTAGGATACCCTACCTTGGGGATTAACTTGATGTTTCTTTGATTGATAAGGTGACCTAAATAATTGCTCATGAATGTTTTAGAGTAAAATCTATGCATATTAGGTCTAATATTATCCCACATGTTTTGATAGAATTCACAAGGAATTCCATTAATACTTGGGCCTTTATCAAAGACCACCTAAATAATAGCTTCCTTAAGGTAATTTACACTAAAAGGTTTATCATAGGCTATGATATTTTTAGAGTTTATAGGATACCATATAAAGGCATTAAGAGAGGGATACCTCATCAGAAGGAGATGAAGGTTTCACTACAAAGACACCGTGGTAGTGAATCTACATAAAAGACTAGAGGATATTACGGAGTCTATTAAACCTATCTAAAACACTTATAATGGCTTTGATTTGTTTAAAAACTTGTATTGACCAAATGAGAGCAAACACTTCTTTGGTCACTTTGTTTCCTACCTTCAAAAAATGCATCCTTGATTAGAGTTGGGATCCTCTAGCCTTATAAGTCTCTGTAACCTAGAGCTTATGTCTCAACATGGTATATTAAGTCTACAAATGCGAGTTTAAAGGAATAGATTATAATTCCTATGAAACCCTAAGGTATTCATGAGTTATATCATTATGAATGTGCTACCTAAAAATAATTTTTTATTCTCCATATTCCATAGAAAGGATGTGGCATGGGATATACCATCAAACAACCATTCAATCCAACATGTGTCCCATTTACGTTTGGGGGCCAAGTTCCAAATCTTGGTGATATGTTCCATAGTCTATTCATGATTGATATGGGCAGTGTTGAGATAGAACTAGGAAACCTTGGGTTTAACCTGAGGGGAGGCCCATTCTATGAAAAAATAGATGGGATGGTGGTAAAAAAAAATAGTTTGGAGTGATATACATAGGTCACCCATGAATAGGAGTGAATAAGAAAAAACCTTGCTTAGCAAGGATAATAGGGTCAAGATGTTTGAGGACTCGATCTTAACCTTAATGGAAGTTATACCAAGTAAACCATTGGTAATTTCAATCTCCCATTATGTGATGATTTAGGCTAAAGACCCCAATTTTATTTTTCATATAAAACCAAGCTTCCCTTTCTCCTAAACACCATCTCATGGGAAGCCAAGATTATTTATATTTCATAGATTTGATCATATTAAATTTATGACAAATAATATGGTACATATCTAGGATGGAATTATCTAACCTATATATAGTAAGGTTCATTCCAAAACATCATTAGAAGAATATAGACTAGCAAGGCCAATTATGTGATTATCAAAGTAAAAAAGAGTCCACACCACCTAGTGTGTGGGGTCAAAACCCAAAACAATGATATTTTGAGATAAGTTAGGTGATATTGGTGATAAATATATTGGATTGTTTTTAGTGATGCCATGGTTATGTCATGGAGGTGTCCTAATTAGTGTATGAATTACTTTGATAACCTAACTAATAATGACAAAGTGTGCAATGTGCTTGTCTTAGTGTGTTTAAAGTTGGTTTGGTTGAAATTTAATTTTGAAATGGTTAGAGATGTTAAGGGATGATTATGGTGATTATATCATGTGAAAGAGATCCCTAAGATGTTACATATTATTTGAGTTCTTGTTTTTATGAGTGGATTTCATCTAGTTATCCATAGCTTTCATCTAGACATTTTGGGTCCAATGGTAGAAAATATAAGTAGGTAGTTTGATGACATCATCATAGCCACATGTTGATGAGTCAAGGGGAGTTCGTTATATGGTTTTGATCACATTATTTCCTATTTTTTATGCACTAAATCTCAATTAATTTACCTCAACATAGTCAAATATACGCAAGTTCAAAGTTGGGCTCTTAAGCATTTTGATAGTATTTTCTCATACTTAGCCAAATTTGTATGAGGCAAGAAAGAGCTGAGTAAGTAGTTTGATGGTAGCATATCTCACCCATGTGGAAATTTTAATAGAAGGTAATCATATGGGTTTGTTTATTTTTTAGGATAGTTTATCTAAACTAAATTTTAGACCATGCACTAAAGTGTGTGAAAAGATATGCATGTTTAAAGCTAGTCTCCCAGACAAGTTCTAAGCATAGTTGGCTCTGTGATAGAAATATTTTGAGAAGGCACTTTAATTGGGATATATCCCACACACTTAAAGGTATTAGGATTAGTTTATTATATGGATGGATTATCCTATGTGAGGAAATCATATGGTTCAAATTTGAGATCATGCGTCTAAGTGCAGAAGAATTTATTAAGGTCCAAAGTAGGCTTTTTAGGCATATTACAGTTGGTCCCATACTTAGTCAATTTACATGATGTTAAATATTTGAACCTAGTGGAGATCCAATGGTTCATGGGAGTTCATAATTCTAGATCAAATTGTGTGTGTAGAGTTAAATGGGTCAATGTCACAGCTATTTAACAAAGATAAAGATCAAGCATCTTATAGAAGATCAATAGAGCATGTGTGTTCTAAGATGATAGGAAGCAATGAGATGGAAAGAAGTGAATATTTTTAAATTAATAAAAAAACGTAAAGGATAAAGATACAATGGTGATCAAGTGTTCATAAATATTTATTTAATGATGAGCATTTCTAGTTAAAGACCTGGTTGATCCATAAAGATTGATGGTGTATATTGAGTCAACATTGTAAAGTTGCACAAGATAAGGTCAATTGTCAAATATTTAAAATTTGAGCATTATTTCCTATGAATTAAAGATAGAAAAATATAAATGGAGTTTAATTAATCTGATCATCAAGGACATGATATGAAATCAAAGTGGTCAAAGTTTAATTGTGACCGTTGTCTTTTAAATATTCAAATTTAACAAGGAAATAACTAATGTATGGTCTTTGGTCCATATCTTTTAGTATAGATAGAATTTATTCATAATATAAAAATAAAATATGAATAAGACTAAATTTTTCATATAATTAATCTAGTTTTAATATATTTAAGTTTTTAAAATCAAATATATTAAGGTCCAAAGTTGACTATGTGTTCATACATGAACTATAAGTGACTTGAGAAGATTGTTCAAGATTATTTTGATATTGTTTCAACGTCTCTTGATTAATTGGATATTGGGGAGTGTCTTAGACTCCATAAATATTCTCTATGTGAATATTTAAGGTTTTACCAATTGTATGCTATATGAACAAAGGATTATAAGGTGACTGTATGTTTGCTCATAATGACTATGTGCACAAAATATTATTTAATCATTTTATACTTAAGAAAAAGGGTATTGTGATGGATATGGAAATTTAAGGAGGACATATATATAATTTATAATTATTAAATGATTTTTTAAAGTCTTATGTTCTATTATTTATATGAGAAGTGTCAAAGAGCTTAATGGGTCTCCATGGGACCTAAAAGTGACTTATGCCTATTTGAATGTGAATTGTGCTTAAGTATGACCCATGTGAGATGCCTTAAGGGTAAAGACATGTATTATGGAAAATAAGGATTATATTTTACTTTTTAATTAATTAATTATTTATATATAGTGAAACTAAATATGTTAGTTTTCTGACTTGGAAGAGATAGACTTGGGAGTGATTTGTGAGAGGCTTATATGTGTGGTTTATGGAAAGAAAAATAGGTAGTGTGCATGTTGGTTAAGTTAATGTGAAAAACATTTTTTGGAATATGTGTATGACCTATAGTTCATGTTCATAATGTCATAATAGTGATCTTATAATTGAGGATATGCGAAGAGGTTTGAGTGTGCATATGAGGATAGATTGAGTGAGGAAGGAGAGATATTATGGCATGCCTTTGTGAGAGGCCTATTTGATACAGAGAGAGTTTATGTATAGGTTGGAAAATAGAGATCCATCATCAAGTGTTGAAGAAATAATTTCTAAGGTGGAGGTATTCAAAGGAGGGTCTAAAGGAATTGGTCTTAAGAGAAAATTGCTCCTTGTGAAATAGGTGTTTGACTAAATACCTTTGGTCAAAAGGATATGATCAAGGTTTTTTGGTCTAAAGGAGTTGATCAACCTCTTATTTGTAATTTATTATAGGATAGTAGTCCATTTGTGTTATATTATTAAGAGTGGGTTTTTTTCCACGTGAGGGTTTCCCATATAAACTCTATGTCATGTGTTTGATCTTGTGTATGTTTTGAATGAATGAGCTCTCTTGTTAAGTGGTTCTAGAAAATAATGCACAAGATATATGTACATATAGAGAATTATCTTGGGAGATGAAGAAAATAAGTGGTTCTAGTATTCCAAATAATAGTAGTAATAGGATTATTTCTAGTTTTAGTAGACAATTTTAAAATTTTAATCCCAATGAATGAGGTATTATTCAATTAGAGAGTTCTAGACTCTCCTAGATTTTTCCAAGGAATGTGGTTCCATAGTTAGAGATAGTTATTATAGTGATTTTTTTCATCATAATTTATATACCCATTTGATAAAATAATTATTGATATTAATGTTTACATCCTATAATACTCTATTTTTTTATTTAAAATAAAACTTATATTAATTTAAAAAAACTTATAGTAAAATGCTTGTCATACAAAAAAATGGGTGGAAAAGACACACCCTGAATGTCAGACCAAGGTAAGAGAGCCTTAAGAGAAACCAAAGTCCAAATTAATAGGCCACAACATGAATGATAACCATAATTAAATTAAATGAAGTGAAAATAAATAAATAAAGATAAAGAAAAAAGATAAACATCAAGAAACACACTAAACAACAATTGCAAATGTTATGGCCAGAGGAGGACACATAGGTAGAAGGTCCTAAGGCTTCCCTCCCCAGCCATCCTAATCTATGGGAAATTCATCCATATGGAGGTATTACCAACCACTAAATTTCTAGTTAGCTTAATTATCATGTTGCATCTATGAATCTTTGTGAGGAGGAGAGATTTATATCTCCAGCCAGATGATCTTATCATATGGAGGGGGCCTCCACCACCCACCACCACTATCTTTACCTTTGGTAGATATTTTAATAGTATATGGCTAGAGAGAAAAAGGATAGGAGTTCCTCTATCTTTGAGACATCTAGTTTTAAGATTAGTGGTGCCTTACCCCATGCCCATGACCCCTAAAAAGAGAGTGAAGAGGTGGGCGATCAAGTGGATCATGGTTGACTACACAAGGAGAATTCTCCTAATGGTCCAAGAGGACCTGTAAATGATGAATCTCAAGATGGACCTTATCCATTTAATTTTGAATATGAAGGGTGACATTAAAAAGCAAAATAAATTTTTTATTTATAAAAAAACTCTTTTCCATAATCTCATTATTAAAACATACTTGATTTCTAGATTTCCAAATCTAAAACAAAATATCAATATGAAAAATATACTATAATCTATTATATCTTGTAGGTAATAGGGTATATACCCCCAAGAGAGCCATTTTACAAATGAACATTTTAGGCCTGAAGGGTTTGAAAAGGGTATGAATCCATCTCCAGGCTAACTGGGCATGTAGGAAAAACCAAAAGAGATGGTTGATGGCTTCTAGGTGATGATAGGATAGGAAATTAGTATTTATAACCCCCATGTGCTTGAGCCAATTTCCCATGCACATACATTGGTAAAAGATACACCAAATTAAGTGTGATTTTTAAGGCTCAATATAAGGCACTCAAATGTTATAAAATCTCTAAGCCTAAACCCAATGGAGGGATTAGAGGGACCATATGTGGTAAGAGCCTCTATGTCAATATGATGAGGGGATAAAAAATTGTAATCTAGTTGAGGAAAATATCTCTAAAATGGTGTGGTAGTAGGCCAAGAATAGTCCTTCCACAATGGCGTGAGAGAGGAAAATCTAATCTTGTGCAAGTACTCATGAGGTATAGAATTCTACAATTCAGTAATAGATTCTACATCTTCCTTATTAAGATGGAATTTGGAACTTAGCATTAACCAAGAATATAATCCATATAAACCTTAAAAAAAATATCACAAACCATGAGAATACATTTCTTAAAGAACATCAATCTTTTGATTCAAGGGACCATGGTAAAAAGGACATTATGGAAGGCCAGTGAAGAAGACCACCATAATGACTGGGAGTTTAGAGAAAGACCACTTATAAACCCATCCCCCACCTAAATAACATGAGTTTTAATCTTTTATTAGGCCTTACAAATAATTTTCATGATAAATTTGACCCCTACTTTGACAGACACTAGTGATATAAGTGTGTTGTGAAAGCATATACCTTGCTAGACATTATTGCTAAGAGGGAAACCTTGAGAAATGTAGTGTAATAGTAAAATTTTCTAGGATTCATCACATTCTAGGCTTATGATGATCCATTTATCCCCAAGATAAATTCTATGAATCTTGATGTCAATAATCCCCAACCCATTAACTTATTTAAGATGACAATATATGGCCTAGGAGACTTAATGAAAGACCTAGTTTCCTTTAGAATTGGCTCATAAAAAATATCATAGAATATTTTTAAGATTCACATGGAAAGAATTTTAAGGGGACCAATAATATGAATAGAAAACATGAGTAGCATTGAGAACCTTAAAATAAATGTGGAACTTTCTAGCCAAGGTCAAAGGCTTAGTGATCAAGAAAGAGATTTTTTCTCCACTCTTTGAACCACATAGGACCAAATTCTATAGGATAGGCTTTAAAAGTAAAAGGAAATACTAAATATTTAAACTAAACCCCTATAAGGATCTATTTCCACATTTATCCCTCTATCTAAAGAGGTTTGTGTGATAAATATGGGTAGTCACACTGGGTTTTATGCCATTGGATAGATGACCTGGATGTAAGGCAAACAATATCTAAACATTCAATGGCCTACTTGATAGATCCTTCATCCTCCTATAGGGTGAGGAATGAGTCATAAAAAAATATCCCATTGATTGACCAATGGTCTCAATTAGGTAGAGATATCCCTTTGACTAGACCCTTGGAAGCATAACTTACCAATAGATAACTAAAACCTTCAGTAGCCAACACATAAAGCATAGGGGCCAAAGGACAACCATGTCTGATAGAACTATAGAACTCATAATGTTGAGACCTGGATCCATTAATGGTAATGTAAGACTTAACATATTGAAATAACATATTAATAGTATGAACAAACTTTGGGCTAAACCCAAGAGCCCATAACATAGCTATAATAAAACACCATTTTATCTAGCCATAGGCTTTCTCAAAATCATTCTTGATGAATAAGGCATTCTTGTTAGATATTATATCCCATTCCATACCTTCTCATATGGAAATAATATTTCTAGAATGTATCTATGTCGAATGAACCCAATTTTATCTCTTTTAAAAATTAAGGGAAGTAAGTACTTGATTCTGAGATCTAATACTTTGTTTATGATTTTGGAGGACACATTGAACAAAATTATGGGTCTCTAATTGTTAGTTACCTTAGGATACCCTACCTTGGGGATTAACTTGATGTTTCTTTGATTGATAAGGTGACCTAAATAATTGCTCATGAATGTTTTAGAGTAAAATCTATGCATATTAGGTCTAATATTATCCCACATGTTTTGATAGAATTCACAAGGAATTCCATTAATACTTGGGCCTTTATCAAAGACCACCTAAATAATAGCTTCCTTAAGGTAATTTACACTAAAAGGTTTATCATAGGCTATGATATTTTTAGAGTTTATAGGATACCATATAAAGGCATTAAGAGAGGGATACCTCATCAGAAGGAGATGAAGGTTTCACTACAAAGACACCGTGGTAGTGAATCTACATAAAAGACTAGAGGATATTACGGAGTCTATTAAACCTATCTAAAACACTTATAATGGCTTTGATTTGTTTAAAAACTTGTATTGACCAAATGAGAGCAAACACTTCTTTGGTCACTTTGTTTCCTACCTTCAAAAAATGCATCCTTGATTAGAGTTGGGATCCTCTAGCCTTATAAGTCTCTGTAACCTAGAGCTTATGTCTCAACATGGTATATTAAGTCTACAAATGCGAGTTTAAAGGAATAGATTATAATTCCTATGAAACCCTAAGGTATTCATGAGTTATATCATTATGAATGTGCTACCTAAAAATAATTTTTTATTCTCCATATTCCATAGAAAGGATGTGGCATGGGATATACCATCAAACAACCATTCAATCCAACATGTGTCCCATTTACGTTTGGGGGCCAAGTTCCAAATCTTGGTGATATGTTCCATAGTCTATTCATGATTGATATGGGCAGTGTTGAGATAGAACTAGGAAACCTTGGGTTTAACCTGAGGGGAGGCCCATTCTATGAAAAAATAGATGGGATGGTGGTAAAAAAAAATAGTTTGGAGTGATATACATAGGTCACCCATGAATAGGAGTGAATAAGAAAAAACCTTGCTTAGCAAGGATAATAGGGTCAAGATGTTTGAGGACTCGATCTTAACCTTAATGGAAGTTATACCAAGTAAACCATTGGTAATTTCAATCTCCCATTATGTGATGATTTAGGCTAAAGACCCCAATTTTATTTTTCATATAAAACCAAGCTTCCCTTTCTCCTAAACACCATCTCATGGGAAGCCAAGATTATTTATATTTCATAGATTTGATCATATTAAATTTATGACAAATAATATGGTACATATCTAGGATGGAATTATCTAACCTATATATAGTAAGGTTCATTCCAAAACATCATTAGAAGAATATAGACTAGCAAGGCCAATTATGTGATTATCAAAGTAAAAAAGAGTCCACACCACCTAGTGTGTGGGGTCAAAACCCAAAACAATGATATTTTGAGATAAGTTAGGTGATATTGGTGATAAATATATTGGATTGTTTTTAGTGATGCCATGGTTATGTCATGGAGGTGTCCTAATTAGTGGATGAATTACTTTGATAACCTAACTAATAATGACAAAGTGTGCAATGTGCTTGTCTTAGTGTGTTTAAAGTTGGTTTGGTTGAAATTTAATTTTGAAATGGTTAGAGATGTTAAGGGATGATTATGGTGATTATATCATGTGAAAGAGATCCCTAAGATGTTACATATTATTTGAGTTCTTGTTTTTATGAGTGGATTTCATCTAGTTATCCACAGCTTTCATCTAGACATTTTGGGTCCAATGGTAGAAAATATAAGTAGGTAGTTTGATGACATCATCATAGCCACATGTTGATGAGTCAAGGGGAGTTCGTTATATGGTTTTGATCACATTATTTCCTATTTTTTATGCACTAAATCTCAATTAATTTACCTCAACATAGTCAAATATATGCAAGTTCAAAGTTGGGCTCTTAAGCATTTTGATAGTATTTTCTCATACTTAGCCAAATTTGTATGAGGCAAGAAAGAGCTGAGTAAGTAGTTTGATGGTAGCATATCTCACCCATGTGGAAATTTTAATAGAAGGTAATCATATGGGTTTGTTTATTTTTTAGGATAGTTTATCTAAACTAAATTTTAGACCATGCACTAAAGTGTGTGAAAAGATATGCATGTTTAAAGCTAGTCTCCCAGACAAGTTCTAAGCATAGTTGGCTCTGTGATAGAAATATTTTGAGAAGGCACTTTAATTGGGATATATCCCACACACTTAAAGGTATTAGGATTAGTTTATTATATGGATGGATTATCCTATGTGAGGAAATCATATGGTTCAAATTTGAGATCATGCGTCTAAGTGCAGAAGAATTTATTAAGGTCCAAAGTAGGCTTTTTAGGCATATTACAGTTGGTCCCATACTTAGTCAATTTACATGATGTTAAATATTTGAACCTAGTGGAGATCCAATGGTTCATGGGAGTTCATAATTCTAGATCAAATTGTGTGTGTAGAGTTAAATGGGTCAATGTCACAGCTATTTAACAAAGATAAAGATCAAGCATCTTATAGAAGATCAATAGAGCATGTGTGTTCTAAGATGATAGGAAGCAATGAGATGGAAAGAAGTGAATATTTTTAAATTAATAAAAAAACGTAAAGGATAAAGATACAATGGTGATCAAGTGTTCATAAATATTTATTTAATGATGAACATTTCTAGTTAAAGACCTGGTTGATCCATAAAGATTGATGGTGTATATTGAGTCAACATTGTAAAGTTGCACAAGATAAGGTCAATTGTCAAATATTTAAAATTTGAGCATTATTTCATATGAATTAAAGATAGAAAAATATAAATGGAGTTTAATTAATCTGATCATCAAGGACATGATATGAAATCAAAGTGGTCAAAGTTTAATTGTGACCGTTGTCTTTTAAATATTCAAATTTAACAAGGAAATAACTAATGTATGGTCTTTGGTCCATATCTTTTAGTATAGATAGAATTTATTCATAATATAAAAATAAAATATGAATAAGACTAAATTTTTCATATAATTAATCTAGTTTTAATATATTTAAGTTTTTAAAATCAAATATATTAAGGTCCAAAGTTGACTATGTGTTCATACATGAACTATAAGTGACTTGAGAAGATTGTTCAAGATTATTTTGATATTGTTTCAACGTCTCTTGATTAATTGGATATTGGGGAGTGTCTTAGACTCCATAAATATTCTCTATGTGAATATTTAAGGTTTTACCAATTGTATGCTATATGAACAAAGGATTATAAGGTGACTGTATGTTTGCTCATAATGACTATGTGCACAAAATATTATTTAATCATTTTATACTTAAGAAAAAGGGTATTGTGATGGATATGGAAATTTAAGGAGGACATATATATAATTTATAATTATTACATGATTTTTTAAAGTCTTATGTTCTATTATTTATATGAGAAGTGTCAAAGAGCTTAATGGGTCTCCATGGGACCTAAAAGTGACTTATGCCTATTTGAATGTGAATTGTGCTTAAGTATGACCCATGTGAGATGCCTTAAGGGTAAAGACATGTATTATGGAAAATAAGGATTATATTTTACTTTTTAATTAATTAATTATTTATATATAGTGAAACTAAATATGTTAGTTTTCTGACTTGGAAGAGATAGACTTGGGAGTGATTTGTGAGAGGCTTATATGTGTGGTTTATGGAAAGAAAAATAGGTAGTGTGCATGTTGGTTAAGTTAATGTGAAAAACATTTTTTTGAATATGTGTATGACCTATAGTTCATGTTCATAATGTCATAATAGTGATCTTATAATTGAGGATATGCGAAGAGGTTTGAGTGTGCATATGAGGATAGATTGAGTGAGGAAGGAGAGATATTATGGCATGCCTTTGTGAGAGGCCTATTTGATACAGAGAGAGTTTATGTATAGGTTGGAAAATAGAGATCCATCATCAAGTGTTGAAGAAATAATTTCTAAGGTGGAGGTATTCAAAGGAGGGTCTAAAGGAATTGGTCTTAAGAGAAAATTGCTCCTTGTGAAATAGGTGTTTGACTAAATACCTTTGGTCAAAAGGATATGATCAAGGTTTTTTGGTCTAAAGGAGTTGATCAACCTCTTATTTGTAATTTATTATAGGATAGTAGTCCATTTGTGTTATATTATTAAGAGTGGGTTTTTTTCCACGTGAGGGTTTCCCATATAAACTCTATGTCATGTGTTTGATCTTGTGTATGTATTGAATGAATGAGCTCTCTTGTTAATGTCAATTTATCAAATTCATATGTGTTGAATGGTTAATAGTTTAAAGGATTGCAATTGAAATTTAAATATTTGGGCTCATTTATTCACCCCCCTTAGTTATTGTAACTCTAAAAACTGGTATCAGAGCATGTCCTTTCGTAAAGGTTTACAGCTTAAAGGTGATCAAAGGTACAACATGGGTAGTCATCAAGGAGGTTTATCTACTAAGAAAGAATTAATGTTTAATGTATCCAATAATGGATTTTGGAGTGCCATAATGAGGACATACATTATGTGTCTAGATTTTGATGTTTTTAAATCTATTGTAGATGAATATGTTGCTCATACTATTCCTCCATTTAGTGTTGTAGACAAGAAGTTGTTTGAGAAAAATTCTAAGGCAATGAATGCTATTACTTGTGGTCTTTCAGAGACTGAATACATGAAGGTCATCCATTGCAATTATATAAAATAAATATGGGAAAAAATGTAGATCATTTATAAAGGATATTCAAAGGTCAATCTTGTTAAGTTTTAGACTCACAATAGGCAATTTGAAAGTCTCAAGATGAATGAATATGATATTGTGGAATCCTTTCTATAGAGATTTTATGAGATTGTGAACATCATTAGAGGTATTGGAGAGAACATCATCATAAAGTTTTGATATTATTGTTCAAAAGGCATTAAGGTCTCTATCCTTCAAGTTTGATCCAAAAGTATATGCTATAAAATAAATTTTTGATCTTACTCAATTGAAGATGGATCAATTCCATGGCACCCTTACTACCTATGAGGTGAGGAAGAATGATGATATGCCACCAAAGAAGGAATCATCTTTCAAGACTAAAATGAAGACAAAGAAGAGGTTCTAAGGTAAGAAAAGAAAAGATGATGACATTATTGATATAAATGAGGATGAACTAATTGCTTTGATTTAAATAAAATTGAGAATATGTTTAGGCAAGTATAAAGGTAAGATACCCCTCAAATACTTCAATTATGGTGAGATAGGACATTTTGATAATAAGTGCCCTTATAAGTTTAATAAGGATGATGATGAAGAGCATGATCAAGTTCATGATGATGTAAAGAGATATTTTAGGTTTGATGAAAGTAAAAATGGATTAATAAGTTTTGATAATAAGAAGAAATACCTCAAGGACAAAAGGAGTCTCTACATGAAAGAAGATTGCATCTCTTCAGATGAGAGTGAAGATAGTGACTCAAATTATGATCATAAAGGTGATGGTCCTATTGAAGATAGAGCCCTTTTTATGGCTGAGGAGGGAAATCGCTCATAGAAAAAGGAGTTTATTTGGACTGATTTAGAAGATGATTAATATGGGGTGGACTACTAGACTGCATTGACTAATGCTCATGAAGAATTAAAGATTGAGAAGAAGATCAATAAAAATATGAAATATAAACTCAAGGACTTTGAGGATAAATTCAATGTGTTTGAGGTAAGAATGGGTGAAGATGACAAGGAGCATGAAGATATGGTCAATCATCTTAGTTATCAAATGGAAATCCTATCTACAAGCCTAAAATCTAAAGAATATGAATGTGTAAGGTATGTAATTAAAAATGAGTCATTGAAATATGAGTTATAGAAGGTATCTAGTAAGGTTATATCATTTTTGACATTTTAAAATAGATCAAGTGATCTAGACAACATTATGAATGATCAAAATCATAAAAGTGATCAAACTAGTCTTGGATACAAAGAAGAACAAGAGATTACAACTCAAGACAAGATGAAGATTAATGTGAACAAAGATAATTAACCTTTGAATAAAAATCATTAAACAAGGAATGGTGGTACAAATATATTTAATACAAATTAGATCAGATAGACAAATTCCATGATGTATGTAAATTTTAATGGTTACTTCTATACTTGTAATTAGTTTGGGAATAGATTTAGAGTATGTAGGAAACCTGTTAAAAATGAATCTGGGGGTCATCAGTCAAAAGTTGTAATTAAGGTTGAGTGTTTAAAATATCATGATGTGGTACATATTTAAAAAAATTATTCATTTATGTTAAGATAATCTAATCTTCCATCAAGAAGTATGGTTTGTTACAGTGATAAATAAAGAGGTCACATTGCTAGATTCTACAAGTAAAGGCTTACAAGTTAGAATAGGTTCAATCAGGCTCCTAGAGTACATGGAAGAAGACAAGTTAACTCATGGAGAAAAAAGGTAGTAAGTAGGAGTTATGATGAGTCTTAAAGTCCAAGTAATATGTTTGTTATGGTGTAAAATTCAATAAATGTTAAAGAGTGCCAAGAGCTCTCATTAACTACTCATGTTGAGAATGAAGAGACCAAACTCAAGGAGAAAACTAAGGTACTAGTTGAGGCTAGTTATGAGATAAGTATGAATCTAATTTAACATCCTATTATTGTTAATAAACATCATGAAAATAACATCAATTGTCTATACCTAGTGATGAGGTTCCAAGCTACAAGGTTGATTCTTCAAATGAAAAGGTATGTCAAGATTCCATAGTTGATCCATGCATTGTCAATTCTATATTTGAAGAAAATGAGAGTGATATAGAAGAAGAACTAGTTTTCATAGTTCAAACTAAGAAGAAGAAGAAAAATATCAAGAATTATTATAGCTATAAGAGGATTCTAGTGGTTACTGAGGAGATGTGGGCCACTCTTGGATTCACATTGTTTTAGGACATTGTGATAAAAGGGACATCTCTATCTATGATTCTTAAGATACTCCTTTTAGTAGAGAATCAAGTATTGTTGTGGTGTTCTTGAGTTGGTTCTAGAAGACTATATTTGAGTGTTCTCAGTTAGAATAGGTATGTCTAGGTGGAAAATATGTTGAGGTGATGTCATAATGTTGATAACTATATATGAAGTAGTATGCAGGGTCAGATTGAAGGTTCCCAAATGACAAAGGAGGATTTGTCATTTTCCAAGATGATATTTTTGTATAAAAATTTCTGTTGACCTTATTATATTATGCTTTAGGTGGTTTTTTGATCTGGAGGTATGTTAAAGTCAATTTGGAGATTTTTTGTTATCTCTCAAAATTCCTAGTTTTTGCTCAAAAAATTGTAGGTCCTAAAATGGTTTATAGGAATTAAAGGCTCCTAATGGTTTGGAAGTTCAAATATTTCTCCAAAAGTGTGTAATGGTGGTATCTAGGTGTATAATAATTTTTAGAGGTAGACATTGATTGGAAGGTGTTTTGTTGACCTTGTTTGTTTTAAGATTCTAAGGTTTTAGGATCTACTAGAAAAGTGGTATGCCTTATGAGTTGAAGTCTAAGGATTATTAATATAGTGAATGGTCCAAATTGGTTATTAAATCAAGATTCATAGATATTTTAAGGTTTTTGGTTTTCAAGCTATTCAAGTTTTTGCCAAGTTGGAGGCCTAATTATGTAGTAAGTGTGTAAAAGAAGTATGTTACAGAGGATAAACTAGTTGTTGCACATTGGTATGATGGAGGGGGCATATGAGAGTGCTACATATTTGAAGTTTTATGTTTTATAGTTGTGTCTACATAAAGTTTTAAGCTCTACAAATTCTAGGTAGGGATACAAGGAGGATATATAGGCCTAGTATGAAGAAGAGTGCATTTTTATCCATTTTTAAAAAAGAGAAAGGCATGGCATGAGTTTTTTAAGGTGAGTTTTTAGTATTTTTTTAAATCATGTTTCTTGTTTTGTGTGTAGCATCAATTTCTATTTGTGGTCTATGAGGTGGTTTGAAATAGAAGGCTAGTAAGCCTATATGGTGATTTCTAATGGTGTGCGGAGATATGAAGATGCTTAAGTGGTGAAAATAGTCAAAAATATTAGGGGGAGTCCCTCTAAGATGTTTCTTGATGTGTTCCATCAGATTTATATGGTTTTGTGTGTTCTTTCTTCATTGGTTTTAGTGTTTGTTTGAAGAGAGTGTTATTATGGAGCAAGAGGAAGTTGTTAAGGCAAGCAGAAGTAGGCTCAAGTTAAGGGTAAGTATTTATCATATTTATAATATGATCCTTTCCTATTTATGTTATTTTTAGGTCCTTGAGATCAGATGGTACCCACTTTGTCATTGTGTTAGAGGGGGAGAAACTTCCTATTATGGGAGTGCTTGAAGAGAGAGAAGGTGAGATGTATATAGCCGAATGATGTTTATTAAAATCAATGACAAAGGAGGATATTGTTGGATAGTTGTTATTGATTTCATGGTGATGTAATAGAGGTTCCATAATGAGTGGATGAAGTGATTTGATAGACTAAGTGATAATGAAAAAGTGTGAAATGTATTTTTCTTAGTGTGCTTAAAGTTGGCTTGATTGATCTTTAGTTTTGGCATGGTTAAAGACGCTGAGGGATGAGTGTGGTGATTAGATCATCTGTAATAGGTCTATATGATGTTATATATGATTTTATTGATTGTGTGTATGAGCGGATTTCATTTGGTTTTCCATAACTTTCATCTAGACATTTTGTGTCCAATGACATAAAATTTGAGTAGGTAAGTTGACGATGTCACCATTCCCACGTGTGGATGAGTCAAGGGGAGTTGTTCATATGGTTGTGATCATATTAGTCCCTATTTTATATTCACATAAGTTTAGTAAAATATATACAAGTGAAAATTTGGGCTCCTAGGCATTTTGATAGTTTTTTCCCATACTTAGCCAAATTTACATGGGGCAAGAAAGAGTCAAGTAAGTAGTTTGATGGTGGTATATCTTGCATGTGTGTATGTCTTAGGAGAAGGTGATCATATGGGTTTATTAAATTTTGAACCTAGATTATTTGTGCCAAATTTTAGATCATAAACTGAAGTGCATCAAAAGATATGCATGTTCAAATTTGGTCTCCCAGATAACTTCTAATCATAGTTGGCTCTGTGACAAAAAGATTTTGAGAAGACACTTTAATGATTATATACACCATGAATGTAAAGGATATAAGAGTAGTTTATTATATGGATGGATTATAATATGTAAGTAGATCATATGGTTTAAATTTTAGTTCATTCATCTAAGTTTAGAATAAGTTATTGAGGTCTGAAGTAGGATTTCCAAGCATATTGCAGTTGGTCCGCATACTTAGTCAATTTATATGATGTTAAAGATCTAGACCTAGTGGAGATCCAATGGTTCATGGGAATTAATAATTAGAGATATAAATATGTTTGTAGAGTCAAATGGGTCAATGTGATAGTTTTTCAGCCAAGATAAAGATCAAACATCTTACAGAAGATCAATGGAGCGTGTGTGTTCCATGATGATAGGAAGTAGTGAGATGGAAATAAGTGCACATTGTTTAATGATTGAGAAAAGGTAAATTATAAGGATCAAAAAATGAGTGGGTGTGTGTGTATATTTATTATATGGTGAGTGTTTCTAGTTAAAGACATGGTGGATCTATAGAGATCGATGGTGTGTATTGAGTTAACATTATAAGATTACACGAGATGAGGTCAACTATCAGATGTTTAATGTTTGAGAATTCAAACCTATGAATTAAATTTTATAAAATATAAATGGAGTATAATTTAATTGAGTATTGAGGACATGAAATCAAATCAAAGTGGTCAAAATTTAACTGTGACTGTTGTCTTTTAAATATTTAAATTTAATAAGGAAAAAACCAATGTCTGGTCTTTGGGCCATATCTTTCAATCTAGATAGAATTTTCTTATGATATAAAAATAAAATATGAAGAAAAATACATATTTAATATAATTAGCCTCATTTTAATATCTATAAGTGTCTATATTCTAAGATATTAAGGTCCAAAGTTGACTATGTGTTCATGCATGGACTGTAAGTAACTCAAGAAGATTGTTCGAGATTATTTTGATATCTATTGATGAATTGGTTATTGGGGAAGTTTTATACATCATAAGGATTATCTATGTTAATTTTAAATGTTTCACCAATCATATGTTGTATGAACAAAGGCCTATAAGGTGATTGTATGTTCACTTATAATGACTATGTGCACAAAATATTGTTTAAGCATTTTATGCCTATGTAAAAGGGTATTATGATGGATATGGACATTTAAGGAGGACATATAGATAATTTATAATGGTTTAATTTTTTTTTAAAGTGTTCCTATGTTTTAGTTTTGCTCAAAGAAGTGTCAAAGAGATGAATGGTTCTCCATAGGACCTAAAAGTGACTTAGGCCTATTTGAAAGTGGATTGTACTTAAGTGTGACCCATGTGAGATGATTTAAGGGTGAAGGCATCTATTATGGATGAAAAATATTATTTTTGAATTATTAATTCATGATTTATCTATTTATATTGAAACCAAATATGTTGGTTTTTTTAACTTGGAAGTGAGAGACTTAGGATAGATTTGTGACAGGCTTATATATGTGGTTTGTGGAGAAAAGGATATGTAGTGTTCCTGTTATTTGAGTTAATGCGTAGAATAGTTTTTTGACTATGTGTATGACCTATAGGTAATCTTCCTTATGTCAAAATATTTCTCTTGTAATTTGAGGATATGTGAAGAGGTCTGAGTGTGCATATGAGGATAGTTTGAGTGAGGAAGGAGAGATATTGTGGCATGCCTATATGAGAAGCCTATTTATGATAGAGAGAGAGTTTATGCAGAGGTTATAAAAAATATCCATCATTAGTTGTTGAATACATAATTTCTAAGGTGGAGGTCTTCAAAGGAGTATTTAAAGGACTTGATCTTCCTTAAGGGGCAATTATTCCTTATGAAATAGGTGTTTCACTAAATATGTTTGATCAGGAGGATATGATCAATGTTTGTTAGTGTAAAGGAGTTGATCAATATATTGTTTGTTATTTATTATAGGACATGATTCCATTTGTGTTTCAAGCTTGAGAGTGGGTTTTAATCCCCATAAGGGTTTCTCATAGGAATTATGTGTCATTCGTTTGATCTTATGTATGCATTGGATGAATAAGATCTCTTGTTAATGTTGATTGATCAAATTGATTTATGATTATTGGTTAATAATTTAAAGGTCTAAAAATGAAATTTAAATATCTAGGCTCATTTATTTACCCTCCCCCATCTCATTGATTTTATCTCTAAAAAATTCCCTGATGGATAGACTCGTGATAGGTGGCTTGATAGAAGGCCCTAACTAGATAGTGTGAGTTATAGATTGAAGTAAAAATCCATAAATTTTGACTTCTTACATGTAGAAAAATTTATTATGAATAAAATGATGAAAATTAGTCCTAACTATATACTTACAATTTAGATCAATGTGTCCTAAAAAATTCCAAGAATAAACTATCATTTGGAAACATTTAAATTCATATCATTTCCCTTAGAGAGGTTTCAGAGGGGTAAGAACTGATTGAAAGCTGAGCTTGGAATAAGAAAATTCTCCCATCTTAAATGGTTATATTTTATTTATCTCATAATCCTCATTTATAAAGAGATATGAAATATTTGAGTGGTGCATAATAGTCATATGGTTGAGGGTTACAATTCCTAGATTTGAATCTAAATCATTCACCCCTAAAAGGGGTTGTGACAAAGAGGTCATAGGAGTAAGATAGGGGGAAGACACAAATTGAGAGACCAACTATGGGCATTGAGAAATGGGAGGTGGGGGTTTTACTTATGTTGGTGTTGAGGATTTGTTAGAAGGGTTTGAGGAGCTATGCCACCCTATGGACTGGTAGATAGTTAGATGAGGTCTAACATTGCCATGTGAGTAGTATTTTTCCTATTATTAATCATGGTCCACCTATCAAAGGATTGGGGTTTTATTTTAGACCCACTTTTATTTTGAGGATTAAAGTAGTAGGGACCATAAGAGAACATTCTCTAATTATTTGGTCTAAATTTTAACATCAAAAAAATTATTTAAAAGGTTAATATAGAGCACATACTAAGAGAACTAGTTGTTTCTCATTTAAATGTTGATGGACTCCTTGAGATATTTGATGAGGTAAAATTTAACATATACCATTATCTAAGGCTAGGATGAAAATAAATTTGATTTTTTATGTTGATAAATTATCCTAGAGGCTTGATATGTTGGTCGACAAAGTTCCATAGGCATAGGTAATCCTAGAAACTCTACCCATATTGGGATTTTAAGCTTAGCTTATTTAGAGACTTGAAAGTCTCTAGTCCAATGGTAAAAGGAACCAAGATGTTGCAAATAAACCATGTTCCATGGTTAAGAATGGCTCTACAATAATCAAGGTTTGTTAAGTGAAATTGGAAGAAACCCTTAGTGAGGTTTTGGACTCCTTCTAGTTTCAACCTATGGCCTTGCCAATGGTTATGAACCCATTGCTTCAAAAGGCTCTTTAGGGGAACTCAACCCCCAAAGTAATTAAATAGGGTAAAATTATAACAATAATGATAGGCCTTATCAAACTCTCGTAAATATAAAATGACATCTAGAAGAGGAGAATCATAGTCAGAATCAATACCTCATGGTAAACCTTTAGGACAAACTTCTAATCTTGTTTTGGTGTCATAGCTTCTCTGGTTCTTAATAGTGGTACCTACATCAAATGATGTAGGAGAGGTGGTCCCACGAACCATAAATGGTCCATACTCTCCTCCCTCTTCATATCCCCTTTTCAAAAAAATTATCTATCTTTCCTGTAAATTTGAATTGACATAATTAAAAATTTTCTAGACCAAAATACTCTATTGGACTCTACAACCTAATGAAAAAGATAAGGCTAAATGTAAATTTTCAAGGAGTAAATTTCAAAGATGATGTCTATGGGACTGATCTTAAAATTGAAAGACCTATTATCATTAAATTATATTAAATATTTAATAATTAATAATTTTTCATTTATATTTATAAATATAAATAAACATTGGACTTCATGAAAGAGAATCAAAAAAATAGAATCAAGCAGATTTGTGTTTATTTTAAAGAGCATCAAAATGGATTTCACATCTATTTGAAAAAGACCAAAATGTATTTGATGTATATTATATTTAATGTAAAAATCAATCCAAGTATTTTATTTCACTATTTAATTTTTTTGTTTTTTATAATTAATTAGTTATATTAAATGTAAAGTCATAACTGCATTTAATTCTCTAAAATGTTAAGATAAAAAAATAAAATATGGGATAAATCTAGTTATAATCTCTAGGCTGGGTTAAGGAAAAAAATGTATTTTCAAATTATGTCTTGGTGAAAACATATATAAAATATACAATTTTAGATTATCAAAAGACTATTCTTTCTTTCATCTCTTGGAGAAGGGTGGGTTGCAATCTTTGTCTTTCCACATGTACTTTTCAAGATATTTTAATTAATTAGAATTAAAATTATGAAATCATTATCTAAATATGTTGGTTTTAATGAATTTTTTAAGTAATTTCTATTTCTATTCATATATATATATATATATATATATATATATATATATATATATATATATATATATATATATAATCAATTAAAATTATAAACTTTTCATGGTTGTGTACAATTTATGGTATTTACAAACTTTCTATTGAAACCTTTGTGGATGGGATTTGTATCAAGTGCACCCAATTTAAATTTTGAGGAGAATTTATGTTTCTATGAAAGCCTTTTATTCCTATTATATTTGTTACTCCTATTTATATTTAATGCAAGAGAAATGATTTCCATTCATTTTATCTAAATTGAGTTATGTTTTCCATCTTCTATGTTTATTTATTCATGGGTTTCTCACCTTCACATCCATCTACAATTCTTCTTCCATTTTTAGATTTATCCATTTCCATTTTTTTTCCTTTTTGTGTTTTCTAGTTAAAACTATAAAAAAAATCCATATACTATGAGGTATTTACCCTCTAATATTAAATTAAAATCACCTCTCCTATGGTGATTTATCCAATGTTGAAAAATCATGCCACTACCCATTGGGCAAGTAAATGAAATAAATAAAATTAGTAGTGAATTTAATTTTTATTATAATTTTTGGTCACTTTAGTGGGGATGGAATGATGTATTCAATTTATATAATATAAATGTAATGTTACCATTTCAAATTAATATTGGAAACTCTATTGAAATGTAACCTAAAAACAATGAGATATAGGTCACCCTTCTAAATTATAAACTTGCCTAACTCTACCAAAGTTGTAATTTAAGGTTACAAACATTGGTAAAATGAAGAGATATTAGATGAACATGGAATATGCTTACCTTAAAAAGAGTCAGTGTAAAATAAAATAAGATGGGTGAAATAAAATGCTCATGAAATAAAATATACCAAAAATTGATAAAATTAAAGCAATTGATGACGTAGTGGGGTTTTTAAAAAAAAAATTTAACCTTTTTTAAAAGAAAATATAATTATTGATGAATTAAATAAAGTTTTGTTCTCAAAGGAGTTATATGGTGGTTGAAAATAAATAAAATAGGAATGAAATCTCTCAAAAATATATAAAAGGGGGATAAAATGCAATAAAAATAGGCTATATGTGTTGGCATAAAAAATACTATGTGAGTTCCATCATGGTAAAATATCCCATATTGAAATAAGATTATTTCATTTGGTGTTCCAAATAAGATCTTGACATTTCAGCCCAAGAGAAAGAAACCATTAAAATCCACTGTTAGCCTCATTCAAATAAAATGAGATGAATCACAAGTACTAAAAGTCTCACACTATTGAAGTGATATGTGTTGGTGTTGAGCACAAGTAAGCATAGAATTTATGAAGAAGAGCTAAGTAAAAATCATCACATGGAAGTTTCTAGTATTAACCCCAAGAAAAATTTTGGAGGCATTTTATGAATATTTACTACAATAAATCATGGTTTAAGAGACACATGATCATCCATAAAGAAATAATATTGGAGGTGTGACTCATGTTATTTTCATTATCAATCTCTATTTCAAACCTATTCCTTGCATTCATTATAAAAATATTTATATCATTAATTATTTTATGAATTCAAGTAATATTTTCATTTTGTATGTAGATGGACAAATTATTGAATACATATTTGTCTTCCCACCCATGCCTCATGTTTTCCCTATGGATTCAACAAAAATAATGTTGTGTTTTTTTATCATGAATTTGTAAGAACTATCTCATATTATCAAAAATTGTCCCACAATAACTTATATTTTTCTTTTTCTCTGAATGGCTATATTTAGCTCTATTTTTCTTCTTAGTCCTCTATATGCATTTTTTTTTTTATAATTTTTAATTTTGGCTTGTGTGTGTGTGTGTGTGTGTGTGTGTGATCATTTTTAAATAATTATAATAGCATCCTGGTGTTTTCCCTTTTCTATTGTTATCTCTTATGCTCACAAGATGTTTTTGGGTTGTGTTTTTTCAATAATGATTTTGGTTTTGGATAAATTGGATCTTGAAATTATGTTTTCAAAGTTTTATTTGTTTTATATATGCTTAAATTTTTGGAATGGAATTAATTAGAAATGATAGAGTAAATAATGTATTTAGTCATGCTCCCTGAGGCAATGCAATAAAATAAAAAGCATTTGTGGGATTTTTATGAAGTCTTCATAAAGTATATAGAGCTCAGTATGGTGAGGAAAAATCAATAATTTCCTTGAAAATTAGAATTTTAAGGCATGTGCTTCTCATAGGAGAACCAAATAAATTTATTTTAACATTGATTCACAATCCTAAAAGAGTTTTAAGTAAACACAATGATGGTTTTAAATAATTCAATAAAAAGTGGGAAGGTAGACAAAGAAAGTGTTTTAAATAATGATTCAATGCAATGTAGTGTCATGGAGTATGATGATACAATATATGCATAGGATGGAATTATTGAATGAACCCATAGTCTTTGATCATTTCTAACATCTCCCAACATGTGTAAAAATGGGAGCTTTAGAACTAGATATGGAATTTCATAGATGTTATTTATGGATGCCTTGATTGAAAAGTATGCATTCATTAGTGTGATAGATGGAAAAGAAGAATAATATGGTGTATATACTTAATATTTTTAAAATTAACACTTTACTAATAGTTTCACTTACAAGGGCTTGTTAAATAATCAATGTCCTAGAGTGTACACCTCAAGGGTGCCCTAAGACTGGGGTGCGGTTGTGATAATGTTTGAGAGATGTTTTCACACTATTTAATCATACTTTCATTACTATTAGTCTATTCTCCTATGAATATCCTTACATCTAACCTCTCTATCTAATCTCCATTTATAATTTCTAGATTCCATATATCATACTATATTAACTAGGTGGATACAACATGTTTCAAATATGTATTCTTTGTATTGTATCAACTTGGTCAATACAATTATAAGTCTATCTTATGCATTTTTTACAATATCAACCTAACCAATATAGTACTATATTATATGACATTTTTATGGCTATATTATCTAGCCAATATTTTTTAATGACTTTAGGGTCAGTTTTGGGTAATAAAACTATGTGTGTGTGTGTGTGTGTGTGTGTGTGTGTGTGTGTGTGTGTGTGTGTGTGTGTGTGTGTCTATATATATATATATATATATATACATACATATGTATATATATATATATACATATGTATATATATATACATATATATATACATATATATATATATACATACATATATATATATATACATATATATATATACATATATGTATATATACATATATATATATATATACATATATATATATATATATATATATATATACACACACACACATATATATCCATATATATATATACATATATATATATATATATACATATATATATATATATATACATATATATATATATATATATATATGGTCCATATTTCATCCTAAATAATATAATAGATCCATGTACTTTGTTTCTTCTCATAGTTTTGATCAAAATTAGTATGTTTAGGAGTTATAGGTTTAAATTTTTATATTGGAGGTATAGTATTACTTATGGTATTTGAAGATTTATTGGAGATGTTGAATCGAGGAGGTGCACTTGGTTTTTAAAGTCCTAAACTAGGATACTTTGGTATTCATATTGAAATTTTCAATTTTCAACCTACAATATATCTTTCAAAGTGTCACTTGAGCCAAAAGGGTATATCAAGGCATCAACAGACCCACCCAAAGGTAATTATCTCTATGCCTTCTCTCTTTATTTATTTACTTAATAGATTAGATATTTATTTCTTATTTATATTTTGAATGTATGTGTTTATTATTACCTATGATATTCCTTATAATTAATAAGTTGGTATAGATACAATGTTTCTTAGGTTTAACACTATCACCTTAGGTTGCAGATACTACACATTATTTTAATATTTTACCACTCACTTTATTATTGATTTAGTGTTTATAGACATATTGGATTAGGTTACCATTTTTCATTAGTTATGTTCATATTTTATCATTATTATATCTGTGATACACCCATTTACTATTATTTTACAACACTTATCTACATTGAGTGGGATCTATACTCCATGTCATAAACTTAGGATTTGGAACCTTTTACTCTTGACATTTGAGTATAGATAAACCTATGCTAGATCTATTGTTATTCTAGGTTTGTACACACATTCCAAGTATATGTTATATCTATTGTTATTTTAGGTTCGTACCCATATTCCAAGTATATGAAAGATCTATTTATATGAACCTATTCGATTCCTATTTTATTGAAATAAAGAGGATAGTTATAGATCATCCTATTCTATGCATACATTTTGTTGAACATGATGTGAATCTTATCCCACCTCAAGTTGGATAATTTTAAAATTTTTCATTTTTCACTTCTTTGTGTCACATTCATTATCATAATGAAATTTAGTGAACCCTTTAACCTAATTCTATTGGTCAGCCTAATATAGTCTTACAAATTTCCTATTTTCACAACTCTATTGGCCAACCTAATATTTTTTTCTAATTTTATCAACTGTATTGGCCAACATGATATATATTTTCCATTTCTAATTATATTGTCCAACATGATATGGTTGTGGTTTTATTTAAAATGTAATTTATTTTTGAATAATCTAAAAAGGAAACCTTCCAAGTTTTCTATGTATTTTATGACAACAATCCTAATGTAATGGAATTCACTAATTCTGATAGAATTAACAAATAAACTTCCATGCCTTATTATTTTTATGTCTTAATATCATGATACCAATTATTTTAATATGTATTCCACTAAAAAAACTCTACTAGATATATAATAATCATAAAACCACTAGATGGGGCCACCTACTACAAGATGGTGAGGTTGAAGAAGAATATGACATAGAATATATAGACGAAATGAAAATACTTATTTAAGAGAATTATGAGCATAGGGGAAAGGACCATGTTGTTTTATATCAATATATGACATAATCCCATGTGGAATATCCTCCTTACCCTACTCATAATTTTTCTATAGGACTTGGGTTAAATTAATTTGAGACTTCCATCTTTACTTCTTTATCCAACATACCTAATATAGCTATTAACATGGCATTTATTTATTTTAGTGGGTCTACCCAAAGTGATAACATTAATAAAAATGTTAATACCACATCTAGTGCTTTCTAATAGGGCACTTAAGTCTTTAATTAAAACTAACATACTCCTAATCTTGACTAAGTTGTCATATAAGAAATGACTCAAATGGATAACATTCAAGCTACTAACAATGCCTAGATGATGTAAATTTAAAAATAACTCATGCAAATGTAATATATACCTCAACATGTATAGTTAGGATTTACAAATAAAAATTCCCTCCATCCTATCTTAGAGACACAATTGAAAACCTCATCCACAACCCCCACTTCACAAAAATGTTATTAGACACCTTCAAAATGAACCCTTAGAACCTAAAAATTTAGACATTAACATATTTGGCATCACTCCTATGATATCCTATGATTGATACACTAATATTTATTTACATTTGAAGGCCTTTGGTAACCTCTATAAATATTATATTAACTAAACATGTTTGTAGCTATCAAAATACTCTTTAACCCCATTTATGGTGATGCTTAAGGATGGTACAATAAACTTAAATATAACTTTATTTATTACTTAGAATAATAAGTTAATGCATTGGTCCAAGACTTTCAATCTAACTATTTTCTTGAAAACAAATTATCACACTTTATCAATTACAAACAAATAGAAAATGAGACTACCCAAAACTTTTATTAAATGTTGGAAAACCTTATCCAAAAAATATGAACATAATATAATCGATGAAAATCTATTACACCTATTTACTAATGCATTAAATTCTGAATTGAAATATATTTATGGGACTTTCTCAAAAATCAATGGAGTATTCCTTAGACTAAGCCAAATGATAATACTACATTATAAGATAATTTAGGCCTTCTCAACATAAGCTTGTAACTCAAATTCTTATGAGACATAAAAATGATCATGTTACATATGATGTTGTCTTTGATACTTGTGATTCCAATAGAACTATCTATGTCATTATCCCAAGAAGATTCATTAAAGTGACACTCTTGTTACATAAAAAGGGATGTCCCTTCCAACATTTTCTTCCTCCTGCACAAGTCAAATATTTTGAAATTCATAAATATATTTCTATAGAAGAGATTACGAGACACTTTCCTAGACACTCAAATATATATATTTATACTCCCCATCCTCATGCCCATCAGGATGACCTTGAGTTTCTTTTTGGTTTCATATAAATTGGGGTCATTCTCATTAAACTTTTAAGCAAATTAAGTGCCTATATTTTTAATTCTTTCTTGGTAATTTTTTTTATCATAAAGCCATGATTAGAGAGTGTCACCAAGCCTATGATAAGGTGTCTAAAGATCATGACTCAAAGATTAAGCATGAATCACTTCACCAAGCCAATGCTTACCTTACCATTTATTCCAATCCTCTTCTATATCATATTCAAATTAAACAAATAAAAATTAACTTGAAGCCTATTCCCAATGAGCCATTAATGTTTTTGAAACCTTAGTTAACGATCCCTCTCCCAGTGATGTGAAAAACATGGTGAACATGAATAACATGAAATATTTTATTTACTACATTAATCCATATTGTCTTCAAACTCACATCCATCCTTAAATTTATGTAATAATTTTGGATTATCCTCCACATCCCTTTTTAGTTGTTGGATCTGAATAAATCACTATTTATGTACTTTTTGATAGCTTAATTATATATACTATCATAGTAAATTTTTCTATTAATCATAATATATTGGCCAATTTGATATAGTTCACTAATTATGAAATTGTATCAACTAACCCAATACTATTTTAAATTAATTATACTATATCATCCAATTTGATATAGTTTTCTATTTGACAACTTTTGTTCCTAATGTATCATACATATTGGTAAAGTATTTTGGTTCCATTTTAGGTCCATATATCATTTCATCCATCTCAATAAAATCTATTTATATGACCAATTCTACTTATACCATATAAGCCAACTTAGTAGAGTAATATTTTTTAGTCCCACCTCTAATGTATTAGCCATATCAACACAACCTACTTATGAATCAATTATATTGACTTAGTTGATATAATTTGTTTGTATGTCACAATCTGCATTAACCAGGTTGGTACAATGGGCCTAGCCTACTTAAATTATACAAGTAGTATTAAGACCATATAATTTTACTCAAAATCAAATTCATTTAGTTTTAGATTAATCTGTAGCTGATGCACTTCAAAATTTGGTTCCTTTTTTTGTAGTTATGTCCAACTCACATTAGATTTGAAGAATGGGATCCCATAAAAGAAATTTCTAGACTCCCATCTTAAATATCATTTATTGAGATTATGAGGACTTACCCATGACATAAAACCCACCTTATGAAAATTTTGTTTTATATGAACTTTCATCAACCACCACCTATGTGTTAATAATATACCTTTCTTAGTTATGAATAAATATCTTGTAGTAATGTGAAGAGATGTCAATCCATATGAATCACACTATGAATACACCTATCTCTCTAAAACTTCTTATCACATCTATGATTCGTGATGAAATTTTAATTTATGTAAATGACCCTCCCTTATTTATTAGCATCCAAGTTGGTGATATTTGATTCAATAAATACTTCATATATGAATTCTTAAACACTCGTATAACTAATTTACTATTAATTAAAAATTATCATATTGTGAATGTCATCTTAAGTCTACCATAACATGTGCCAAGGATATGAATAAAGACAAGTTTCCCTAATAAGATGTGTTTAGATTCATATCATGGTACCACATATTATGGTTATAGTTAAGATCATGTTATTAAATTTATATATATCTTATAAAATGTTACTCAGTTACCATTGGACTCTTTGTATGAGGGTCATGACCTCTTCTACATGTTAATGTGTGAAGTTTACTTACATGGGTGGCATGTCTAAGATAACAGGTGATACCAAACCTTTTAATTTTTAAAATTTACAAAAAAGTGGTGTCTATAAAATCTAAGCCTTTAACCTTTACCTAACATACCATTTTATGAGAATCAACATTTTAACTATCCCATCAACACCAACCAAGGTTCCTATGGTCACCCTAAGCTTGTAGGCACCATTAAAAAAGACCTCAGAGAATATGATTATGATGGGAATAATGAAATTAGTTTTAAAATAAAAACATTATACCTTACTTATAATATAATCTCTCAATTATTTCATAACTTGAGAAGCCATTCTCACAAAAATCTAACTAACAAATTTCATTCTTCAGTGGTTATTATTAAGAAGCCTCATTCCTATAGATCTTATAATGACATAGCTTTTAATCATTTATTGCTGATATCACCATTATTAATTAAAAAATTGTTACACCTAATATTACGCATACTTGTTTCGATATTACCAATCCAATAATGTGTAAATATTATTACTGTTCCTCTCTTAAATGATCTTATGATAAATCAATATTTTATTATAGGATTAATTTGGTCAATATTATTTAAGTCATATCTCATGAGACCTTAGGTTTTAATAACATGGTTTCTTATTTAATGGATGTTAATAGGTCTAAGATGAAGCTAATTCCTACGTCAAACATAGAACACATATTTCTAAGCTTATTCAAAGCATGTTTGATGATCGATCTATGAATATACCTTATCATTTTTATATATGTTTTGATCCTTTTAGTTCCTTTCCTCTAGAGATGTTGTATATGACCATATAACCATTTATTGATACATCTAATATTATGAAGTCTTAATTGAGTGCATGAATATTTTATTATAATATATTAGATGATGTTGATGATTTAGATTATGTGATTTATTATAGACCATGTTATGTTCCTCTAGATAGGTTAGATATGAAACCATTCCCACCCACCATAAAGGAAGAGCCATATTAAAAGTTTTAAAATGTATCAAACCATTTATCATACAAGTTCATATATTACAAATTATTTTTAACATAACATAAGCTAAAAGTCTCAAATCCTACAATGGATAGTTGATCACCACAATTTTATAATAATATGTACTCTTATTTCTTCCATGGGACCATTGCACATTATTTGAATAACTATTTATCCCTTTGATTATATCTAGATGTGATTTAATTTGAGGTATTAAAATTTCCTCTTCATCTAAACATGTTTCCTTTAAATATTACATTTGATCATACCTCCAAATATGGGGTGTATTGTCTTTGTAAAGTTTTCTATAGATTATATGAATAAGTGTAGATCCATTTAATAGAATTTCATATATTTTCCAAGGCCTAAGACTAAATATTCCTAAAAAATTCATATGGTCCACTTCGGATGATGGAGAAACCTCCCCTATGACCAAAATTACCTCTTTAACCATATGATTTGTGTCATATTCCTTCTTAAATGTCACCCTTTATTAATTGGTTATGTCATTATCATTAGGAGGTTCTACTCTTCCTCCTTATAGCATGCCTAAATTTTATTTGGATCTCATCCATAAACTCTTATAATAGGTATAAGAAACTATGGTTCAAGTTAAACATCAGTTATAATGAGACTTGAAAAATGTTATAGATAATGTGTGTATGTGTATTTCATGTAATTTTTACCATATATTTCATTATTTAATATAATTTATTTCACATTATTACATTGTTTGATCTCATATTTATATCTTTAGTATATGTTATGTTCATTGTCTATATTGATTATATCATGGTCTCTACTTTTAACACTTCAATTTTAGCATATTATTTATCTTACATATCTTTTATCACAATTTACAATGAACATTATTTTACTTTTTAGATATTGGTTAACAATTTCATGTTTTATTTTTAATTATTTTAGCTTCCCCCTCTTTTTGGATGATTTATAGTCATCCTTAATTTCCATTATAGATATTTGGTAGCACCTTTATGTTTTATTTTTAAACATTTTATTTCCTCCCTATTTTGGAAGGATTTATAGTTAGCCTTAGTTTCCCTTGTGGATGTTTTGTATCACCTTTAGGTTTTATTTTTTTAAATATTCTAGTTTCTCCCTCATTCAAAATGATTCATAGTTGGCCTTAATTTCCTTGTGATTCTTTGATATATTTTGGCATTCCCCTTCTATTGGGATGATTCCTTTTAGTATTTCTTATGATAAACCCTTTGAATGATATTATGACTTATGTAGAGAATTGGTTAACACATTTCATAGTGCATCCATTACTTGGGTTTAATTTTTGTGATTTGAATTACATTTACATTTATTACCAAATACCACTTTTTTTAGTCGCTTCTCAATCAAAACTCTCCCTTCTTGTGATTAGATAATATATTATATTCATTATTTCACCCTTTTTGAAAATGAAATGATCTTCCATGATCCAATATTTTAATCTCCTTTCACTTGAGGAACACTTGATGGTTTATTTTTATATTGTATACTTTAATATGGTGCAAGTTTAGGATTATTTACATATATTAGTCTTTAGTTTTCTATTTTCTAGTGGCTAAATGTAGAATTTGGTGTGTTTGTCCTATTTAGCACTTATTATTGGTTTTTATGAATTTATATGGAGAAGGATAATATAAAAATCAAAAATAGTTAAAATACATCTTATAATAAAAAGTAATACTAAAATATAAATTATATATTAAAATTTTGATCACAATAAAATATGTGATATTATTGGTACATCTCCTATTTTAATTGAAGCTCAAACTCAAAAGTTGGCCTAATGATAAATATGAGTTTCATTAGGGGTTGTTAGGCTATTAGACTAGGATAAGAGGTCTCACTGCATAATTATATATTTTTTACATCTTATTTTCACCTATTTTCTCATGCTAACACCTAATATTCATAGTAGATTGATGGCTTTTTCAAGGGTCCTGAAGAGTGAGGAACATATTGTTTAAAGGTAGGATCCTTTTTTATTTTTTATTCATTTATCCTTCATGGGATAATTTATATAATGTAATTTTTATCTCAATATTACACTTGCTATGTGGGTTCCTTAGGTTCTTGATATTGACATTTCTTATCCTTTCTCTCTTGATTAGAGTGTCTTATTTTCATTAAACATGTATACATCACTCTTGTGGAACCTTATATCATTATATATCCATCATAGATATTCCATTTTCTAGTGAATGTATACTAACTTTAGTTTATCATGTACTTATCCTTTCTAATCCAATTTTTTATATATTTACATTAGATTTGACTCATAACATTCACTTCTAGAGCCTCTTGGATTTTTAGTATGTGATTTGAGTTGTAAGACCCTATGGAATATAATAAATCCTTACTCACAAATTCCTATCACCATTAATTTCCACACCATATTTGTCATCATAGTCATGTCTATAGATGGTCATGTTTTCCTACACATTACTTTAGCATAAGTGTTAATTTTAATTTATCACTCATTAGAGTCTTTACTTTCCTTCATTGCATGTCCTATTTTGATTTGAGTTTTTTATTGTCTTACACTAGATGTAATTTATGATCATCTTATTATTTGATATTACTTATCATTTTATTACATTAGATATCTATTTCTATAGTTATTATTGTCATATTATGATTATCTCAACATAAATTTCAGAGTGATTTATGACCCTTTTCTAAAAAAAAGAATAAAACTAATTAGGACAAATATATCTTAAGTATATTTAAAAATCAAAAAAATAAAATGTGTAAAAATATGTGAAAAATGAATATAAAACATACCTAGTGTAAGTAAGATGCATATATTAAGAATATATATATATATATATATATATATATATATATGTATATATATATATGTATATATATATGTATATGTATATGTATATATATATGTATATGTATATGTATGTATGTATATATGTATATATATATATATGTATGTATATATGTATATATATATATATATGTATATATATATGTATATATATATATATGTATATATATGTATATATATTTATATATATGTATATATATATTCTTAATATATGCATCTTACTTACACTAGGTATGTTTTAAATTCATTTTTCACATATTTTTACACTTTTTTTTTTTGATTTTTAAATATACTTACTTAAAATATATTTGTCCTAATTAGTTTTATTCTATTTTACCATGATTTTTCTCACATTTTCTATAAAATAAAACATACATCACATAATAACATCTACCATGGCATGATATTATAAACATGGTATGTTCTGTATATATAAAACCATAATTAAAATACTAAGTAGATTAAAAAATGATATACATATATGAGTGTTATTATTGTCCACAAAAAATATATAAATAAGTATATTAATATCTTAGTGGTTTGCCTTAAAACCTCACATGGTGGTGGGTGAGGTGTCACACTACCTAGATATATTTCACCTATCACTTCCTATATTGACTTATATAGTGTTTAGGTCCAATACCATAATCTAAAAACCTCTCCCCATGATTTGGATAAATCTATCTCTAATTGGTTCACTTAGGCCATAGTTTCACTATGGGCACTGATATCATCAGTCAAATATCTTTACATTGCAATAAACTATTACCATCCTACAACATTTCCTCTTACCAGGACTGTTAATAGAGTAGTATATTTATCTTATTATCATATGTCCATATAATAATTCCAAATAGTCTAAAATAGATATAATATTTTTTGGTTGATGTTACCACTAGATCCTCCATCTAATTAGTATCATGTTCCATTAGCAATCATCCAAAATCTCATGTTGTGAAATATATACCATGGTCCTCCACCAAACCGTATATGTTGTGACATATTCAAAACACAAATCAAATTTGACATCATTATATATATATATATATAACTATCACTACTACCTGACATGTATATCTCTCAATTCAGAGAATAAAATTGATTGAAAAAAATTAATGCATAATTAATTTTTACATGTGTTAGGGTGCCTATCCAAGATAATCTCCAAATTTTATTGGCCTACTAATATAGGGCCATCTTAACATATGTTGGATCAAGAACTAACATATATCTCTCTATACCAGAAGGAAATGTTTCCCTAATGGGAGTGTCCATTATCATATGAACCATTGATATTACCATGGTACCTCCCCTATGTCATATATAAATCATGAAAAATAAATAACATTTTTGCCCATTCACTCATTTCATGTTAAAACTTATTCCATCTCCCCTTGGATAAGGAATAATTTTATTTCATAGCTCACACCTCAAACAAAATGTCATGTATTATAGAAAAGTTAGGCACACAAGGTGTCTTAATTAGTTCTAGACTCATTACACTCAAGCATAAGCATGGGATTGTCTTTATGCACTCAATATTTTATGCTCAACTATGTTGGAATCAATTCATGTAAGGCACAGGCCTTATGCACTCACCCAAAGTGTAGTAAAGAAAGAATTAGGGCTCACATTGTGCTAGTTGTGCCATGCCACAAGTCATCAATTCTAGGACTTGGTTAATTCTACGAAGTTTTAAAGTAGATCCATTGGCACAATCCTGTCATGGACTATGTTTAGTGGTTTGTAGGCACAATCTTATTTTGGGTAAGTTCTATAGTCATAATGGTTAATGCCTTTGTTAAGATAATTATAACAGCATATTAGTGATATAGATTTTTTAATGATGTTATAGAGGTATCTAAATGACTGGATTAAGTGTCTTGATAGTCTAAGTGTCAATGACAAAGTGTGTAGTGTGATTGCCCTAGTATTTTTGAAGTAAGCTTCGTTAATCTTCATTTTTGGCATGATTAGGGATGGGTTTGAGGTATTGATCATGTGTGATGGGTCCTATAAAAGTTAAATGATGGATAAAGAGCTTGTATAAGTGCATGGTAGTTATCTGGTTCTACATTTATATTCATCTTGGCATAGTTGGTTCTATGGTAGAAAAATTTGAGTAAGTAGTTTGATGACATTATATTTCATAGTGTGAAGTTTCCTAGAGAATATTGATATATGGATGGATTAACATATGTAAGGAGATAATATGGTTCAAATTTTAGGTCATGAAATTAAGCATAGAAAAATCTATTACAAGGTAAAGTTGTCTTCTTAAATAGATTTACTATGTTTCCATACTTAGCCAGAGCATCATTACATGTCATGAAAATATAGATGAAATAGTAAGTTTGATATTTTATTTCTAGTACTTAGAAATTCAAATGATATCAAATGATTTCATGGAGATATTTTTTATAATTCCAAGATGGTCCCTTGAAAATTTAGACACTTGAAATGTTTTTTAGCTCAAGTTATAAAACTTCAAAGTTTCTCTTGTAGATTGTGTTAGGGTAGAGACTGTCAAGTTTAAACATGATAAAGTTTGAGTTCATTAGTTAGTAGATATAATAATTTACATTTAATCATACATCTTGATCCAATGGTATGCATAAAATTCAATATGCCAAATAATGAATGCACTAGTGTCAAGTTTCACATTCACAACACTTGAATAAAAGATCAACAGTTTGTAAGTGTTCATACTATTAGAATATCAATGGTGTGATTTGATGTTAAAGATTAAAATGTGTATAAGGTAGGTAGAGCTTCCAATTGGCACAATCAGGGGAGCTCAAAGCTTAGATCAATGGTGAGTGATGCAAGATTAATACCTAGTTAATTTAGAGAGATCAATGGAGCATGTTTGTTTTAAATTATCATGATGTAGTGAGTTGATGATAAGTATTCAAAGTTTAAAAGTTACTCAGTGATCATTGGAATTCAAATTTTCAAGCGAAGAGTGAGTGATTATTTTTTTTGTTATAAATTTTTATATATGTAAATTTTGACCATGGTATAAAAGGAAAAGTTGTAAACGACTCCGTGGTAGATCTATAAAAATTGGTTAGAAGGTTTAACTATTAATAAAATTGTGTATATTGAGATCCAAAGTTTATTTTGTATTTGAGTATGGTATTTAAGTAACCTAAAAAGGATAATTGAGTTTGTTATGAAGGTATTTGGATGTTGTAAGGTGAATTATCTATTGGAAATATTGCAGACTCAATGAGGATCATTTGTATGGATTTTGGAGGGTTGACCAATCCATATTTAGTATGAAAAAATGCTTAGAAGTTGATTTTTTATTCATTCATGGTGTTCTTGTGTATAAGGCTAATGTTTGAATAGATTGAGCATATTTATAAGTGTGTAATGATGACTATAACTATTTTAGGATGTTGCATGGGTCATTTGGATTGTACCTATGCCTTTGGAATGGTCTTGTGTTTCTAATTTTCTCAATGGAGTGATAAATTAGGGAATAGGTATCCATGAGACCTATAAGGGCTACTAAGGCCTCATTGAAAGGCATAAATGCTTAAGTGTGACTCATAGTTGTTGTACATGACATGTGTAGATAGTATTGAGCTATGTAAGATGTTTTAAGGGTTAAGGGAAGTATAAAGGCCATCCAAGAAGATAATAATCATGAAGGCTCTATAAATGGTGAAATCAAATATGATGATTTCTAAAGGTGAGAGACCTAAAAGAAGAGGTGTGTGTAAGAGTTGTAGAGTGAAGGAAAGAATGGGTGTGTGCCCAGTGGATGGGTTATAGAGAAGAACTAGTTTATGACCTATAGGTCATAATTATAATGTCATAATAGTGATCTTGCAAGTTTGAAGATTGAGGATGAGTGAAGAGGTAGAGAGTTATCCAAAAGGATGTTATAGATGCCTTGAGTGAGAAAAATATAGATGATGTCTGTATGAGTTTGGTGGTTTATTTGAGAGGGATATCAGAGTATGGACTATATGTATGACCATTTGTTAATGTTTTTAAGGTTATGATAGAGTTGTTACTAAGAAGTATAGAGTGATCCAAAATGTGTTTTTAGATGTTAATGGATATGTGAATAAGTGAAGGATATGATATACATTATATCTCCATCATATTGGTAGGCTATTCATGATTAGGAGATGTTTATTTCGTAAGTATTAGCAGGGTGTTTAACATCTAGGTTAGAAGGAATTGAGCAACATGTGGTCAGAAGGACTTGATAATCTTAGGGGAAGGTGCTCCTTGTGAAATAGGTGTTTCATTAAAGTTGGCTAGAAGGACTTGACCAACAGTTAGTTATAAGGACTTGATCATCCTATGGGTAGGTTATCCTTGTGAAACAAGTGTTTCACTAAATTATGGTCAAAAGGACTTGACCAGTCTCATGTTTGTGATCATCTTATAGGACAAGTAGTCCATGTATTTGTAGTCTTAAGAGTGGGTTTTATTCACTAAGAGGTTTTACCACATAGATCTTACGTTGTGTGTGTAATATTTCATTATCTTCATTATTAATTTCTATAAACATCATGTATGTTTCATGAATGGTTATATTGCATACTTAAGTGTTTGAAGGGTTTGGAAATTGAATTGGATTATTTGTCACTACTAATTCATCCCCCCTCTTACTGATTATACCTCTAACAATTGGTATCAGAGCAAGTCATTTATTAAAGTCTTGATATCTTAAAGGATATCCAAGGTACAATATGGGTAGCCATCAAATGCAAGGAGGTTTTTACACTAAATAAGAACTAGTGTTTAATGGATCCAATTATGCTTTTTGGAGTGAAAGAATGAGGACCTACATCATTTCCATAGGATTTGACACTTGGAAATATTTGTGGATGGTTATTCTACACCTACTCTTCCTCCATCTAGTGCTATAGATAAGAAGTTATTTCAGAAAAATTATATGGGAATGAATGATATCACTTGTGGTCTTTTAGAGAATAAATACATCAAGGTAATATATTGCATATATTTCAAGAAAATGTAGAAAACGTGGGTTAAATTGAAGACTATTTATGAAGGATATTCAAAGGTTACGATGGAAAAGTTTTAGACTCATAAAAGATAATTTGAGAGTATTAAGATGAAGGAAGAATATTCTATGGCATCCTTTCTATAGAGAGTTTATGAGATTGCGAACATCATCATAGGTCTTGGAGAGAATATTGAAGAAGCTACTATGGTTCAAAAGGTATTAAGATCTCTCTCTCTCTCTCTCTCTCTCTCTCTCTCTCTATCTATCTCTCTCTCTCTCTCAATTTTTAATTGAAAGTATCCACTATATAAGAAAGTCATGATCTTACATATTTGAATATGGATGAATTGCATGGCATCTTTACTACCTATGAGATGAGATTAAATGATAATATACCACCAAATAAGGAAGCAACATTTAAGATAGAAATGAAGCCAAAGAATAATTTCCAAGGTAATAAACTCTAAGAGGATGGCATATATGATATTGATGAATATAAACTAATTACTTTGTTTACTAGTAAATTGAATATAGGGTCAAGAAAGTATAAGGTTAAAATACCCTTCAAATGCTTCAATTATGGATAAGTAGGGCATTTTTCTTATAATTAACCTCATAAGCATAATAATAATGATGATAAAGAGCATGGTTAAGGTCATGATGATGGAAAGAGATCAGTTAAGTCCGATAAAAGCAAGAAGGGATTTAGATGGTTTGACAATAAGAAGTACTTTAAAGACAAAAAGAGTCTCTACACCAAAAACTATTGTAGCTCATCAGATGAGAGTGAATATAGTGACTCAAAGTATGATCATGAAGATGATGGTCATGTTGAAGATAAAGACATCTTCATAGATGAGGAAGGAGGTTGATCATATCAAAATAAGTCTACTTGGAGTGATTCAAATGATGATAAAAATGAGGTGGAATATAAGACTAAATTGATGAATGCTCTTGAAGAACTAGATATAGAAAATAGTATTAACAAGAAAATGAAGTCTCAAATCAAGCATTATGAGGATAAATTTAGTGTGTATGAATCAAAAATGAATGAAGAGACCAAGGATCATGAAGATATAGTCAAGCATCTCATATCAATTAGAAATCTTATTGACAAACCTGAAAGCTAAAGAAGATGAATGTTAAAGTTATATAATTGAAAATGAGTAATTAAAAGATGAGTTAGAGAAGTATACAACTAAGGTTAAATCATTTGTCAAGTTTGATAAAATTTTTAGTGATATATATGATATTTTGAGTGGTCAAAAACATGAAAGTGATAAAATTGGTCTTAGATACAAAGAAGAACCAGAAAATGCAACTCAAAACAAGATGAAGACTAATGTAAGTTGACCTTGATGGTAAAAAATTAGTGAAGGAATGAAGATGCTAGAAGAGTGAAGACAAATTAGATCAAAAAACAAAATGACATGATGTATGTAATTTTCAATTGTTACTATTACACATGTAATTAGTTTAGGCATCTAGAGAATGTAAGAAACCTATTAGAAATGAGTTTGCATGGAACTATGATGGGGATCATCAGTCAAAAGGTGTGAAAAAAGTTAAGTGATTAAACTATCTTGATGAGGGGCATTTTACCAAACATTGTCTAAATAATGTAAGACAAGGTGAGTCTTCTTCAAAAGGAGTAGGTTGTTTCAATTTTCAAAAGAATGGACATACTTCAATATTTTTTTCAAATTAGGAAAGGTGGGATAAGATTTTTACAAAAGGTATAGTGTGATTCAAATGTCAATAGAGAGGTCATATTTATAGATTCTATAAGCAAAGGCCTACAAGATATAATATGTTTAATCAAGATGCTAGAGTGTAATAAAGAAGGCAAGATAACCCATGGAAACCAAAGGTGGTAAGTGTGAGTCATGATGAGTCTGTAGGTCCAACTAATCTATTTTCTATGGTGGATAATCCTATAGAAGTTAGAGAGTTCTAAGATCTCTCATTGTTTGCTCATGTTGTGAATGAATAGACCAAGATCAATAAGAAGACTAAGGTTTTGGTTAAGGATAGTTATAAGTTGTGTATGGATTCAAATACACATCTTATTGTTGCTAAGCAAGATTCATGCAAAGAACATCAGTTATCAATACCTAGTGATGAGGTTCTTAACTACAAGGAAGATTATTTAATTGAAAAGGTATGCCATTAATCTATGCTATCCCTATGTGTTGTCAATAAAGTCTTAGAAGAGCAAGAAAATGTTAAATTGAATGATCAAGTTTTTTCTCTTAAGCCTAAGAATAATAACTATTAGTATTAGATGACCAAGGAGGATAAGGAATATGAGGAGTTGTGGGCAACTCCTAGTTTGACATTCTTTTAAAGAACCATGTGAAGTAAGAGGTCTCTGTCTATGATTCTTAAGAGACTCTTATTAGTGGAGAATAAATTTTTGTTATGGTGTTCTAAAAAAGGTCATAGAAGGTAAGAGATGAGTGTTTCTAATTGTATTTGGTGAGTCAATCTAGGAGAAGTGCTTTGATGAGGTTAGAGTTATGTCATCAGGTGTTTTTATTATATGTAGCATATGTAGGATCATAATGGGTGTTTTTAGGTTACATAATGAGATTTATGAAATTTCAAGAAGAATTTGGTTCTTAGAAAGGTATATGCACTTTTATGTGATTGTTCCAAGTGGTTTTATTTCTTGATGATCCTGTTTGTGCCTTTTAGAGGTTTTTATGTGCTCTCGAATTTATCTTTCTTATTAAAAATCAAAGTCATGGTATTTGAAGTCAATTTTACCAAAGGTATGAAAGATCATATATTGGTTTAAGAGCGTGTGATGGTTTTATCCAGGTGTGTAAGAAGTTTTAGAGGTGGGAGTTGACTATAAGGAGGTTTGTTGACCTTGTTTACTTTGAGATTTTAGAGTTTTTAGCTATGCTATAAAAGTGGTTTTCCTTATGAGTAAAGGTCTTAGGATTATTAATATGTTTATTGGGCCAAATGGGTTGTCAAATAGAGACTCACATAGATTTTAAGGTTTGTGGTTTTCAAATTATTCATGATTTTGACAAGATGGAAGCCTAATTAGCTAGTAGGTTTGTGAAGGAAATATTTTGCAAAAGATGATCCATGTGATTTAAATTGGTGTGACTAAGGGGAGTATAAGAGTGCTCCAAATATGAATTTTAAATTCTTGAAAGTATGTCTACTAAAAGTTGTGGGATTTGTAAGTTCTAGGTAGGGCTATAAGGAGTCTAGATAGGCCTAATGTAAAGAAGAGTGTTTTTTGATCAATTTTTCCAAAATAACAATGCATGAATTATTTAAGGTGATTTATTAGGTTGGATTAGAGACCATTTTTTATTTTGTGAGTGGCATGAAGTTCAGTTGGTGGTCCTTGATGTGGATTGAGAGAGAAGGCTAGTAAGCTTATGTGGTGGTTCTTCAAGGTGTATGGATATATGAAGATGATCAAGAGGTGAAATAGCTTAGTGATCTTAGGTAGAGTCCCTCTTAGATGTTTATTGATGAGTTCCATCAGATTTTGGTGCTTTTATGTCTTTTTTATTCATTGGGTGTAGTGCTTGGTTGAAGAGAGTATTGATTTATAATAAGAAGAATTTTTCAAGGCAAGAAGAGGTAGGCTCAAGGTAAGAGGGAGATTTTACCATCTTTATAATGTGGTCCTCTCCTATTGGTGGTATTTTAATGTCCTTAGGATCATTTTGTGCCCACTTTGTCATTGTGTCAAAGGAGGAGGAGGTTCATATTGTGAGAGTGATTGAATAGAGAGAAGGAAGGTGAGATGTATGATGGGTGTTGAAATCAATGACAAATGGGGAGATTGTTAGAGATATTTCAGTGATGTCATGAAGGCGTCCAAGTGAGTAGATGAAATGTATTAATAGTCTCAATGTTAATGAAAAAGTGTGTAGTGTGCTTGTACTAGTATTCTTGAATTAAGATTGGTTGATCTTCAATTTTAGCATGATTAGGGATGGGTTTAAAGTATTGAGAATATGCAAGGGGTCATATTAGAGGTTAAGTATAATTGGATATATTTTGGAAGTGCATGGTATTAATTTATTTCTTCATTTATATTCATCTTGTCATAGTTGGTTCTATAGTAGAAAAATCTAAATAAGCAATTTGATGATGTTATTTTCACATGTGTGAAGGTTCTAATAGTATCTTGATATATGGATGGTTTCCCATATGTAAGAAGATCATATGGTATAAATTTTAGTTCATTTGATTAAGCATAGAAAAATTTATTAAGGGGAAAAGTTGGCTTCTTAGATAGATTTAATATGTTTCCATACTTAGCTAGACCATAAATGCATGTCATGAAGATATAGATGAACCATAAAGTTTGAGCATTTATTTCTGGTACTTTGTGTAGACATCTAGTTCCTAACACTATTTTTGTTGAAATTTTCAATCTTACTTAAATTACACCAAAATGAAAAAATTAGGCCAAAATCCATCAAATGCGCTAAATGGTTAGAACTTATTGTTTACAAGTGCCAATTTAGGCTAATGTATCCCTAATGGGGCAACGACTTTTATGAGATACCTAACTTTGATTATATCATTTCAAGTTAAAATGATGATTTTGCAATTTATTACTCGGGATCACTATTTCCTTATAATTCATTTATGCACATCAGATGCCTTTGTTATTTTGTGTTGGTAACATCCTAAATGGGAATACGGTCCCAATGCAACTAATATTGCCTTTCAATTCCTCCTAAGTCAAATTATGACCCAATAATATGACTTTCTGACTATTTTTCTTAATTGAGGGATAATATCCAAAGAATTTCACAAATGTTGATTAATCTTGTTTAAGAATGTTTAATCCAAATCTAGAACTTAAGTGTATTTTCCATGGAGGTTATTGAATATTTATTTTTGGAAATTGATTATTGATATCTACATCACCTAAAGGCATGATCAATGGGGTGACATCCACGAGTCATAAATGCATAAAATATCTAAATCATGTCTCCCATGCTTCATTAATGCCCCTTATTCCCAAATCATTATGAAGGAAATTTATTGAGCATGGCCTCCAAAATTGAATGGATATTTAGCCACACATCTCCATCTTGAGATGGATGATCATAATTTATTCTGATCATTTTACAAAATCTATAAATACAAAGGCTATGAACATCATTTTAAGCTCAAATTTTGTAATGTTATAATGCTTAAATCTCTCCATAACTCATTTATGTTTTGATTATTTCATTATTCATATTTAGATTGGATTAATTAATAGTCATATTATATAGTTTTAATATCTTGAGCCTAGGTTTTTTGGAGTATTCTTGAGCCAAGGGGCCAAAGAACATCATTAAATTTTTTGATTTAAGTGTATTAAAATTGAACACATTTCAAATTTTGTCTTTAATAAATCATTGCTTTGTTAGATTTGATTGGAAAAAATAAATATTGTGCATGTATGCTCTCCTACCCATCCCATTTAGGGAACTTATGAGATCAAAAGTGCCATCTTTATTACAAAATACCTTAGTCAAAGGTTTAAAAGAGAAGTTGTCAAGGCTCTCCCCAAGACCTACATGGCTTGGGTGATCTAGAAACATCCTTTAAATCTCTTTTACTTGTCATTTATTTTTCTATCTTGGCTTGTGAGGGGGGCTTCATTACCTCCCATGAGTTTTATAGGGAAGCCTTGACCTAGGAATTCATCCCCTAGAATTATCTTCAACCCCTCTCTATAGGGGGTTATAAAAAATGGGATCACCTACAGGGATAGTGATTTGAGTGGTTAAACAATCTATTATCACTATGTTAAGCCCATGGGACGTATGATCAAGTTGGAAATCACACTACATTGAATAAGTTATGGATGTAGTGGTTGTAAAAAGGGCAAGACCTTTTTACAACAAGCCATATGACATGGACCCAACTGATGTGTTGCTTCTCTTAAATTTTGATGTGAAAGTCTTGTGCATAGGATCCATTTAGAAACATTCAAAAACTTTATAACTTATTTAATCCCACTTTAATGCACCTTATCAATTTAGGGATTAAGATGATTAATTAGTTGATTTGTCTCTATCTTAGATTACTTGGTATTGTTGAGGTGTTACACTATCCAAATGAAAATCAGTAATTTCCTTGATCAAATTTGTCATCATAAACATTGTGCCATCTTAGTCTAATTAGTGCATTTATGATGCCCATTTGAGTCTAAATCATTTTTCCAAATTAGCTTAATTCCTTTATTGATAATTCACATTCAAAAATGAATCTTTTTAAGTTTTAAGGGTTGATGTGTTAAATAAGGTTCATTATTTACACATTAAACTTATTTTAACTTGCATTTAATTTTTAATTTTTTGAATTGAGGGCCATTTTATAGACTCAAAATCCCACTTATCATCTTGATGGACTTAAATCATCTTGTGCATCACTCTCACTTTAAAGTCCTAGAACATATTTTGTATTATCCCCACTATTATCGTGTGACAACATTGTGCTTCTTGTTTGGTTTTAGTTTTATACATAGGAATTATTTCATTTTTTCACATCATGAGTTTCTTATTTCACATTATATTCTTCATAATCCAAAGATATTTCTTTCAATTTTATAGTAGAAACCTGTCAAAGTTGAACTAGCTTTTACGGTATTGACATATCACAAAGGTCTATATTTTAGTGTGTAAGTCACACCCTAGATTTTTGAGTTATCATGCCCTCTTCCAATCTATAATATTTAGACTTTCTCAAAAGTTGAGTAAATTCATGAACCAAATCTTCTAATTATTTGTGGTTCCAAGCCACCCTCATTTCTATATTCTCTTTGGTACCTTAGTAATTTAAAAAAAGAAGAAGATCAAACCCATACCTTGTTCATAAAATTTGCAAAAATTGATATATATCTAGTCAAACATAGAGAAAAAATCTTTTTAGACATGACTGAAAGGTTCACTCATAGTGGATCTCTTATGACTGTAGCTATGAGGATGAAAAATATTATGAGGGTCAATAAAATTATGTTATCTTTTTAGAAATCCCTATAATAGTAGGAATTGAGGAAAAATATAATTAATATGAACACCAAGAGAACCAAGATGAACTTCTTAGGTTGATAGAATCAGGTACTAGATTACCTTGAAATTTTCCTATGGAATAATTGCATACCTTAGTTAGAGAAGAATAAAGACAATGACAAGATCAAGTTTATGCAGAAGTAGACATACCTTCTTCTTCTAATAAAGGTAAAGAAATTATTATAGAGTCAAAAACCACAAATCCATATATTTTAACAAAAATCAAGAAAAAAAGTCAATGATATGCTGATCATCTTATCATGAACTTAAGTAACTCATTGGTGTCTACTTCTATTCACAATGATGCTTTGAAAGAACAAGAAAATGTGATTGAGTGTACAAAATAAACATTTGTTGAGAACATAATAGTGGTAGATCAAGGTAACCTAAATGATGAAATTAAATATGTAAGAGACATTGCAAAATGTTCCCTTTGAAATGGAACATACATTATTTAACCATAATAAACCTCTTGTCACTTTACAAAATTAGAGACCCAAACATTCAATACATATTAAGGAGACACCTCAAGATAATTTGGATAGCTCACCTCAACTAACACAAAAATTGGTAAATAGACAAAGAATTTACCAAAAGCAACAAAATAATAGACAACCAAATTCAAGGAATGTTTTACAATCCAAGAATCAATAGCCTATCTACTTGACTCTAGAGCAAATCAAAACCAAGTTATAAAACATAGGGTGTACATCCCTCATAAATCCATGAAAGAATAGGGGCATATTCCACCCTAACAATAATAATACCAGGGTCACATTCCACGCCAAAAACAATAACAACATGGGTACATTCTACCACAAAAATAATACTAAGGTCACATTCCACCCCAAAAACAAAATCAAGGGCACATACCACGCCAAAAGCATCATAACCAATCCATTCATGTACCAAACATGAAAGAGTGGAACTCTATAAAGGATATTATGAAATGATTGGAAACAAATAATAGAGTCAAGAAGTATAAATTTGATGAGATATGTCCATATCAATTTCATTTGACCATTCTCCAAACCCCCTTTCTAATTCATTTTGAGGCAAATTTTTTTGATAAACTTAAAGGAAACAGAGACCCACATGAGCACATACAAGCATTTTGATAAACAAATACTTACTATGACCATTTCCATGAAGTTTAGTGGGATAGGATCTTGACTAGATATTTAAACTTCCCAAGGGATTGGTTGCATATTTGAATGACTTATCATAAAAGTTGATCAACCATTTCTCTTACAACATAAAACATGAACTGACCATTGTTGACTTGTGCAGAGCCAAAAAATGTGATGGTGAAAGTTTTGCCACATATCTACAAAAATAGAGAGAATTAGTGGGTTGCTTTCAGCATAACTTTCCAAATAAACAATTGGTGGATATATTTTCATAGATATTACATCTTGAGGTTGCGTACAATATATGACTATCTTGTGCTAACTCATTCAAGGAAATTATTAAAAAAAGGGTGAAGATTGAGAATTATCTTATTTCTAAGGGACTTGTAAAGATTTTTGTGCAAGTCTAAATTTCAAATTAGGCCCAATCATCTACATATAATGTTGTGAAAAATAAGCCTACGAGATTTAACAAGAAAAAGAACATGGTTGGAAATGGGATGAATGAAATAAGGCATCTATAAATAGTGCAAGCTCCACCTCCACCAAATGTACAAATATCTCTCCCTAATCCAACACCTAATTTGTAGAGACAACCTCCATGCAAAACATTTCATAACAATTTTAGTGTCTTTAGTAAGTTAGGATACCCAATTGAAATAGTTCTTCAAAAGCTCATAACATAAAATATGTTTGTATGGCCAGTACTAAGTCCATTTCCTCATGATTAACTAAAATAAGATTGGTACAAAGAGAATAAGTGGTGCAACATTCATCATGTAACTGGTCATAGTTCCTACCATTCTGTCCAATTATGACAAATCATTGAAGAATTCATTGAATATGGTGAATTAGAGATTAAGTTAGCTCTTAATCAAGACACAAATCTAGATGTGGGGATCTAGAACGACCCTTTTCCTTGACATAATCCACTACCACCAAGAAACAAATAAAACCAAGGTTAGAATCAAAGACAAAGGTAGAATAAAAACCAACATCAGGGTTAGAATCATAATGAGAATAATAGGGATCATAATGCACATACTATCAATGTGGCTTATAGCAAAATTTCATACAAATATAACAATATTATGGGGTACAATTTTGCTTCCCACATTGTCATTGTTACTATGAAACCATGTGGACAATATCATGTTCCTCATGGCATGGGACCCATCATTATAGGGTCAACACCCTCTCCCCTAGTAATATCACATCAATTTTGTGTAAATAACTACAAATCCATTTGCAAGGGTTATTAGTACTGAATAACAACACCCTTTTTCTAATTATAAAGGATCCTTATCAACTCAAAACTATAAAAATACAACTAGAGGCCCATGAGTTATCATCCAAGGACATTTACCTTCCTCTTCTAATTATAATGGCTCCTTTCCACCTCTAAGTTATATAGTCACAACTAGATGCCCATGAGTCACCATCCATAGCCCTTTTCCCACTTCTTCCATGAAATCTAATGATAACATTATACCAATAGTCCCAAAGCTAGATATTGTGCCAACAAAAGCTAAACTAACTCAATATAAAATCAAAGAGCCTTATAATTTGGTAGACTAATTAAATAAAACCCCTACACAAATTTTCATATTGTAACTCTTGAGAACATTATAACATTCATAGAACTATTTTGAACACCCTTTTGAAATAATACATTATGCCTAATGATATAAAACTTGATTAGTTTTGGAAACTAGTCAAACATTTGTCTTTGTTTTGGCAAATCACATTTGACCAAAAAGACATGTCTACTCTTGGCCCAAATCATAATAACCCATTATACATTAATATAATCATTACATATCATAATATCAAGTAGGTTTTTATAGATAATTTTTAGGGCTGAGAATCATATCCCATAAATTGGTACAATTATTGGATTATGCTGACAAAGACATTCAATCAAAAATGATTACAATCGAGGCTTACGATAACACTGAAAGGGAATATTTAGGCACAATATGATTACCAAACATGGTTAGGTCCATTTCTCACCATACATTGTTCCTTATGGATATTGAACTTCTTTATAACATACTTCTTAGTCATCTTTGGATCCATGAAGTACATGTCATTCCTTCCACCCTACACCAGTGCCTTAAGTTTCCCCATGAGGGATTAAAGTAGTATTCCTACTAATCAACAACTGTATCAATACTTCAAACATCTTGAGGTTGAATTCCATAATTATAAATATTACCTAGGTTTTGAATCTATTATGATGAAGAACAAATCCATAGTTTCACATCCATCTCCATCTAATTATATTGACCCTAATGATCTAGCTTCCACTTCAACCAATCTATTTTCCATAGCTTTTGTGAAGAAGGTTGTTATTGAAGATGTGGGAATTTCCATGTATCATATAAAGGATGCCTTCCATTTTTAAAAGTTTTTTGAATCCCATAAAATATATGGTAAGCCTAAAGCTTCATAGAGTCCTAATATACCCAACCATATTTGGAAATAGAAGAAACATCAACATAAAACACCACCGGTGTTTATTCTTTATATCATGCCAAAAAAATATCATGAGGTTTTTACCAAAGGATATTGGTTATATTTTGGAGGCCTAGCTAATTTATTTTAAAATCCAAATTATCAAATCCCTAATTATATCATAGATCATATTTATTATATATGAAAAGAACTTATTCCATGAGTGTAAGGAATGTTATAACCCTTATCATTTGGAGTTATCAATTGGAATTATGGTCTTGGATTTATACCACCTGGCGGTGACCTCATGACTTTTGATAGTGACTCTTCTGAAATAACTAGTGATAAGACTCATGAAAGCGATGCAACATCCCATTATAGCCTTTTTGATGAGCTTATTGAGACATACCTATTTGATTCAAATGTCATTTTAACCTTAACCATTGGATATTTCCATCCTAAGTCAAGAAATTATTCTATTGGTGCTTCCCTTCATGAAGCAAAACATCATATTTTTACCATTAGAGATTCCAATCCTAAAGGAAACCCTCATTGTTCCCTATGCCTTTGACACTTGAACTCATTGATTGGGACCAATAAGATTTAGTTATACACCTTGATGACATTCAAAATGAAGAATCAATTTTAGAATATATGGGCTTAAGAGATGGATTGCCCATTAGAGATCATAAACAAGGCTTTGATTTTTCAATGGATCTTTCTACCTACTTTGGAGAGCCGGCAATTTTTTTTGGTCATAATAAAGAAAAGACATCGAGATCTTTAGATGAAAACCTCTTTGAGGAACTTGCTATTTTGGGAAAAAGTAAATATAAAGATAAGCATTTGAATGAAAACCTGTTTCACATTTTCTTAGGTGTGAAAGTTTGTTCATCCCCTCATAACATAGAAGGTCAATTTAGCCCAAGTTGTATAACCAGTACAAGTATATTTATAAAACAACAACAAATGTTTGAGCATCTTTCTCTTGAGTTTATAGGGTGTTTTAATACTTGGACTTTACTTGAGATGGTATATTTTAATTTGTCATACTATACAAAACTTTGGGAGGAATAACAAGAAGTTATGGTAGAAGAAGATGACCACGATCATACCTTGCCTACAATTCTAGAAGATGGATCCACACTCATTCTAGAAAATAGAATAGAAGTGAACTTGGGAATCTATAAAGATCCAAAAATTATTTATCTTGAAGATTCCATTACTAAATTATAATTGATCAAATTATATCCCTACTAAGGGATTATATTGACATCTTTGCATGGGCATATTTTGACATGCCAAGCTTGGACCCAGACTTGGTTGTGCATTACCTTGTTGTCCATCCTGATGCTAAACTAGTCAAATATGAATTGAGGAAGATGCATCCATGCATCACCCTATTAGTTAAATCAAAACTATAAAAAAATTTAGGATTAATCTTTATTAGGCCATTAGATTATTCTGAATGGATCTCAAACATAGTCATATTAAATAAAAAAACCCTAGGTATACATATTTGTACTAATTTCAAAAATATCAACAAAGCATGACTTGAAGATGATTCTCCTCTACCCAACATTGACATGATTATAAACTCAATTTTTGGGTACAAGATTTCCTTAATGGATGGATTTTGTGGATACAATCAGATTAAGATATCCTAAGAAGATCAACACAAGACTTCATTCACCACTCCATGGGGAACATTATGTTACTAATTCATTCCATTTGGTTTGAAGAATGATAGAGCCACATATTAATGTGCCATGACTATCATCTTCGATGACATGATTCATGATATTGTTGAGGAATATCTTGATGATATACTATCAAAATAAATAACAAGAGCTAGACATCCTGATGTTTTAAAAAGAATCTTTGAGAGGTTTCATGAATATAAAGTCCACCTAAACCATAAGAAATGTGTCTTTGGAGTCACGTCAAGGAAATTTCTAGGTTTCATTATATCACAAAGAGGGATCAAAGTCAACCTTGTAAAATTCAAGGATATTGTGGAATGACTCCACCAAACAGTCTTAAATAGCTACGAAGGCTACAAGGAAAGGTCCAATCTATATGCATTTTCATTTCTCAATTGACAAATAAGTGCCACCCATTTACCCACCTTTTTAAGAAAGGGGTAAATTTTCAATGGGATGACTATTTTTTGATAACATCTATGAAGCTTAAGACATACTTGGCCAATCCACCAGTTTTAAGACCACCAACACAAGAAAATCCACTACTTATTTATATACTAACCATAAAGCATGCACTGGGAAAACTTTTGGCCCAACATGATGATCATGGTAATGATAATGTTGTAAATTATTTAAGCCAAACATTGGTGGATTATGAACATAATTATATGCCTATTAATAATGCATGTTTGGCTATGGTGTTCACTACTCAAAAATTATGACATTATATGTTAAACAACAAAATAATTATCATCGCCAAGGTGGATACTCTCAAGTTATTTTTATATAAAGCCACTCTTCAATCAGACATGGATAAATGGGTTATGTTATTAAGTGATTTTTAAATTGAGTACCATAATAAAAATGGAATCAAATGACAAATAATTATTGACCAACTTGCAAAAGCTCCTATTGAATATACTCAACCTCTCAAATTTGACTTCTAAGATGATTCTATTATGTCAATAGAACAACCATCACAGGAACCTGAAACATGGAAGTTGTAATTTAATGGCTCATTTACATCTCATGGATATGGAGCTAACATATTATTGATCACATCATATGGGGATTTGATTCCCTAAGCATTTCATATGTAATTTCATTATACAAATAATATGGCTGAGTATGAGGTATTGATCTTAGGGATATACCTTACCATGCTGTGGGATATTTAGAGCTTGAAGTTCTATGGTGATTCCCAATTAGTCATCAATTAGAACACTAATAAATATCAAACTAGAGATGACAATCTTGTTCCTTACAAGAAAATTGTTGACAATCTCAAAGGTCATTTTAAATCTTTGTAGTTTGAAAAAGTTCCAAGAGCAAACAACAGATCTACCAATGCCATGGTAATGATTGGTTCCATGTTATAGATGGATTATTGTGCTAAAGAGTATTAGTTCCTAATTGAAAATCTTCTAGATCCTACACATGTCTTATTAGATTTAGAGAGGATATGCACCATTATCAATCCCAATCCCCCACCTAAATTACTTTGGTTCCAAGATTTTTATAATTACTTCCATGATCATATATTCCCAGCCAACCTTTCTAATAACCAATAGAAACTTTTAAATCATATCTTAACATGTTATACCCTCTTAAGAGACATGATTTATCATAAAGGCTATGGTGGAATGCTTCTTTGTTGTTTATCTTTAGGATAATCCAAACTAGCTTTGAAGGAGATTCATGAAGGAATGTGTGGGGCCCATACCAATAATTTGTCTTAGAAAAGAAGATCCTCCAAATAGGATATTATTAGACAAAAATGGAGATTGATGCTTGAAATTATGTGAATTTTTTCCCTTGTTAGCAACATGGAAACTTGATACATACACATTCTTTACCACTACAACCATTCACAACACCATGGTTGTTCCCAACATGGGGCCTCAATCTAATCATGAAAATTAACCCAACATATTTAGATGGCCATAAGCATATCCTAAATAATATCAAGTATTTTAGTAAGTTGATTGAGACCATTCCTCTCACTTATGTCACTAAGAAGAAAATTTCCAAATTCATCCGTTACCATATCATCTATCGATATGGCATCCCTACTTGTATTATATCTGATAATGGTGGATCCTTTATAAAACAAGATGTAAAAGCTCTTTGTGAAAAATTAAAGATCAATCACAATAAATTAACTCCATATAACCCACAAGGTAATGGACAAGTTGAGGCATCAAATGAAACCATTGTATCCATTTTAAATAAGATCGTTAATGACACTAGCCATAATTGGCACTTATAAATATTTCTTACCCTCTGAGCTTACAAAACCAATCATCAAACCCAAATAGGAGCCACTCCATGCTTCCTTGTCTATGATAATAAATATATTATCTCGATTGAGATCAAGATTCAATCCTTGTGAATATCACTGGAACATATTGAAGATGATGAGGACTATAGAGTCTCAAGGTTGTAAGAGCTATAACTCCTTGATGGTAAGCATTTAACTACCCTAGAAAACTTCTAGGCCTATCATAACAGATTGTAAAGAAGCTAAAATAAGTGAATTATCCCTCAAGATTTTTATATTGGTGAATTAGTTTTGAAAGAGAACCAAAAAAACATGAATGTTAAATGTAAAAATAAAGGTATGTTTTAACTTAATTAGTTAGGACCAATTGTTATCACGGTGAACTATGGATTAAGGGCATATCGGCTAGCTAAACTAAATGGTGAAGATATTATAGAGCCTATGAACATCATGCACCTTAATAGGTTTTATGCATGAACAACTTTGAACCATTTTCTAGAAGATCCTTAACTTGGAAGTAGCTTGTGATAAAGTAATTTTATCCTACCCTAAACACATTTTATACTACCCTGGACCACTCTTCAAAACTTTAGATAGTGAAGAATTTGAACTATTGGCACTCTAAACACGTTTTATCACATCTTGGAATATTATATTTTAGAACCATATTCATTGGACCATTATTGAAAGAGAACCCTATTCTTTATCCCACCCTGGAGCATCCATCTATTGGACCCTCTCCTTTAGACCATTCTCAATGAGAACCATATTCTCTTTTATGTCTTGGGCATGTTGAAATATTGAACACTTTTATCCCTTAACCAATTATGATCCTGATTATGTCTCATGAACACATTTGATGCTAGTTCTACAAAGCAATTCAGCCATGACAATATTTTGTAGCTTCTTCTATGGATAATTAAATAAGAACATCTTCTCAACTCAGGATCTGACTGTCACATGGTTCTTCAAATTAATTTCACCAATCATTATAAGATTGACTTGAAACTCCTTAAAGATTAATTTGATACTCTTTGGTGAACATTGTTTCTATATTTTTAGGATCCTCACTCTAGTAAATTTGTGAGCATGTGTCCTTACAACTAACTTTAACTATTATTAGAACTATTAGTTGGTTCCTTGGTCCATTGTTTATATCCATGAAGGTTGTTGTAATTGGCTTAGATATTTTATTAGAAATTCTACTCTTGTATGAGCATATACTTGACTAAATAATCCCATCTTGTTCATATTTTATCCCAAAAAATCAAAAACATTGGAAATACTTAACAAATACCAAATTCATTAGATAATTGATTCACAAAAGAACAAAAACATTATCTTTCACTTATATACATTCTGATCATCATGATCTTAATATTTTGTAATAATTTTATCATAGTAATTTTTTGATATGTAAGTTATCTTATTACATGCACTTTCCATTTTTCAAGATTATTTTCTCTCATCCCACCAAATTACCATTTTACAAGACCAATCTCATTTGTCAAGTCTTCCCTTCTTCTTATAAAACATTAATCATATGTTTATGGTCATCATCATGTCTTCCATCCCACTTCCTAGGAGAATTACATTTGGCTTGAAGTTCATGTTGGAACATGTGTCCATGGAATTATGTAGATAGCATCCACTTGTCTTGTACATCTAGAGTCAGCTCGACCAACCCCTTCCTTTCCTTCTCTTCCCCCATTTTTTTGTTGTTCTTATTTAATTAGGGAACAACTATTTTGTCCTTGTTATTTGTTATGTTGTGTTGGAAATTAATGCCTCTACCACATGTGCATGAACAATTGTATTTAAACCACACTAACTTGGTTTTTGTTTGTGTGTGTTTATTTGAGTTTTTTGGGTGTTTTGTTATGTCTTATTAGTGTTTTTTTGTGCTTAAAAACCTATCCTTTTATTTCTTACCATTTTCTCCTTTTATTACTTTTTGTCTCATCTTGTTCTTGTGTTTCCCTATATGTTTTCATTTATCTCATCTGTGTTTCAGAACATCTTGATGATTCACATGGATCTTGATTATTTATATCTTGATCCTATGTTATTAAGTTGTTTTTGGACCATTTTATTTATTTAATTATTGTTGATGTCTTATTTTTCTATTTGATTTTATGTTCAATAACATATTGATGGACCATATAGATCTTGATTATTCATATCTTGATCCTATGTCATTCAAATGTTCTTGCTTTTCATTTTTAAACATTCTCATTTCTACTTGAATCGTGATTATTCATATATTGATTTTAAGTTAGGTTTATCCATGTTTATATTTATCTTTTGTCTTTTTTTTTTTTTTTAAATGTATATAATTGTAACTCTAGTTTTGGTAATTAATTGAACATTATCCTTAGTTATATGCATTCACATTTGAATCAACTCAATGCAATTGGAATATTATGTCATTATAAGTTATTCATACTTATGATGCCTAATTTATTTTTCTATATCAAACACATTGTGCTAAGGTTTTAAATTCTTAATGTCAACATCACTCTAATGAATAGTTTTCAATAACACTTTGCATTATCTAGGCTCATGATATGAAATTAAGCATCTAAGTATCATGCATTTTTGTACTTGAATCAATGCTTAGATATGCATCTCTTTACATACATTATGAGTCTAATAAAACATTGGTCATTTTTCTTCATCCCTCATTCTATTTTATCCCATTTTTGGGAGAGCTACATCAACTTGGGGTCTTGTTGGACTATGAAGGTAGTGTTTAATTTCTATTGAGGTCAGCTCAACTATCTTTCATTCTTATTTTCATCTCTTTCATCACTTTGTTCATTCTCGTATGCTTGGTTTCTTATGGCTTTGTAAGACATTCTACCATCACATGTACATTTGCTCCCACTCATTTAATCTATGCATTAATTTATGTCTTTGATCCACTTTGCTTGTTGATTCACCCATGCTAAGGCACAACCTATGAATAATGTTAGAATAAAATCATCCTTACAAGGGTAAACCATTATTTATTATTTATCAGTGATCAAAAGTAGCCCTACTGGGGTAGAAATGTCATATCATGATCAAATTTACTCTAAATGGGGCATTTCTTATTATCTTATCTTTGGAGACTACATTCTCCTATTCCTCTAATTATAGCTCTCCACACTTTTACCCATGATGTAAATATTTTAGTGTGAAACTTGTCTTGAGATTGATCAATGTCATAAACATGCACCTTGTACTCTCAAATTGGGTACATTTACAGTGTGTCCCTTACATTTATGGATTTAATCCTTCCCATTCACCCCATATTTAGGGACCATTATACCTATAATTATATTTTTATCATTGATGGTAACCATGTGTGCAAGCATTAGCTCATCTAGATGTGATCTATTCCATAGGTTATTCTCTCACTTTCTTCCTCTTTTTGAGAGTCCATCCTTCTCTTTCCTCCTAGTATGTCCTCTTGAGGGGGAATCATGGGTCATTTCTAATTTCTTCTTGAAAACTCTCTTATTTTAAAACATGTCACTTTTCTTGAATATCTCTTTACACATTCTCAAATAGGGGTAAAATTTAGACATCCAATTCCTAACACTATTTGTGTTGAAATTGTCAATCTTACTCAAATTGTACCAAAATGCACAACTTAGGCCAAAATCCATAAAATGTGCTAAATGGTTCGAACTTGTCATTTACAAGTGCTGATTTAGGATAATGTATCCCTAAATGGGGAAATGCATTTTATGAGATACCTAACTTTGATAAAATCATTTCTAGTCAAAATGATGATTTCACCATTTAGTGCTTTGCATCACTATTTTTTTCTAATTTGTCTATACACATTATGTGCCTTTGTTATTTTGTGTTGGTAACATATTAAATTAGAATATAGTTCCAATGTAATTAACATCACCTTCCAATTCCTCGTGAGTTAAATTATAACCTAGTAATATGACTTTCTGACCATTTTGATTAATTAAGGGCTAATTTCTAAACAATTACACAAATGTTGATTAATCTTATTTAAGGATAATTAATCCAAATCAAGAACTTATGTAGATTTTACATTGAGGTTATTGAATATTTCTTTTTGGAAATTGATTTTTCATATCTGCATCACCTAATGACATGATCAATGGGGTGGCATCCACAAGCCATAAATGCATAAAATATATAAATCATGCCTCACATGCCTCATTAATGACCCTTCTTCCCAAGTCATTATGAAAGCATTTATTGAGCATGACCTCCAAAATTGAATGGATACTTAGCCACACATCTTCATCTTGAGATGGATGGTCATAATTCATTCTAATCATTTTTAAAATATAAATAAATAAAGAGGCCATAAACATTATTTTTAAGATCATATTATGTAATTTTATAATGCTTAAATCTCTCCAAAAATCATTTGTATTTTGATTATTTAATTATTCATATTTGGATTGGCTTCATTGATAAGCATATTAGATAGTTTTAATATCTCGAGCCTAGGTTTTGTGGAGTGTTCTTGAGATATTGGAGGATTTTTCCACCATTGTTGATGAAGACAAGGATGCTTAATCAAGGGGAGAACATGTTTTTGAGCCACTTTTGAGAAATGGAGTCACTTTGGAAGGTAATGGTTTAATTTCTTTCATTTCTATTTTATTATTATTAGGAAAATTCCACATGAATAGATTGGCTTGATTTAGTTAACTCTCTATGCATTTCTCTTTGATTTCTTTGACTAATTTCTGACTAATCATTTCTTGTAGTCCAATCTACACTTAGAAAGTCAATTGAGGTCAAAGGATTCCATGGAGATATTATATAAAGTGCCAAAATTGTCCCCAAAAAATATGGACTCTTGAACTATTTTCTAGCTCAAGTTATAAAGCTTCAAAGTTGCTCTTACACACTGTGTTGGGGTAGAGACCATCAAGTTTAAACACATTGAAGTCTAAAGTAATTAGTTAGTAGATCTAATTATGCACATTAAATCATATATATTTATCTAATGGTGCATGTAAGATTATATATGTCAAATAATTAACATGTAAATTACAAGTTTCAAATTAATAGATATTGGATAGAAGATCAATAGTTCATTGGCATTTGTACTATCAAAAGATTGATGGTGTGAGTCAAAGTCAAAGAGTCAAATGTGTATAAGGCACATAGAGCTACAAGGTGGCATAATCATAGGAGCTTGGATCTTGGATCAGTGGTGAGAACTAAAATATAAAGACCTAGTTAATCTATAGAGATTGATGGATTGCATTTGTTTGAAATTGTCAAGAAGCAGTCAAATGATGATAAGTGTTTGAAGTTTAATAGTTCTTTAATGACCATTGGAATTTAAATATTTAAATTTTTAAGGGGATAACTAGTGATTTGTTTTCATGATATAATTTTTGATATATGTATAATTTGACCATGGTGTAAAAGATAAAGTGTAAAGGATTCAAAGGCACATCCATAAAAATTGATTCAAAGGTTTGAATATCTATATAGTTGTAGATATTGAGATCCAAAACTGGATGCATATTTAACCATGGTCTATAAGTAACCTGGCATAGATAATTGAGTTTGTTTTGATGGTATTTATATGTTTTAAGGTGACTTAGCTATTGTAAAGTGTTTTAGAATCAATTAAGATTATTTATATGGATTTTAGAGGTTTGACCAGTCCATAATTAGTATTAACAAATTCTTAGAAGTTGATTATTTTTTCATTCATGTTGTTATTATGTACAAGGCTAATGTTTGAATAATTGAGCATATGTAGAAGTGTTTAATGATGATTTTAATAATTTGAGGATGTCAAATGGGTCATGTGGAGTGGACCTATGCATTTGGAAGTGGTCTTATGTTTCTAATTTACTAAATGGGGGAATAGGTCTCTATGAGACCTATAAGGGCTACTAAGGCCTAATTGTAAGGCATAACTACTTAAATGTGACCCATAGTTTCTATGGCTAACCTATGTGGATAGTATAGAGATACATAATATGTCTTAAGGGTTAAGAAAAGTCTAAAGGCTAGGCAAGAAGATAATAATCATGAAGGCTCTATAAATGGTGAAATCAAAGATGATGATTTATAAAGGTGAGAGACTTGAGAAAAGAGGCGTGTGTAAGAGTTTTAGAGAGAAGGAAAGAAAGGATGTGTACCTAATGGATTGGTTGTAGAGAAAAGATGGTTGATGACCTATAGGTCATAATTTTGATGTTAGAATAAATCTCCTATGGGTTTGAATATTGAGGATGATTCAAGAGGTCTAGAGTGATCCAAAAGGATGTTTTGGATGCCTTGAGTGTGAGCAAAAGATATATGATGTTTGTGTGAGCTTGGTGGTTGATTTGATAGGTATATCATAATGTGGATTATGTGTATGACCATTTGGTCATATTTTTAAGGTTATGATATAGTTATTTTTAATAAGTGCAGAGTAATCCAAAAGGTGTTTTTGGATGTTTATGGTTGTGTGAAGAAGTGAAGGGGGATGATATACATTGTATCTCCATCAAATTGGTAGGAAATTAGTGATTAGGATATTTTCATTTCATATGGATTAGGAGGGTGATCAACATTTAGGTCATAAGTACTTGACCAATAGGTGGTTAGAAGGACTTGATCATCTTAGGGGTAGGTGTTCCTTATGAAATAGGTGTTTCATTAAAGATGGTCAAAAGGACTTGACCAAAATGTGGTTACAAGGGCTTGATCATCTTAAGGGTAAGTGCTCCCTATGAAATAGGTGTTTCAATAAATTATGGTTAGAATGAATTGACCAATCTCATTTTTATGTATCATCTTATAGGATAAGTAGTCCATGTGTTTGCAAGCTTGAGAGTGGGTTTTATTCCCCAAGAGGGTTTCTCATAAATATATTGTCTTTTATGTGTGATCTTACATTATCTTAATTGGCCATTGATATAAGCATCTTTTATGCTTCATGAATGGTTGTATTAAATGCTTAACTATTTAAAGGGTTTGGAAATTGAATTGGATTATTTGTCACCACTGATTTACACCCCCCCCCCCCTCTGCCCTTCTTCTTAGTGATTGTACCTATAAAAATAAGTGTTTGTAAGGTCACAAGGCTACTTTCTCTTGAAATGATCATGCTATTCTCATGATTTTATTATGGTTAGGAGTACTTGGCATAGGATCTATATATACTTAGTCATTATTATATAGGCTATGGATGCCATTAATTTCATAACCTAGAATCTCATCAACAACCTTCTCAAAATTACTATATTGAAATTACAACATTATAACCCTTTTACATTTCATTATCAATTTTAATGATGCATAAATAAGATAAAGTACCATTTCAAACAACTATTATTATTAATAAATGTTTATAGAATATACAGATTTCATAATAGTTAAAATAGAGTAAATAATTTATTCAAACTTCTTAATAGCCAAAAGGCTCATAGGCAAACTTGGGTGATAAAATTTTAGCTTTAATGGTGTCCACGATACTCTTGAATATAATGGATTCCATTATACTATATAAAAAACTAATTATCCAGAGGTTCACTTCACTAAGTTTTCCTCTTGGATCATTTGGTTTGAGCTCCTTTTATAAATTTTCAAGAACATCTTTGCTAGGGTGGAGTGCACACACTAGGTGTTGAACTAGAGCCTTCATAATCATTCATGCCAAATTCATCACATTGTACCCTTCACACTAAATTTACCACATATCTTCCAACCTAGAAGATGCCTTAAAATCATAGAATTAGTTAGCCACCTACTAGCTTACACAAGGTTTACGTTAATTCCTCCAATTAGCACCAAGATTCCAAAAGGTCATCATCATCTAAAATGATGCCTCACACTAACATGTATATCATTCTAGAATGAATCCTTAAATACTAAAATAATGGACCCAACATTACCCCATAGAAAATTTATATTCCATCCTCAAAATAGCCTATCAAAGTTTTTGACACGTAGAACTCGGGTGTGCTCTCCTTAAACACGATGCTAAAGTCCTCAAATCCCTTTATGGTGAGTTTGATTTCTTAAGTGGTACTATCTATTTTAGTGGAGTCCAAAATAAGTTCAAGAATATTAGTCTTTTCCATCTCCTTTCTAAAAGCCTCTACATTTGCCTTATCCTTAGTCACAATCCCATCCAAGATTGCTCCTTGCTCATAGTCCTTAGTATACATAGTGTGGAAGAGTATTTACAAGTTTTTATCTTGGTACTTTATTTAGGTTCTTAGTGAATAGACATTCCCATGATCTACATATGATTTGACTTACTCATAGAGTTCACTTATTCCATCAAATTCTCTTTTTCCTCCTTTACTTATTTGAGGCATACATCTATGACTGATGATTAGTTGAAAAATCTCAATAATATGGCATTGATTGCATTTCCACCTTCTTATAGTTTCATGAAGCTCTTTTATTTTAACAAAAAGCTCCTTATATATCATGGTACATGGATCTTATTCTTTTTCTTTCATTATTAGGCGTATCTACTCCACTACCACAAAGATATTATCAACCTCAGAGAGGTTCAAAGTATCGATGATGACTAAAAGGGATGGTTCAACCATCTCTATATGCTCACATAGTTTCTTTAGCTGAAATTTGGTGGCATGTGTTTCATCTTCAACATCTTTGCAGAACATATTCTATTTTCTTTTCCTACCATCATTGATGATATTTATACATGTGAATTTAGTGGCCACCCTAATAAACACATTTATAGATTGCATTAGGTTCATGGTGAAAGGATTTATGATGATGGAGACATTCCCTTCTTTAGGTTCATTTGTACCTAAAATAACTACTTTAGTCACTTCAAAGTGAGGCTCATCCATGTAATGATCCAACAAAAATGTAAGTTATTTGTGCATCATATTTGTGGAGACTTGGGGGAATGGTGTCAAACATGTATAGGTATTCATCCTCCAATCCCTTTTACACCCTTTCCCTAATGCTTAGTTTCACATAGTCCTTATCAATGATGACTATATCTATTTATTATTCCTCCTCTTCACTATCACCACTGATTTCTTTGATGCTCTCCTTAGAGGACTCATCTACTTATTCCTTAAGGGGTTCTTCCTCAAACTTTTCCCTTTCATCCACTTCCTCCTCCTAAGATTTATAAATTTTGACCTCCAAGTTTATTCCCTCATTGTAGCATTTCCTTATTCCTATTGGGGTTTCAAGTAGTCAATTTTTGTTTTTCCAAGGTACTCATATTTCCTTCTTTTAATTAAGGTGCCCCTTCACTACTAAGGCATGCCTCTTGTGTAGATTCTTCTACTTTATTCGTGGGAGTGTTGGGCACTTTATTTTTTGTTTAATGGATAGTCCCATGCTTATGGAAACCTTATTGGCCTTATCTACCTTGGATACTTCCTTTTCCTTTGCATGTCTACACTTCTCTTCAAGCACCAATACCATCTCAATTTATTTTGTACTATGGACTATTTTCTTACAAAACCTTCTCTTATCCTCTTCTATTCATATAGGTTATTTAGAGGTTTCTTCTTTGGATGAAGAGCTCACCAAATTATTTGCTTATTCAAAGGTGGTAGTCTTACCACTTTCGATGGCTTCCTACACATCCTTGGTGTTTGGATACTCTTATTCTTATTATTTCAAGATATATGTTCTTTCACTTTCTTCTTCCTCTTTATCTTCCTCCATCCTAGGTGAAATGGTCTCTTCCTTATCCATTTCTTCTAGAGTTATAATTGGGAGCACAACTAGTCTCTTAAACTTCTTTTTTTTCTTTTTTTAGAATAAGTAGTCTCTAGCATGAAGGTTATGCACCTCTTGGGATCTAGAGGTGTAGCTTACTTTTTGGAGATAATATTAAACCTGATGCACTTCTTGATATCCTCAAACATCTCTCCCCACTTCTTTTGGGGGTCTTCTTTTGCATATTTAGCACTAACTTCCCTTCATCACTGATCAAGAGTGGGTGATTATCATCTTTGTCTACAATATCACCCTTTTTTGTGGCTTCATATCATCATACAATTTGAATATGCACCTGATTATTATTTCCCTTTGGAGGTTATGGATATTCATCAATCAGAATCATCCTCCTCATCCTTTATGGCCTTAGACTTAGGGTGTACATATTGGTACTTTAACCTACTCCTTTATTGATCCATGGTCTTCACCAATATCTCTAATTATTATGCATTAAGAATCTTCAGTAGCACCACTATGAAAAATTTAAAAAAAAATGTGTAAGGCAATTTTAGCCAATGGGATAGGTTTCCATCTATGAGCATGAGGTGCACTACATAAAAATGATGCATGATAGAAAAGGTCACCATTACTAACATGTGGTGGGATAAGTATTTTAGGATGCACCATTCAATCCCAAATGACTCGATGTATTGGTTTTACCACCTTTACACCCTTATTTTATATTGTTCGGAGAATTCAGGTGGGTAGATGAATTTTTGGTACTTCAATGTTAGAGAGTCATTATGCAGTGGGAACATCCATAGGTTATCATCATCACCATCAAGTACACTAATATCCTCCATCAAAATTAATACCAACATGAACCCCTCTAAAACATCTCATGTGCATTGTGGTATTATAACACATTATTAACTATCTCCTTCATAATAAACATGGAGATGTTGAACTTTTCCCATTTTACCATGTGGTAGGCATTGGATAAGTAAGTCTTGATAATGTTATACCATCATATACTAGGGAAAATATTAGAGATAATGAGGTATGTTAATGCACTCATGACAGGGTCCTATATATCCTTAATAGGGAATGTGAACCCTACTTTGTAGTAGCCTAGGAGTTTCTCAACCCTTTCCACTTCCACATCATCTTCCATCATTTAGTAGATGTTTGTCCCTATGCTTGGGAGCCCTATGATTCTATTTATGAGGTGTGTTGAGATATGTATGCACCTCCCTATGAAATATAACCTATCACAATAGATGTGTGAGAGGAAGAATTACATCAACTCCTCCATCTTGCTAAAACTTGGAAGCTAATATAACTAGGTCACACCAATGATCACTAGTTTGTATCAAATGGAGAAATAAAAGAGTTCAATTCCCACCTTGGTATCCATTCTTATGTCAACCATATAGTCTTGGTTGAGATCCTATGCATTGCTTAGTGTTGAATGGTTGTACTCGTTCAATCTACACATGTGTACAAAGGACAACAATTTCTCCCCAACTATGACCTCAAGGGGGAATTATATTTCTCTATAAATAAGCATTGCACTTATTTCTAGGTCTACCAAAATGATGCTAACACCTTATACCACCTGCACCTCTCTATTTATAGTGACTACTTCTTTTACAGTTTGTGCCTTCTTGGCATATTTTTGTGCCTATGATAGACCTAAACTTTACCTCTTCTTGCCCATTCTGAATCATCTACTATTAAAGTATGGTCTATTAATATTCCTAAATCCCTTAATGTTTCTTGTCACTTATTCATAGTCATGAGGTCTATGACTATGAATTTGGCTTTGAAGCTTTTAGTGTCATTAATGGTAGCCTCAATGTTTTGTAGAGTTTTTATTTTCTGGTTTATCTCACAATTCCTTTCCACTTGTCTCCTTTCCAATTCAAAGTAGAACACATTATCTATCTTATTTCAAATATTTTCACTTGGGGATGTGGATGCTCGGGTTTTCACTTATGGTAACATTTTTTGGTTAAACTCAAGTTTGGCTTTGGTTTGGATTTGTGTTCAGCTTTGTGTTTGGGTTCAAGTTCTCTCAATGTTTGTAACCTAGTCTAGTGTGTTATTTGCCTTTTAATACCTTATTTTTAGCTACCTCATTAATGCCTAGTGAGTAATAGAATGGTAGAACATGGATTTATTAAAATATTTTAAACCTATGAAATCCACAAAAATCCATCACCACATTCTCATTTATTGTGGATCTTTATGATGTAACCATCATAGTCATTAAATTATATTAATATATTATTTGGTAAAGTGATAGGTGATTAAAATGGTCACTTATTATCAATCATTGGGTGGGTGCTAGCTATCTAGACAATCTTCCTCTTGTGATTTATTCATGTTTGTATGACCTTTGACCTTCTTATGGCAACCTAGGTGTAATTTTTCACATGTGCATGATTCAACCTCCTTAGTTCCATCTCTCCTTCATGTTATTCTTCCTTTCAAACACACTTCCATTTATTAGTTGATTTCTTTCACTTTTGTCTATTATTTCTTTGGCCTTCCCTAATCTATATAAATTTATATTTTGGTCCTCTAGTGATTCATTCTCAAGGTTTATTGTGCACTAACATCTTTTGTACTTCCTTTTGTCATATTCTACTCACATCTCTCTTAAAAACTTCATGCATCATAAACCTTAGGTGTCTAGCCATAGGTTCTTAGAAAGCACTAGTGCTCAACTCACCTAACAAGTTTTATGCATGTAAGCATGAGAAGATTTCTCTTATGGTATTAAGGGCCATGATTATTCACCTAACACAAATGAAACAAACATAAATAAATGTTTGGATTGTGCTAAATTTTATTCTAGTCAATAAAACAACCAATTTATGACTGGGAAGTTAGAGTTTGATAGCATAAGAACCATCCTAATGATTATAAGGATTTGATCTATTATCATTAAAATACCTAAGAAGTATTTCACCTATCAACATACATAATTTACATATGCCAGTATACAATATGTTATGGATGACATAAGGCCCCATCCACCTAATTTATAGCTTGCCTAGGTGATTTAGATACTTGGAGTCATATAACAAGCCTAATGTGCCTTCGGTAAAAACCTTGTATTTGGTGTGCTTATCTTACCATAACTTTTGGCATGTTTTTTCTATGTTTTGGCTCCATCTTACTTGGGTGCATGTCTCATCTAAGCACTCCAAATCTTCTAGGAGTGTTCTCAAATATTTTTGGTTATCTAGTTGACCAATACACATGATGCATAATGAGGGAAATAAAAATTCCATGGGTATAATGGCCTCTATGGAAAAAAATAGTTGAAATGGTGTAGCCTTATTCAGGCACTTGTATGTAGTGTGATAGGCTAATAATAATGCTAACACTCAATCATCCCAATCTTTGAAACTAACATTACCTATATTTGTGAGGTGCATTCCCAATATTTTATTGAATGCCTCAATTATGTTATTCATTTGGGGATGATAAGGTGTTGGTTTATGGTACACAGCCATATATTTAGTCAATAAGATTTGAATGGTTGCATTGATAAAGTACATGCCATGGTCGTTAGTAAAACTAAGTGGGCATCTATAATGAGTAATGATGTTTTCTTAGGTAAACCTTTTTGTGGTGGTAGGTGTATGATATTTGGTTAGTAATACCTCAACCCACTTGGTAAAGTATTATGTGGCCACCAAAATGTATTGTGCACCTGTGTGCCTCATAGTAGGAGTAATAGTCCCAATAAATTAAATGGCCCATTTTTAAAATGGTTCTTGGGTAATGATGGGGATGAGAGACATCTCATCCTGATGGTTGGCCCTTCTCATGCATTGAAATATGTCACATGCTTTGGAATAATTTTTAGCATCTTAGAATAGATTTGGCCACCATAACTCTAATTGTATAACCTTACATGCCATATCATATCCAATGTAATGGCCTCCAACAATCCCCTCATGCACCTCACCTAAGATAGAATCCCATTTGTGTTCCAGGACACATCAGAATAAGACCTCATCATTGCTCAACTTGTATAGTTCCCACCAATTAGTTGAAATGGGGTGGCATAAACTATGAGATTCTTCTTCTCCTTGGTTGTCATAGTCTGGGGTGTAAATCTAAATGTCAAAAATGTGGCAATATCTACCAAGCCTTAAAAGATGAATTGGACCTTGTATAGTTTCATGTCAAGCATATCATCCTCTATAGGTGATATTGCATTACCAAAGATGATGCAGGATAGATGGTCTAGGCTAATGTTTTTTTTTTGAGGCTTGACTATAACAAAGATCTATAATTCTTTAAATGAAACTATCCATTGACAAATGCACCCATGGAGAATGAGCTTGTTCACCATGTACTTAAGATCCTCATGATTAGTGTAGAATAAGGGGGTCACCAATACGTACTATCATAAATTTTGAAGGGTGTGGACAATGGAAAGTGCCTCACACTTAGTTATGGTGTATTTCTACTCTGCCTTGGTCATTTTCTAGTCATAAAAGAAATGGGATGGTCTATTTTGTATTTGCCTGGTTGTGCTAGAATGATGGTATTACGTAATGCATTAGCATGAACATAGAAGGGATCCATCCAATTAGGAAATTATAATATCGACATGTTTTTAAATTTGAGATTTAAGGTCTCAAATGAATCTTCCTACATTATGCCCCAATATAATGGGTCATCATTTCACAAGATCTCTTTTAGTAGTGTTGTAATATTGGCATAGTTACTTATGAACTTCATATAGTACCTATAATGGCCAAGAAAGGCATGAACATCCTTATGTGTTGATGGGGTTTAGAGATGAATTATAATGATAATATTTGATAGATCAATGAGTAAGCTATCCTTACAAATGATGTTCCTAAGTAAAGTGTAAAATGGTATTACAAAAACACACTTATTAAGGTCTAAAGATATCTAAAATTGCATACACCTATCAAACATGAGGTGTAAATGATCATAATGATCCTTCACTATCCCATTTATAATATAATAATATTATTATGCTTAGAGGAACTTGTGAATGAAGTCTTTAAAATTGGTTATCACCACTCAAGATAATATGGCTATCATATTATTGAGTCCATAGGGCATCACATTGTATGTGAAACAACTCCATTCTACCACAAAGGTAGTTTTGTGCTTGTCCTCCTCTTCAATTTAGACTTGATGGTATCCTAAGAATCCATTAGTGAAAGTTTATATCTCACAACCTATGATGCCATATAATAGTTCTTCAGTGAATGGAGTCAAAAATGGGTCAGTTATATAGGTGGGATTTAATAATATATAGTTGATGTAAATCTAGATATACCCATCTTTATTAATACTAATGACCATAAGGCTAACCCATTAAAATTATTGAATAGGGTAGATCATTCCTATGTCTAGCATACCATTAATCTCTATTTTGACCTTGGCATTAGGATTAGGGTTCATCCTATAAGGTCACTTCTTGACAAGTCTTGTGCCATCAACTAGCTTAATGATCATCTTCCTAAGGGATAGGTGTGTATCTTTCATGTCTCTATAGTTCTGAGGGAACAAGTCTTAGAATTATTTTAGGAGGTCTACAATATGAACTAGCTCTATGTTAGGCCAATAGGCACCCAATGTAGTAATATTTGTTCTCATTATGAGTTAAAATATACCTTTTTATTTTTATCATCACATAATAGGGCTTATTCTTCTCCTAATGTGAATCCTTGACTTATCTACTACCCTCAAATTTTTATATTTAGATGTGGGTAGGGTCTTCTTCCTCTGGAGTGTTATCCTTAACTTGGCACACTCGTTTCCTTTTACCTATCAAGTTTGTCTAGTTGTGTGCCTTCTATGTTTTATCATCCTCATCACTAGAGTCACTATTGAGGGTTTGTTATATAAATAAATTTGGAAGCACTAACTCATTCTCATTGAATATGTCTTCCAAGAACTCCTCCAATATTTCAATGTCCTCAAACACTAACCTTTGAACTATCTATAGTTGCATAATTAGTTCAAAGTTTTATAAAGAAAATTGGGTGTGAAAAAAAAGCTCCTTTATTGCATCCTAGTTGGCTATCTCATGGTGCATCTCATTGATAATGTACCATGCATGTACTAAGGTTTTTAAGGTCATATAGAAGACATGCACCAATAGGTACCTTGGGGTGTTTTTGTCATAGAGTGTCCATGTTTCTTCACAAAGGTGAACATGTGATATAGGGTGAAACTCACCAGATTAAGTTGAGATGTCCAAGTCCTCATTACTCTTCCTGAATCTAGTGCAAATGACCACCTTCACTTCTTGTCAAAATGGTAATCTAGGCATTTATAATACCCACCAATGAGTGAACATTCTCTTCAATTTATATAGTGGTACACCAATCCTATCCAATTCTTTTGGGATGTATGATTTGAGGTCTCATACATAGTCTTATATTGGATTACTCCCTGCATATCTTTGGAGCACTGCAAGTTTTCTCTTACTAAGGTGAAACACTGTCTTTCCCTTCCTCTTAGTGCAAGGGACCCACCTTTTAGAAGTGTGATCAATCTAGACCCATCCTATTTTTATTGGTTTTGGTGCCTTTGTGCATACCATGCAACAACTTCCACTAATAGATTCATATGCTTCTTTGACCCAACAATTTCAAATCAATGTTAGTGGCATCTAAGGCTGATTATCCATCTTCCTAGATTTAGCATCTTAGTGCCTTGTGCCATGATGTTATATATGTGGTTAATTTCATCCTCAAGTTCCACACTCTATACATAGGGGTATCCTTGGTCTTATGACAAGGCTATGAATACCCTCTCATTTTCATTTTTGAATGTCATATAGTGCTTCTTAAAGTGAATATATACATTATTTGCATATCACCATGGCCTTCCTAAAAGTGCTAGGTAGTTATCTTCTTCTTCCAACTCAATCACTTCAAAGTTAGTGTAGAATTTAGTACCCATGATATCTAAAACTATGCTCTTTAGATTCCTTATAGGCTATGTCTGGGTCTTGTTAGACATGAAAAGTACATGAGGAGAAGGCTTCAAGGTTGGCCTATCCATTTTATTAGAAGCATTCTTGGTCAAGATGTTGACCTTGGTGCTTGTGTCTACAAGGACCTCACAAATAGACCATCCATCAATACTAGAATTCATGAGGAGTTCTTGATCATACTCTACATTTTATGTATGCCAAAAAATTTGTGCCCTTTCCATGTGTGGCACAATGACATTAACTAGATTTTGACTCACATTCTCCAAGGGAAAGTTCTTTACTAGAGGAAACATTCCCTCTATTTGTAGGAGGCATAGGATCTTTGTTAATTCTTGTATCTCCACTTCTTAGATGTCTTACTTATTTTGGGAAGTAGTAACTTATGCTTCTAGATCTTGTGATAGTTGGTTCTCCCCTTGTAAGTTTTGGGTTACACTCATGGCTTGCTATAATACATATTTTTGGCATGTTGGTTATAGGTAAGGAATAGATTTGGGTTCAGGACACATTTTATGCTCAGTATGACCCTTATCTCTATTTTTTATGCATAATTTAGGTATTGGCGCAACTAGCCATTGAGTGGTTAATCCAATACTAGTAGTTTCCTACACTTTGATCATCTTTGTGTAGGTTTGTTGTATTTTTAGGGTCCATTTCTCTATCTTCAGCTCATACCTTATCATTCCTACACCCTTCTCTATGCTAGGCCTACCTTTGGTTAAATATTTGTACAAGTCAGGCATTTCTCAACCTTATGCGACCCTCAAAAATACCCACACATGAGATGTGTAGGCTAGTCCTACTAATAATGTTTTATGGAGCCATACTTATAACATGAGCATGGTGGGAACCTTTCATCACCTCATCCTCCACCTTTCCATTTGGTACCTTATTACATCCTAAATCCTATTTTCTATTGATTTTAGCCTTAATTTCCTTGGTTATTCTATCCTCTGACTACTATGGTGTCCTATCATGCACTTATTTCCATGTTCTCATGTATTTTGTCAATCATCCAATAATCAATAGTGGTATGGGTGTAAGAATTGCACAACTGACAATAAATGGTTATGTTGACTTTGATGGCATGTTTTAAGAAAAGATAGTAATGAACATCATGAACTTCTTGATAGAATCCACAACTTAGAAGCAATTTGTGCACATTCCTTTGTGGGTAGTTATTCCTATTATAGATTTTTGATTTGATATCGGTGTACCATAATCTACTTCAAGCATCTTGAAATGAGTTAGTGGTAAGATTTTGGAGTTAGGAGGACATATATTCAATCTACACCTCTATAAATGATCTAATCCTAGTATCTATGCTTTTAATTACCTCAGCTTTATGCATGGCTTCAAGCACTTCATGATGGTCTATAAAATTCTTCATGAAAATTGCTCTTTGAAATGTAACTAATAACCATCCAGTGAATCACTATGTATGATGAGAAGGGTGAATATCATATGAGAGATTCAAAAGGAGATTATTTAACCTTGCATCATATAAGGGCATAAATTCTAAAAGTCCTTGGGTTATTTATTTTAGCATAGTGATGTGCTACTATTCAAATTATAGAATGCCACATTCCTTTAGGAATACCTTCTTCAGTGTGTCATAGTCAACCATAGCTTAGTTAGGGTTAAATTTTATATACTAGGTATCAATATGATCAAGTCGAGTGGTAAAAAATTGGGTTATCTTTCACTTTGATTGGGTTATGCCCTGAGCATGCCACTTTAGTTCACACTTTAACATGCTCTATGGCATTTTCCATGCTATGATACCCTAGAAAGTGCATGGCCATTTTATAATAGATTTGTTATAGGGGGAGGGGTAGCTGGGATTTGAAGAACTTATCCCAATGACATATATATTTATTGTGACCCTCACATGCCTCCAAACACTAGGTTAGGCATTGGTCCTATTGTTACTACTAGTGCTATTATTTCAAAGGAACTATATTACTTACTTGTGGTGACAAACCACTTCCTAAGGGTTGTTTCCCATTTTGCATTGCTCACATTGATTGAGCTAGTATTCGTACACTCAAGTTATATTATAATGAGTTATTGCCCAATTCTTTAGGGTTATTTGTGCTCACCTCCTCATATGGAATAATATATTCAATCACAAAATTACACTCCAGGTCTGCAAAATATCTAAAATCTATGTAGACAATAAGGTCAATTATCACTTCTATACTTTTTTCAAGTGGGGAATCTAGTTCATGAGCATGTGTCATAGGTTCAAATGGGGTAGGCACATCGAACATCTCTTTAGTCATCAAATCTTGGAGGAAACCAATGAATTTCACACCTATCAAATGTTGAGCTCAATACATTTTTTCATTATATCTCTCCTCCTCACACTGCTATATTTCAAGATATCTTTCCCCATTCTATTCTCACTCATTATGGGTTCTCTCGACACTTCTAGGTTTTATATCTTCCATTAGTCTACACTATCTCTTATTATAGGTATGTTTTCTAAGATCTTAGGTTTTAATTTAATCATCCCCTTCCATTGCACTTCACCTACACATCTCCTTTTACCCTTTGCACTACTCATACATGAAAGGACTCTATTCTTTCATCCTTAAATTTTCAAATCCATAATCCACCATTAGATTTTTGAACTAGGCACTGAATTCCTTCACAAATTTACCTCTAGGTTTATGAAAAAATTGATACTCTACTTCTTTAAGGCATGAGTATGTTGAAAATATGAATTCAAGCATGTAAATATTCAACTCTCCTTGCCACCATTTATCTACTTCTACATTCTAATTGGAATCTAGGGTCTCAAGCCTTTCTAATTACTCTTTTATCCATTCATAGTGTTGTCCATAGTTCATACTTTGATGGGTTGAATATGCATCCAACCACCAATACACATGTTCAGATAATTAAAATAAAAATACCTTATATAGAGCATCATATAGGTTGTTTTAAACCCACTTTTTTGGCTTTTGTCCTTTATAGGTTCTATGCTTCAGTTTAAAGCTATCTTCCACCTATTGTAACCAGCATTCAATGTGTTATTGGGAGAGTTAGTATATTATTTTAATGCAGCATTGCAACAACAAAATTCAATATGGGTCCTAGAAATAAAACCAAAATTTTGTAGAAAAGTTAGGTGCACAAGATGTCTCAATTAGTTTTGGACTCATTACACTTAGCACAAACATGTGATTATCCTTTTGCACCCAACATTTTACACTAGCTTCACTAGCATTAATTCACATAAAAGACAAGCCTTATGCACTCACTTGAAGCATAGAAAAGAAATAATTAGGGCCCACATTAGGCTAGTTGTGCCATGGTACAAGTCATAAATACTAAGAATTGGTTAATTCCAAGAAGGTTTCAAGTAGATCCATTATTTCAAGCCTTTCAAGGACTAAGCTTAGTAGTCTATATATACAAGCGTATTTTAGGGAAGTTTTATAGTCATAAGGGCACAAGCCTATGTTAATCTAATTGTAGAATCATATAAGTGCTTTAAGGGTTAGAAGACTGATTTCTCTTTAAATGATCATTCTAAGATCACACTTTTAGTATGGGTAGGAGCACTTGGCATATGATCTATTTATACTAAGTCATTATTACATAGGATACAATTGGAATCATCATTTATTATAGGGATGCCATTAATGTCATAACATATAATCTCATTAATAACCTTATAAACATAATTAAATTGAAATTATAATATTCTAACCCTTTCATATTTCACTAGAAATTTAAATGATGCATAAATTAGATAGATTACCATTTAGAATAACATGCATTGTCATTAATCAAAGTTAATAGAGTATATGAAGTTCATAATATTTAAAATAGAGTAAATGATTTGTTTAATAAACTTAACAACCCAAAGGCTCATAGTGGAGCTTAGGAACTACAATTATAACCTTAATAGATCCATGCTACTCTTGGATCTAATGGTAGATATTATAGTGTATATAAAACCAATTATCCATAGTTTCACTACACTGAGTTTGCCTCCTAGATCACCTTGTTCTAGTTCCTTTTATAGTTTTTAAAGAAAATAGTTTTTAGGGTGGAGTGTGCACACTAGGTGTCAAGTTGGATCTTTGTTAATCATTCTCGTTAGCTCCATCACCTTGTGACATTTATGCTATAATCACCACATATTGCCCATCCTGGCAAATGCCCCAAAAAACTTAGAATTTGTTATCTACCTTCCAGGTGGCTCAAGGTCTATGTTGATTCCTTCAAATGGTGCTAAGATGCCAAAATGTAATCATCACCTAAAATTATTCCTCACACTGACATGTTTATCACACTGACATGAATTATTAAATATCAAAATAAGAGGCCCAACACCTTGTATTCTTACCCCGTGTGGATCTCTCTCAAATGTCTCATGTAATGGTGTGGAAAAACAAGAGAAACCATTGGGTACACCATCCAAAATTTACCTTGTAAAATATTTCATGGGTAAGGCTTAGGCACATAAATATAATGACCTATGATCAAGCTCCTTATATGTGTTCTAACCATAAATTTTAATGATACCCATCTATCCACCATACCCCAATGGAGGATCTATATGATCTTATATTTGATCACACTGTTTAAATTTTTATACATGGGGATATATTATACCATGTCATCTTTTTCCCACATCCTCACCTGAGGTAGGTGGTCCTTGACCTAGTATACCAATCTTATTGCCATGTACATTAATAATCACTCATATATCCAACACTAAAATAGTATCATAGGGCCCAATGTCTATTGACTTCTACTCAACATAATATTAAAATTATGCATGATATAAAACCACTTAACATATCCAATTTCATATAATTTTCCCTACTCAAATAAAAATTTCATAGAATGATAATATACAAGGGCACATCCCCATCTAAATAATGACACAAAACTCACATGGTCATAAGTTTGATGATGGATTTATAGATATATACAATGTTTGACACATGAAAAAAATAGTATCAATATGGATTTATGATCATCATACTCATTTGATTCTATTATCCATCGAGCCAACTCATAATGCTTATATTTTGATAGGAATGCATCACACATCATAAGAGTGCCCCTAATCAACAACACCAATATCGCTTGAACATCCTCAAAGGTATTGGATGCCTTAATAATATCTCCATACACCACCCATATAAAATTATCAGTAATATACTCCTAGTTTTGAATAAACATTATGATCAACTCAAAACTCAATGAGGATTTTCACATATCCATGATGCCTATGAATCCCAGAGTATCTAATCTAGCTTAGTCGATGGAAATAAAATGTTATACTAAACCAAATAGACATCTAACATTAATTCACCTCCATATTCACTATCACTTTTGAAAATTGTCAAAAAATCACATCTATTCATATTTTTTTGCAAAAGTTTAAAAATATATGTTTTTTACTTAAAAACTAATAAAAATAAAAAATGCCACTACTTTTATACTTTATTGGCCTATTTATTATTTCCCTAATACCGCAACCACCTATAATTCCATTATACCAGCCATTCACTTATTTTTCTACTTTAGTAACCATACTTACACTATATTTTTGCTATGGTACCTGTAGACACCTAAAACTAGCCACTACTAGCCTTCGACTAAACTTTAGACTGATTCCTACCAACCATTGCAAATTAAGCCTAGAAATCACTAAATTCCCCAAATTTGCTAATTAATCATTATGTAAAGCTTAAAATAACATTAAGACATCCCTAATTGGTGTATCTTATCATTTGTAACCATAACCTCTCATGGATTCATCCCAAAACACCTTGTGACATCGCAATAGTAAATTTGGCCTAAGGACCTATTAAATGGGGCATATGAACAAATATTAAATATTGAAAGAGCTAAAAGGCTTATAAAAATTAGTTAACAAGATAAACCTAGTTAAATGTCTATTTTAATTATCCATCTGAAATTAATGAATAACTAAAAAAGGAAATTCAAAAATGCAAAGATCCTAGCCTTTCATCATTGGATTTATGAGTTGTCAAGCTCTTTACAAATATCCTAAAATATCTCATTTTGGAGACCCATGCCTATTCATTACAAATAATGATTAATTAAAAATTATTAAATATAATAGGTCTAGTATTAATTCACTTAGGTTAGGTTTGAACTCATTCCATGTTTAAACTCCACGGTTGTAGTTAAATCAATTTGCTATAAATATAATGCCTATCCTATTAAATTAGAAGTTATTTTGGTGTATAGTTATCATGCACAAATGAATTCAAATATATTTTAATATAATTTTATAATTCCCATTTTGTTACAAGTAAGGTTATAATTAAAAAATATTGAGCCAAACATATGCCACATTAAGCCACAATGGTGCCAAGGAGAGAGGGAGCTACACAAAATCCATTGCCAAAGACTCTTTGAGCACAAACCAAGTAATCCACTAAAAAAATAATTTGGACCTCTCAATGAAAGTAAGAGATTGTGTGTATTTTGAATTTTTGTTGTGCTTTTCCTTTGGTTTTATTCATTAATCTCACCCCTAATATCTAGTCTTGTAAGTGTTAGTGTGTTTTTATTGAGTTTTGTTTACTTGTTCTAAAACTTTAATAACATAGTTTATTGGATTATTATGATCACAAATGTCATACCCAAGACCTAAAGTATATAAAATATCAAGGATATCAAATTAAATCTTTTAGTTTTTTAAATGAATGCTTGATTATCTTAAAAATTCAAGTTTTAGCATTATTTTTCATATATTTTATTTTTTAGTGACACATAGTTTACATACATACCAACATAAATTATAATATAACTAATGTTGATCCTAATAAACCAATGTTGGTTCATCAATAATCAATGTTGACATTTATATGTATCACCTAGAATTGATGTTGACCTCTATGTGCATCACATATAATTGATATTGACATCTATGTGTATCACCTAGAACCAATGTTGGTCCACCTCGAACCATCATCAGTCTTTGTGTGTATCATACATAACTAATGATAATATCTATGAAGAATATTAGGTTGATAGGCCATCTTTAATAGATTCATTTGGAGTCATCAAGACTCCATTTTTGATTCTTTTTTTGAAAACCATGTATTTTATCCTAAATTTTTAAAATATGATATCAGTTAACCTTTAGGTTGTATAAATGTTTCAAAAAATCTCAAAACACTATAACATGTTATGTAAGACCCAAAATCCATAAGGAGACATTTAAAATACTTTTGACTTGCAATTTTCACATTTTAAATTGGTGTTTTAATAATATTTTTGTTTAAATCATTTTTTTTGTTTCGAGATTTTGAAAACAAATGTCAAGGGGCCAAATAATTCACAACACATTTCATTTTTGGTGCATTAAAATTAAATTTAATCACTTAGTTACATGCTTTTGAGAACATTCATTTTATGCCTTTTTTGTTTAGAGTTGTTTATTTTCATAAAATGATTGATGCGTGTATGCTCTCCCCCATCCCCTTTAGAAAACTTAGGTGACCAAAATCACTCTTTGTTTACATTTTTACCTTTTCCAAAGGCATGAAAAGAACATCATTAAGGTTCTCCTCAAATCTATATGGTTTGAGTGATCTAAACGTTACCTTATAATCTTTTTACTTGTTATTTATTTTTTATGCAATTTGGCTTGTGAGTAGGAGTTCATAGCCTCCTCACAAGTTTTTTAAGGGTGCATTCACCTATGGTTTTATCTCCCAACATCATACCAACCCTGACCCATCATGGTTTATATAAATCATGGCATGAATACTATGATTGCTAGGGGGTTGAGCAGCTAACTTCTCCAATCATAATGAAACCCTGAGTGAGGTCTAACTAACTAGGGGATTCCACTAACAATTACATAGATGGAATAAGTATGCAAAGGAATAGACCATTCAATATTAATTTATTTGTTATGAACTAAATTTATGTGATTGAATCTTTAGTGTTAACCACACTTGGGACCATATAGACAGTCAAAAAAATATGTTTTAAAACAATCCCACTTGTCGTGAACATATTGTTGATGTAAGGTGAGTAGCCCAAAGTTCCATGTCACCATAAAATATCTTGGGATAAGGGGTATGTAAAAACCTTATTACTTCAGGTGATTTTATTTTTGGATTAACACTTAAAATCCTCTTAAGATCATGTATATAGACATAATTCAACAATACTATGCAACCTTGTTGGTTTTAGGATCTAGGACATTACACTTAAGTGTTCTATGTCATTTTTTCCTTTATTGCATGCTTTTTTAGTCTAATTTATCTATTTTTTTTATTATGACATGTCAAATAGAGTTTTGTTTATACATAACTCCTTTTTTTAAGGAGGCATTATGCTGGACATTTTGATTACATTCCTTTACCTTAGTCTTTTGAAAAATCTTAGTGTGTGTATCACTTGATTTGCAAGGGTAATGTTATGCTACCTAATCCAATTAAAGTTTTTTTTTTAGAGTCTTGAAATCAACTATTGGTCATACCTTTAGAGCATGATAATTCCATTATGCTATTCAAATCATTTTATAGACATGTTTGCCTTATGTCCAAATTTTGATTTTGAAACTGAACCACATGCACCTTTCGGATATTTTACCTAGTGACATTATGCCATTTAACTTTGTATAGCTTGTTGTTTGATTAAAGAAGCCTAGTTTCCTAGTTTTATTTTTAAATTAACCATTGACAATTTTAAATCTAAACATTGATTGATTTATTTTTATGGCTTGTGTAGTTTGGGCTTAGACACTGATCTTTCTCTTTTGAGTTGTGTAGCTTAGGTTAATTACATACCAAATTAGAGAACTATTTGTTTGTGCCTTTATTTGGGAGAAATATACTATCTTATTTATGCCCTTCTATTTCATACCTTATACTAATTAACCAAGTTCATGTTTGATTTTTTTTGCCTAGTTTATGCCAAAGAGTTTCAAATTTGTTAGATTAAATATCACCTTTGTTTAAAGTCTAATTTTTTTTCTTATTTTGTTAAAATTAGTAGAAAATATCTATTTTAAATCTATATTTTGACAATTTATTTGGTGAAAAGACCTAGAAACTTCTATTTTTCCTACATTAGACTTGTTTGGAACACTTTACACCTAGAGTTTGGCATTCTAGTTTTATTTCATCCACTTGACCTCTTTGTATAAGACATTTAATGTTATACATTTGATATTATATTTTTTTTACCAATTTTTGGCATAAAATATTTTGGAGATATAACTCCCATAGACAAGGTTAGACCAAGTTAAAATCATTTGTCCTGTGGACAATGTTTTTTAGAGTTTGTATAACTCTAGGCCTTTTGCATAGTGTTCATCATTAATATGGATATGTCTCACTACACTTATGGTGGAGTCATGTACAATCCAATTTATGATATAATAACCATACAAATTGACTTTTTTCGATACCCTTATGGTGAATAAGTGGTTTGTGAGATAGATTATTATCCTCCTTATAATCCTTAATTTAGGAAACAAATCCAAGATCTTCAAGTGAAATATTTGGTGACACCTCCTTTTGACTGACTAATGTATGATATTATACATCTTATCAATAATGATGACTATTCATCCACCTATACCATTAACCCTCATTTGGATTATATTATCCACCAAGATCCAAAATGTCTAAGGACTACCATTTCTATACTAGAACCTCAACCTTTGGATTATGTAAGCAACAAAGCTCCATGATGCCCTACCATTTATATACTAAGACCTCATCCTTTGGCTTGTGTGATTAACCAAGCTCCCTAATTCCCTACCATTACCATTCTTGACCATTCCATGTATGGAAACTCATCCCCAAAAATGTGTCCAATCACAATTTGATGATTCATAGTTACTATCTTAGGCCATAAACCAACCTTTGTTAAGCCTAAAATTATCCAATCATCAACCATTATTCATTTTTTCCAACCATTCCCAACTTTAGAAACCCATAGCAATTGTCAATCCAGAAGTGAGTCAATCAGTACCTGTCCAACCAAACTAATCATTTGAAGACCAAGATCTATTTAAAACTAGTATTTTATAATTGCTTGTAAACCAAGGCAAAGAGAACCAACCAACCATTTATGACAAGTCAACCTATGATGAATCACCTTTTTATCTTATACCCTTTGTTAAGGAGTCTCACTCTAACAAGCCAGTCTTTATTGAGTCACTTCTTAATGATTATAACCACCTTTAGGCAAATCATTACCTCAACCATATGCCTATTTTAAAAGATATTCTCTCTAAAAATTAAGTCTCTTTGGAGTTGTCTATTGACCTTTTTACCATTGTTGAAGAGTATCACTTTGACAAACTAGTCTCTATGGAACCCATTATGCCATCATAGGCTATTACTTATCCAATACCAAACATTCAATAAGACATCATTATAGTAACATCCAAAACAAATGAATAATCAACATTAAAGTTATGTTTTATTATTGAACCAACATTAGATTTACCATTAGAAGTTGAATCAATATTAGTCTCAATATTGGATTTAGAGTCCCGTGTCAAAATCAACTTCAGAATTGGAATAAATTAATGGTTGTTAAAATATTGGTTACTCATCCCTCATAGATCAATTTGAATATATTTATGATCCTTCCATAATTTTTGAGGATGATTACATCAGAATTGACATAATTTATCCTAGTATCTTCTATGGGGATTGTGATATCTATTCCTATTCCATTACCATTTCACATGCCATTACTAACACCCAACATAGCCAGTATATTGACATTCTACCTCCCACAAGTATCAATCTAGACTAATTGAAACACATCTTGTTAAACTACATCCATGGTGACATAATAGTTGTATAATATCAAGGTGACCAAGACCAAATTCATGTAGAAGAATAATAATCTCCTAGTAAAACCTTTTTGAAGGTAATAGAGGATAATAAATTTCCAAGCTCAGTATCTTCTAATGAAACATTTCCAGAGGTACTAAAAGAAAATCAAAGTCAAATGTCAACATTCCTTAGTGAAACCTTCTTAAAGGTGTTATGGTACAATCAAGACAAATTCATTCATGAAAACCTCTTCGAGGCACCAATAACTAAGCACAATTATTCTTCACTATTTGATGAAGACATGATCAAAGATAAAATAAATACAACTTTCACTCTACAACATAATCATATGATAACTACTCTCAAGACCAAAAAATACAAAAATTTGGTGGTCCTTTTAAGAGACTATTTAAAAGTCTTCAGCCCTACCATAATCAAAATTATGTCAAAACCCATATCAACAAAATTGTGTGTGCCTAAAAATCCCAATATTCATCTATTTACTAACCGTTATACATTCCATTATCATCTACCTTTAAATAACTATAAGAAACCTATCATCCAACATTTATCTATATTTACCATCCATTTACACACTTTTCTTTGTATAGGATATAAAGATACCTTATCTCAATGTTTTAAGGAAATAAAATTAATGACCAAAAAAGATTATAATAACATCATTTGCATCCAAATATGTAATAGTTTTTTGATAGTACATCTATTTAGAAGATATGCTAGCTAGCAATTTAGATGATTGATTATTATAGTCATATCATATGTTGATTACGACATTCATCTCCACATCTATTTCAATTTTTTTTAACATTTTTTAGTTTTGAAATTAGATAAAATAAAGTGAGTATTAGGGTGTGTACCTAGTAAATTATATGCTCATTGATGACTAGATGAAGTGAGAACTCCTTTTTAGTGAGGAAGAACTACTTGCAATAAGAACACACTAAACAAACTCATTCCCTTGGATGGTTGTCAATCAACTCCCCTAATGATAGAAATTTTCTAAAAATAAAATTACAAGATAATAAACTAATATGAAAATAAATACATATACAAAGAAATACTTGATATACCTGTTTGATAGAAAACATAGCAGTGGCAGGTCAACACCATGCACAAATGCACCAAGGTTAGGTTCAGAGGGTCTAGGTAGGGTCTACAGGTAGATCAAGAATAAAAATAAGGATTTTATTGGGTAAAATGTGAGAAAATAACAATCTATTATTTTCCTTGATAGTGACCATTAGTAGTTAGGGTAACTGATGATAGTTGTGTATGATCGGTGATGGTTAGGTAACTGATGACAGTTTGGGTAACTGGTGATAGTAGCTACCAATTTATGATGGTTTCCTATAAACTTTGGTGAATTTTAGGATGGAGATGAAAATGGAATGGCTGATGGGCAAGAGTTAGAGTGTGGATTGTTGGGTGAGGGGTGGTGTGTAGGTGAATAGAATGAAATAGAATAACTTGATAAGGAAAGTAAAATAATAAAAAAAGGAAGATATCTATGTGATTCTAATTGAATCATAGTTTAAACCTTAAATAAAGTTGGGTAGCATAATAGTGCTTAAACCTTTAAAAGTTACATGGAAAGAGATTTAGGATGCTAAGTACTTGCACAAAGAAAATAAGAGAGCTTGGATGTGAATATTTTTGATCCATAACTCTCCCAAGAGCATTGTATTTATAGCATAAAACTATTAAGGAGAGGTAATCTTGAGGGAAAGTTTCTAAGTTAGGAGGAGATGAAGTTGCCTATTTCATTCATATTTAAAAGCTAGTTTTAAAGAAAGTTTCCATTTTGGAGGATGTTTATCTCAAATAAAGCTAGAGCTAATTTAAAAGCTTAAGGAAAGTTTTATGACACCAACCATTGATGGTTAGGGTAAATTTTTATGGTTACCCTAATTGGTGATGATTGAGGGGTCATAAATAAATGGGTGAAAAGGTCTTAAATAAAGTGATGTGTTTTTTAGGGTTTTTTCCATAATTCTAGTAAACTAGGTGGTCCACTAGATGAAGAGTCGATTAAGGGTCCATAAGTCAAGACAAAACTAAAAATTATTATGATGAAACTTTTAGGTGTCTACAAAAATAAGCTATTGACTGGTTAAAGTCTAGTTTCCCTAAGTATGAGAGGAGGGTATTCCCCCTTAAACCAGGAGTCAATGAGGCAAAGGTTGAATTGGATTGGGGTTTGATAAAAGGAGTGAGAAAGGTCATAAGGTTGGGCATTAGAGATACAAGTACATGCACAAAAATGTAACTAATTATGATAGGAATGATTACATAAATAAAAATATTACCATGTTGGTAAAAATGAGGTCAAGGTCTAAGATTAGTGATAAGGTAACTGGTCCCCAATGTTAGGCATAGTTAACTAGGTCACACTTGTCATGGGTCCTAGAAAAGTGTGGTGTTTACTAAAGTATCTAGGGTAGGAAGTGTTTCCAAGAAAAACATAATGGTTTAGGTCATGTATGAGGTGGTGCATAATGCAAAAGGTCAACATGGAAATATTAGTTAAAGTGGTTAGCATGACCAAAACAAGGTTATGGCAAGGTGTAAAAAGTTGGTACCATTGTTGAGGTAGGCAAAGGTAAATGGGTTAGGTGATTGGGAGGGTAGGGGGTGGCTGAACTGACTTCTAATGCACTAGGTAAGAGGACACTACCTACATAGTCTCGTGGATAGTGGATATAACATGGAATTTAGGACTAATGTAGTTCTTGAGAGGTTGAGGGAGGGGGTGACTCTTGAAGAGGTAAAAGTGAGGGAAAGGATGATAAAAGTGTGGTAAAAAATGTTGAACCCTAACTAGAGATGGTTGGGATTAACTAATGACAGTTAGGTAACCATCAGTGGTTAGGGTTGTCAAGTGAACTGGATTAAACTAATGATGGTGAGGGTCAAGCATCAATAGTTAGGCAACCATTGATAGTTGGTGAAAATATCTAAAACTATGGGAAAAAAGGTCAATAAATATAGGTTTGTATTCATTTGAAAATTAAGCCATCAAGGATTTATCCATTCTATATGTTGTGTATAACTGTGCTTGTTAGTGCCTAGAATTATGGTGAGGTGTCGAGATGAGGTTAGAGTGTGAGAAGGATAGTGGGGTCAATATGGATGTAAGAGATGCTTAGGGACAAGTGGTTGGACATAGATTGAGGTATCATCATTAATCAAAAAAATAAGGTAGGTCATGTTTTAAATTAAAAATAAAGTTTAGTGTGTGAATGTCATGGGAAAAAATAGAATAATGGATGTTAGTTGAGGAAATTTAGAAATTGTGAAATGTTGGGCAAAGGTTTTGGATTTATATTATGTGTGTGTAAAAGGAAAGGGTATGGGAAGAATAAGTTGTTAATAGGGATATGTTTAAAGGGTTAAGGGTGGGGAAAGGGTATATAGTAGAATATAAGGATTGTAAGGTGGTGGGAAGAGGTCAGGGGATCAAGGCTTGTTACTTGTGGTTAACCAGTAGTGACCATCGATGGTTAGAGCTGATTGATAAAAATTGACCTTGGGGAAAAATGATCCTAAAAGGACCATTGATAGTTTGGGATAATTGGTGATGGTTGAGTGGTTAGGTTAGGATGCCTGAGTTGGGGTGGATGGGAGATAGGTTGGGGTGTAGTTTTTTTAGAGTTAGGGTAGATGGGAGATAGGTTAGGGTGTAGGTTTGTGAGAGTTGGGGTAGATGGAAGATAGGATGAGTAGGGAAGGGATAAATAAAATAGGTTAAATATGTAAGGTGTTTTAGAGTTGTGTGAGAGGGATGATTGAGAAGTGATATTGGTGGAGGTAGGAAGAATCAACATGGATTTTGCTTTAAGGAATAGGTGGGTTGGTAAATTGGAAGATATAGGAAATGAGTTGGGTTAGAAATGTAGTAAGTTATAGAATAGGGGTTTTTAGAAATAAAATAACCATTCAAAGGGTAGGTGGAGATTATTATTTAAAATATAGAGGCATTAGATAGGGTGTTTTACCTGCTTCATTTATAGTTGTAGGTGTGTGATCAGATTCAATTATGGGATCGAGTGCTAGAGATTTTTATAGAGGTGAGGGATGTCATGTCAGTGGAGGACTAGTGTCACATGGAGACTATGGGTTTTGGAGGGATTAACATTGCCAATGTTTGCCCAAGGATGTCATGATGATAGTTTCTCTCATTAAGAGATGGGACCCAATGATTAATACCTTTTAGTTATTGATAAGGGAGATGAGTATCTTATTAGAGGATGTTCATTGGATCACATGTCTACCCATTCATGGTGATCCCATATAACTTATATAGGGGGATGATATTGATGAGTGAATAGAGATGTTGTATGGAGATGATAAAGATGATGCATAGTTCCACTCTGAAGGGTTCCCACTATACCAAAGACCTCTGGGAGAGAGACATTTGTTGACTATGTTGTAGTTATTGGTTACCTATTATGTATTGTTATATTTTATTGGAGGGAGATACCCTGGTGTGTTGTTGGGGGTGTTGGTGGAGTTTTTTTTAGGTGGACACAAGTTTTATTGGTGTAGATATATAGATATATAGGGGTTTAAGGTACACAAGAATTATGGCATCAATGTGGGATTTGTACTTTACTACTAGGCGTATGAGCACATATGAGTATTGAGACCCTTGGGCCTTCTAATAGATGGATTTTAACTGATATATTATGTAGTTAGATTTTATTAATGGAGGAGAGATGGGGCTATTACAGGTGATGGTGGTGGTTTAAGAGACATTGAGTGGTATAGAGGAGCTTTGGAGGGTTTAGGTTTTAGGGACATTGTTTAGAGGCTATATTAAATGTGGCCAATATGGGTTGAGTATAGATATCATACCTTATCTTTGTAGAGCTAGAGATGGGCCTATGAGGGGTAAGATGGTGAGACAAAGTGTATCCCCTTTGAGTGGGTATGACATTATTTTAGTTTGGTGTAGGGTATCCCTTTGGATTCAATGCAGTATAGGAGGGAGGATGGAAAGTTTTATCTACCAAAGCCACAGGTAGTGGAGGAGGGGCTATTTTTTAAGGATTTTACCTTGAGGGATGGAAATTATTCAAGGTGCATAACTGACTATCTTTCCTAGTTTTATGTGAGGTATACAACCATTGATTTTGGTGTTAGAGATGGGGATCAATGGCTAATGGATGTTGACCCGATCTAGGTACTAGCACAAGGGGATCCATAGGCAGTAGCAGCATTGGTAGTGACATAAGCTCAAATTACTAAGCTATAGGGGTAGATTTTCATTCTTTAAGGATATATTTCCACTCTTTAGGGTTAGCTCAGAGGAGTGACTATATAGAGAGACTAATCATAGGTAGATGTCACCATTTTCTAATGTTTGGTGGCCACTTTACAATGTAAGGTGGTCAATTTATAGGGATAAATTATGTCAATTATAGGACAGTAGGATCAGGTGAGGACCTTGCTCAGTTTGGTGACATAGGAGAGAGACTCTTTGTGATGGATAGGTGGGGTAGTGGTGACACCACCATGTTTTGTGACATAAGATAGATATCTAGCAGCCATATAAGAGTTTCACTATTATGAGGGCATTGTGTTATCATAGTGTACTAATGAGATGAGGTGGGGAGAGTATTAGTGTGTTTGGTAGGTGGTGTAGTGATTACAACCCTAGGTTAGTGGGCTATGGTATCAGGTTCACTGATAGGGCCTCCACTAGTGACAAGTGTGGATGGGGCTAGTAGCAGTGGTGTAGGTGCTCTTGGGTCATGATGATGTATATGTATTTTGATATTTTTAATACCAACATGTGTGCCAAAGAAGAGAGATGTATTTATGATCAATGTGTGTTTCATGTATAGACACATTTTGATTGTTTATATATATATATACATACATATATATATATATATACATATATATATACATACATATATACATACATATATACATATACATATACATATATACATATACATATACATACATACATATATATATACATATGTGTGTATATATATATATACATACATATACATACATACATATATATATATATGTGTGTGTGTGTGTATATATATGTATTATATAAATATATATATATATATATATATATATATATATATATAATACATACATACATATATATATATATATATATATATATATATATATATATATGTATATATGTGTGTGTGTGTATACATATACATATACATACATACATACATACATATATATATATATATATATATATATATATATATATATATGATGTTTTAGATGTATCAAGATATTTTTTGGTTTTATAGTTTGATGAATTATTATGTATTGATTATGTGTTGAATATGAGTGATGATAATTTTAGATGTCATAGATGATGATTATGGTGTAGTTGTGCATATTTATTTTGATGTAATGTTATGGATTATGGATTTTGTTTAAGATTTATTATGATTGATGAGGATTATGATTATTTGGTCATTGATGATAATTTTTTTTTGCATGATAATAATGTTGATTTTATTGATAAGTAGGTTTTATGGGATAGTGTGAATGTTGATGTTAAAATAATGCTAAGAAAATGTAATGCTTGATTAAGGGATGTTGGGTTGGTATAGGTAGAGGAAATGTTCACATCCACATTTTAGATAATAAAGTGGGGTTGATGAGGGTAGAAATTACTCAAATTGGAAAAGTGAGATTGGTGAAGGTAGAAGTTCTTATAAAAGTGGGATTATTGAAGGTAGAGGTTCATCAGTAGTGGTGAGAACTAGTTTTAGTGATGTGGGCTCTTCTAGGGGAATGTATCCCAAGCCAAAGAACTCATGAGGTTTTTGGGTTTTGATGATGTGAAGTGAAGACACCGAAATTGTGTCACACACAGATGTGTAACTCCTTGTGTCAAAACCCCTTTTAGCCCATTTTTAATTAAATACCCTTTTTGCCACCTTACCTAGCCACCTCACCCTTTTACTAATTCTTACCTAATGAGTCACCTCAAGACTTGGTCCCCTCATCATAACTACCCAATACTTATTCTCACTTAAAAATTAAATTCCTAATCAACTACCTCCTTAACCTCTTATTTTAACCATTTTGTAATGGGTGCAACACTTGGCATGAAGAGCAATAGAAATAGGCCAAAAATAGTAATCTTTACCTATTCTAGGGCTGATAACATTAGTCAATCCATGACTGACATCAGTGGGATCATAAATGTTTGTGATATAATCGAAACTCCAACCTTAAGTTTAGGTTGGTATAGATCAATAAAATTGATTCTTACTTGTATTCAAGCTCTTGACATTTAACTTTTGACATCCTAACTTACTATCATCTTACATAAGTCAATCATGATCAGGAACTAATCTATTTAGGACCAATAACACCCACTTGTTCTCTTTATTTAGGCCATCAGTTTGGACTACCTAATAGTGACCATCAATCTAGCGCTTATCACTTAATGATCACTGTAATTAAGTACATCACTTATTTTATAGTTTTTTCAAGAATTTATTCTATTATCACTTTATATCTAATATGTATTACTTTAAACACTCTTGACTAAACTCCCATGAGGGAGTTACAAATATTCCTTGATTATTTTCCCTTGACTTGACACACCAAACCTCTGACCAAATCTACCCAAACCATACTCTCTCTCTCAGAACTCTGCCCAACCTCCCAGACTTGATCAAAACTCATAAAAGCCTTCTACAAGATCTTAGGAAATGATTTCCCCTACCAACCTTGGTAACCAAATTAACATCAGTCTCCTTTACCACCAACCTTGAGAGTATAACTAATATCGGTCACTCCCCTAGTGACGTGACTGTGGATTCCCTAACCTTTCCAAAACCTACACAAACAATTTCCAAAATACAAATAGAATATACCACATGTAGTATGTTACTCTCTACTATAGTTAGGTTGCTAATAATGATAATATTATCTCTCTTTCACTCTCTCTTTACCTCTCTTTTAGTTATTTATTACTCTTTTATCTCTCAAAAGTGGACTATCATCTCTAAGGAAGTTTCACACTTCCTAGAATAAGTATGTAGCTTGGTAGCCCACTCATTTATCTATTAAAAAACATCTTGTGGTAGTGCTTTATTACTTTTAGGTAGTCCTCCCCATCCAAAGAGGAGTGATCAAAAAATTTGGATATGGCATACAAACCAATCTAGGTTCATTATAATCAATTATCCCTATCATTCTTTTCTATTTTCCTTTAGACTTGAAATAGATAAAATTTAGTGAAACATTTTTAATAAATCAATAAAATTGATTCTTACTTGCATTCAAGCTCTCAACATTCATCTTTCAACATCCTGATTTACTGTCATCTTATGTAATTCAATCAAGAATAAGAACTAAGCTCTTGAGAACCAACAACAACTATTTGTTCTCTCTATTCAAGACATCAGTTTGGACTACTTGATAGGTACCATCAATCTAGAACTTATCATTTAATGACTACTATAACTAAGTACATCACTTATTCTATAGTTCTTTTAAGCATTTATTCTATTATCACTTTATACCTTTTATACATTGCTTTACACACTCCTGACTGAACCCCCATGAGGGTGTTATAAAGCTTCTTTGCTTATTTCCCCTTGACCTAGCACACCAAACCTCTTACAAGATCTACCCAAACCATACTCTCTCTCATAACTCTCCCCAACCTCGTAGACCTCATCAAAACCCAAAAAAACCTTCTACAAGCTCCTAAGAAATTTTTTCCCCTACCAACCTCATTACCCTAACTAACATCAGTCACCTTCACCACTGACTTTGACAGTATAAATGCTATTGGTCACTCCCCTACTGACGTTAGTGACTATGGATTCCCTAATGTTTCCAAAACCTACCCAAACAACTTCCAAAACAAAAACAAAATATACCACCTAAAGTTTGTTACTCTTTTCTAAATTCAAGTTGCTAATAATGGTAATATTATCTCTCTTTACCTCTCTTTTAGTTATTTATTACTCTTTTATCTCTCAAAAGTGGAATATCATCTCTATAGAAGTTTTTATTTATAGTGTGAATGTTGATGTTAAAATAATGCTAAGAAAATGTAATGCTTTATTAATGGATGTTGGGTTGGTATAGGTAGAGGAAATGTTCATGTCCACATTTTAGAGAAGAAATGGGGCATGGTGTTCTACTGGCAACAACTAAACAATATGAATCCTTATTTGGAATGTCTTAGTGAACACAAACCTATCAAACATATCATAACAGCATGCTTTATTGATAAAACTAATATCTTGACCACTTTATGCCAAGTAAGCTCATAATCCCTTAAGTTCATTAAGGATGTAGGTGATAGTTAGGGATGTGAATTTATGGGTAGAGGAAAATGAATTCCTTAGTGGATTGATTGGATTTTCCAAAGGTGACCAAAGAACCCTAAAAAATAAGTCCATGCCATTGGTATACTATATAATAATGTGTAGACTGATCAATGTGGGAAGTCTACTTATGCTATAAAAGTTGATTATAGCTTAATTAGATAGTAGATATAAGAGCTGATTATAGCCTACTAATTTTGTATTTTTATTTATAAGTTTTTGAAGTTAATCAGTGCAATAATCTTCTAATGAATATTTATTTTAGCCATCCTTCGAGGGAGTGGTCTAAGATTTTATTTTGGCATAACTGTCCTTCAAGGGAGTAGTCTACTTTAAGTAAATTTTGATTTGATGTGGTACTTATCCTTTGAGGGAGTAGTCTGCTATTTTTTTTGAAGTATGGATATATTTTAAACTAAAATTAGGCATAGATAAGTCTATTTAGGTTTGAAAGGTGTACCCATGTAGAAGAAAGATCTAGACATGGAAGGTTTGCTAGAGAAAGTGGTTTTGAGAAATAACTAACCATGGGATTCCATCTATGAAAAAGATTAAAAGTATCCATGAAAATTTTTCTATGGGTAGATCTAGGGTACCCATATTTAGGATTAGGTTATTATTGTGATAAATGAATCATAGGGTTCTGTAAAATCAATTGATCTCAAAAGAGATAGAAAAGAAGGTTAATGAACAAAGGGATGAGCTTAAGTGAGACATGAATGTGGGTTTGAATGTTGTTTTAATAATGAAAGAGATCCAAATACAAGGAATTAAAGGGTTTAGGCTCTAGCCTACCTTTGAGAGAGGACAACTGATAAGTATCTGATCAATACTTATGGGTTATAATGTAGGGTCCTACCTAGTTAAAAGAAAACTTACCCTTCTTAGTCTTTTCCATGTTAGTGACATGTTGGTTTTCCTTGAGGACAAGGTCTTTGATGTTGAATTCACATATTTTTATATGTTTTTTGTATGTTCTTTTGATATGCTCTTGATAAATACAAAGATGATTGAGGCCAACAAGGTGATGTTCATCAAGAAGTTCTAAGCGTGCTAAACATTCCTGATGATAGTCACTTTCAAAAATAATATCATGCAAAGATATGTAGAAAGATGGAATTTATACTTCAAGAGGTAGGACTACCTTAGCCTTAAAAACAAGAGAAAAAGGTGTAGCGCCCATGGTAATTCAAATACTAGTACGATAAGCCCATAAAGAAAATGGCATAAGGAGGTGTCAATCCTTACCCAAAGCACTTACTACCTTAGTGATAATTTTGATGAGGGTTTAGTTAGAAGCCTTAGCTTGTCCATTAGCTTGTGGAATATAAGGTGAAGAAAAGCTTGGGTTGATACCAAAAACATTGCAAAGCTCTTTAACTTTTTTATATTTGATGATTTTGTGAGGAACATCAAAGTGAAAAATGATGTGGTGGTTGATAAAATCAATGATTTTTTTATCTTTGATCAATATTAGTGGGATGGCTTCTACCCATTTGGTTAAATATTCCATAGCAGTGATGATATATTGATTGCATTGTGAGGAATGTGGATTGATTTCTCTAATAAGATCAAGACCCCATTGTGAAAAAGGCCAATAGTTAGTTGAAACTTGAAGACCATGAGGAGGCACATGATGAAGATTGGCATGTTGTTGACATTTGATGCATTTATTGACATAGGCACAACAATCATGATTGAGTGTGGGCTAATAGTAACCTAGGTAAAGTATATGTTTAACAATGGCTAGACCACTATAGTACCCCCCACAAATACCATCATGTACTTATTTGATGGCATGAGAAGCCTCATTACTATGAAGGAAATGAAGGAGGAGACCATCAAAGCCTCATTTATAAAGAATGTCCCCTAATATTAAGTAATGAGAGATGCTTTGAATGAAATCTCTATGATCATTTCTAGAAAGATCTAAAGGGAGGATATTGACATTAAGGTAGTTGAATATTTGATCATACCAAATGTCTAAAGATGATGTTTCTATTTGTTAAATTGAAGGAAGATCAGGACTAAGGTAGGATGGTGTGACAAAATGGTGGATAGTGACAAATAGTTTAGAGTCAATATGTTGAGATGGAATTTGGGATGTAAGGAAAGCCATTGTGTCTATAAATTTGTTGGTAGGGCAAGGGACTGATTAGATAGTAAAGTGGTTAAATGATGCTACAAGTTTATCTACAGGTTATTTATACTTTAGAAGGACATCATTTTTGCATTGATAGGCTCCTATAACTTGGTTAATGATGAGTTGAGAGTCTCTAAACATGCTAATGGTTTTGATTCCCAAAGTTAGAGTGGTTCGGAGACCTATGACCAAGGCTTCATATTTGGCTATATTATTAGTGCATTCAAAATTGAGTTTGAGAAAAAGAGGAAGAGGTTCCCCATTAAGGGGAATGAGGATTATGCTAGCAACCCCACCATTTTGACATTTAGATCCATCAAAATACATAGTCATTTGGTGGGTGGTTTATTTTAAAGAAAGGGTAGCTATAGACTTATTTAGAAAGGTAAGAGGGGGAGTTTGATTATCAAGGTGAGGAGCTTTAACCAGTTGGTTTGCAATCACCTATCCTTTAATGAACTTTGTCAAAAGAAAATCAAGATCAAACTCAACTAATAGCATGAGCTACTTGGCCATACATTGGTTGTGATATGTTTTGGAGTGCATATACTTGATGGGATTAGTGTTACTAATGACATAAGTTTTGTGGTTAATAAGATAGTGACAAAGTTTAGAGGTGATGAAAACTAAGTCAAGGCAAAGTTTTTCTAAATGGGTATATCAGGTTTCATAGTTAATGAGGGTGTGGTTGCTGTAATAAATGGCTTGTTCCTTATTTTGGTCATCATGATGAGCAAGCATGGCTCCCAATTAATTATTGGTGGTAGATATGTATAGTAAAAAAGGCCAATCCTCTTTTGGAGGAATAAGAATTGGTGGAGAGATAAGATAGTCCTTGATTACATCAAAGGCTTGTTGACATTTATTGGTCCATTTAAAGGATGTAACTTTTTTAAGGAGGTGGTGAAAAGGCTGACAATGATCAAATAGTTGGGAGATAAAGTGGTGGATTGATTAAAGTTTTCCTTGTAATCTATGAAGTTGTTATAGGTTAGTAGGGGGAGACATTCATAAAATGGCTCAAAAATTTGTAAGGTATATTTTTATTTCATAGAGGGAAATAATAAAGCCTAAAATTTTTCTTGATAAGATCCCAAAGATACATTTCTTTCGGTTGATATTGACATGATAATGGATAAATATTTCAAATATGATAGAGATAATAATGAGGTGATCTTTAAGGTGCCTAGATTTATCAAGCAGATCATCAACATAATCCTCAAAAATTTTATTGATGAGGTCGTGAAAGATGTAAGTCATGTCCTGATGATAAGTGGATCTCACATTCTTTAGGACAAAGGGCATGCCATGATAGCATAAAGTTCCCCATGGGGTGATAAAGGATGTTTAATGTTGATCTTTAGGGGTGATCAGGATTTGGTTGTATCCTACAAATCTATCCATAATGGATAACATTTCAAGTCCATCAGTGAGATCAACAAGTTGGTCTATGTTAGGTAGGGTAAAGTTATGTTTAGAGCATGTAAGGTTAAGGTCATGGAAATCCACACAAAGGTAGATTCCCCTAGTGGGTTTGGTAATGGGAATGATATTGGAGACCCATTATGGGTAGTTAATGGGTTGAATGAAGTTGATGGATAGAATATGTTGAAGTTCTTCTTTAACAAGAAGAGATATGTGAGGGTGCATACGACAATTTTTTTTGCCAAACTAGCTTATGTTTGGGATAGGTAACGATGTTATGAAGAGTGATGGAAGGATCAATGCCAAGTATATCCTAATAAGACCAAGAAAATGCTATGCTATGGTCTTGGAGAAAATATTGAGAATCTCATTGTTCCTCAAGGGTTAAGGATTGGACAATCTTGATAATATGAGGGTCCTCATGAGTACCCAAACTAACTTCTATGGTCAATTCATTTAACAATGTTTGGTTTTCAAGAGGGAGGGATTTGTGAAGAGAAGAGTCCCCCACACCCAAATAGGTAAGAATAGAATTATCATATTAACATTGGTTGGTGTTAATGGTGGGTGAGTCATGTGTAATCATTTTAGGGTAGATAAGAGGAATGGTTTTGGTTTGACCTTCTCATTGATAAGCTAACGGACCCAAACTGGTGGTGTTAATTAAAATAAAATTATGTGGGATGATGTTGATGTCTGCAAATTGGAGAGATGGGGTTGGTGAGGGTAGAGAGTCATCAAAGTGGAAAAGTGGGGTTGATAAGGGTAGAATTTCTTCAAATTGGAAAAGTGAGGTTGGTGAAGGTAGAGGTTCTTAGAAAAGTGAGATTGGTGAAGGTAGAGGTTCATTAGTAGTGGTGAGAACTAGTTTTGGTGATGTGGGATCTTCCAAGGGAACATATCCGAAGCCAAAGAACTCATGAGGTTTTTGGGTTTTGATGATGGGAAGTGAAGACACCAAAATTATGTCACACACATGTGTGTAACTCCCTATGTCAAGACCCCTTTTAGCCCATTTTTCAATAATAAAATTAGCCTCCCTAACCCATGATTTTATCCCTCACACATTTAATTAATTTAAAATACTTAATTAAGTTAATTAAAAACCCTTTTATCCCATTTTTAATTAAAACCCCCTTTTTCCACCTTACCTAACCACCTCACCCTTTGACTAATTCTTACCTAATGAGTCACCTCAAGACCTAGTCCCCTCATCATAACTACCCAAGAATTATTCTCACTTCAAAACTAAATTCCTAATCGACTACCTCCTTATTAACCTCTTATTTTTACCATTTTGTAATGGGTGCAACACTTGGCATAAAGAGCAATAAAAAATAGGCCAAAAATAGTAATCTTTACCTATTTTAGGGCTGCTAACATCGGTCAACCCATGACTAACATCAGTGGGATCACTAATGTTTGTGATATAATCCAAACTCCAACCTTAAGTTTAGGTCAGCAGAAATCAAGAAAATTAATTCTTACTTGCATTTAAGCTCTTGACATTCAACTTTTGACATCCTAGCTTACTATCATCTTGCATAAGTCAATCATGATTAGGAACTAAGCTCTTTAGGACCAACAACACCCACTTTTTCTCTTTGTTTAGGCCATCAGTTTGGACTACCTGATAGGGACCATCAATTTGACACTTATCACTCAATGACCACTATAGCTAAGTATATCACTTATTCTATAGGTTTTTTAAGAGTTTATTCTATTATCACTTTATATCTACTATGCATTATTTTACACAATCTTAACCAGACCCCCATGAGGGAGTTATAAATCTTCCTTGATTGTTTTCCCTTGACTTGACACACTAAATCTCTAGCTAGATCTACCCAAACCATACTCTCTCTCTCATAACTCTCCCCAACCTCCCAGACCAGATCAAAACCTAGAAAAGCCTTCTGCAAGCTCCTAGGAAATTATTTCCCCTACCAACCTTGATAACCTAATCAACATCAGTCACCTTTACCACCAAAATTGATAGTATAACTGATATTAGTCACTCCCTTAGTGATGTCAGTGACTATGGATTCCCTAACCTTTCCAAAACCTACCCAAACAGCTCCATAACACAAATAGAATATACCACCTATAGTCTGTTAATCTCTAGTACATTCAAGTTACTAATAATGTGAATATTATCTCTCTTTACCTCTCTTTTAGTTATTTATTACTCTTTTGTCTCTCAAAAATGGACTGTCATCTCTAAGGAAGTTTCACACTTACTAGAACAAGCACGTAGCTTGGTAACCCACTCATTTATCTACTAACAAACATCTTTTAATAGTGATTTATTACTTGTAGGTAGTCCTCCTCATCCAAAGATGAGTGATAAAAACATATGGATATGGCGTGCAAACCAATCTAGGTTCATTCTAATCACTTATCCCTATCATTCTTTTATATTTTCCTTTAGACTTGATATATACAAAATTTAGTGAAACATTTTTAAGAAATCAAGAAAATTGATTCTTAGTTGCAGTCAAGCTCTCAGCATTCATCTTTCAACATCCTAACTTACTGTCATCTTATGTAAGTCAATCATGAATAGGAACTAAGCTCTTGAGGACCAATAACAAGTTCTTTTTCTCTCTATTCAAGACATTAGTTTGGACTACTTGATAGGGATAATCAATCTAGCACTTATCATTTAGTGACCACTATAATGAAGTACATCACTTATTCTATAGTTATTTTAAGCATTTATTCTACTATCACTTTATATCTATTGTACATTACTCTACACACTCCTAACTAAACCCCCTTGAGGGTGTTATAAAGCATCTTTTCTTGTTTCCCCTTGACCTGACACACAAAACCTCTTACCAGATCTACCCAAGCCATACTCTCTCTCATAACTCTCCCCAACCTCCTAGACCTCATCAAAACTCAAAAAAGCCTTCTACAAGATCCTAAGCAATTATTTCCCCTACCGACTTCAATACCCTAACTAACATCAGTCACCTTCATGACTGACCTTGATAGTATAATTGCTATCAGTCACTTCCCTACTGACGTTAGTGACTATGGATTCCCTAACCTTTCCAAAACCTACCCAAACAACTTCCAAAACAAAAATAAAATATACCACCTACAGTTTATTACTCTCTACTACCTTCAAGTTGCTAATAATGGTAATATTATCTCTCTTTACCTCTATTTTATTTGTTTATTACTCTTTTATCTCTCAAAAGTGGACTATCATCTCTAAGGAAGTGTCACACTTCCTAGAACAAATGTGTAGCTTAGCAGCCCACTCATTTATCTACTAACATACATCTTTTGGTAGTGATTTCTTACTTATATGTATTCCTCCCTAGCCAAAAAGGAGTGCACACAATCTCTAAATATGATGTGAAAGCCAATCTAAGTTCATTCTAATCACTTATCCCTATCATTCTTTTGTGTTTTCCTTTAGACTTGAAATAGACAAAATTTAGCGAAACTTTTTTGGCATGCCCAATGGGACCCTAGAGTTTTCTTTGGGTTCATTTCTTGTTTTAAGCATTCATATAGGTGCATTATAGTGAAAACTTTATTTATTTAACTTTTTCCTTCTCTTCTCTCTTAAAATGAAAAATTCTACATTTTATTTTTTATTTAAAAGCATTAAACTAAAATTTTCTTTATTTTTTCTTTACCTCTAAAAGCAATTTATCATTTTTTTAACAAGTTAAAAAGAATATTTTCTTTACTTCTTCTTGCATGCACATTAGGATAGTGAATTTAATTCTCTACTCCTATTTTCATCTTTGTTTTCATTTAAATCTAAACATTTCATATTTGGGTTTAAAACTTACTATATTTCATTTTTTTCTTACTGGGTATTAGTTCACCTAGTTAATTACAAGCATTAAAAATAAATTGTAGTTCACTTACGTTACAAAACCAAATCACATTCACACAAAAAACATCTAAACTCACCTAAGAAAATGCCCATTGGGATATCATCACCTAGTGGATCACCTTACCTGACCTGACTATCCTACTTAGATTTTACCACCAAGGGGAAAACCCACTCCATTCTCTGATGGAGTATAAACTCTAGAAATAAGGTATATTTGACTAAGTGGACTAGCTTGGCTCCAAGTTTGTGAAGTGTAGAGACTAAGCTCCTATAACAAGCCATATACCTAGTCTAACATAGATTTCCTCTTGAGCACTAAAACTAACTTGAACTAGCTCTAGATTGCTTTCTAGTACTTTCAATAACAAAATTATCTTTTCACTATTTGATTAAGGCATAAGCCAACACAAGACTAAAAATTGATCTCGAGGACTTAATAGTTACTGTTTGTATGTTGTTTTTTTAATTTTATATTGCCTTCTATATTTTGGAGATGGTAAGGAAATTTTCCTATTGATTCAAAAAATCAATATTATTTATAATACTCAATTTGTATAACCTATTATCTCAGTTTTTTTTAGTGTTCTTCCTTCTTACACAAACCTCTTGCATCCATTTTTTTACCTAGTTTCAACTTTTGGTATTCTAAAACATTATATTTTCCATCTCCCAAGATATCATAGTGACTAACATTGGTTAACTCTACTGACATCAATAGATTTTACCTATTGACATCAGTTAATCCACTGATATTGGCAAACTTTTTTGGTTGACATCGATCAAGTGACTAACATCGATGACTATGTAATTTTCATCTTCTCAAAATAGAAAGCTAAAATAACCCACTTACCTACACTTAAACCTAGGTTTTCCTTATTCTATTACTATATAGGGTATTAAACATATTTATAATTCTTCTTGCATGGTATTGATGCAAGCCCAAGCCAAAATTCTTGTCGATTATGCAAGCTGACAATGACTTCCATCTTCCCCTCTTACTTCTGACTCTATCATGGAGAATACTTCAGATATAGAGCATACTCTTAGCCCTAAAAAAAATCCCATTGTGCTTGATGGAGATCAAGATTTTGCTATATTTAATGATCATAATGTGGCAGCCCTTTAGCATTACACTGTTATGAGTTGAACCTATAATTCTTTAGGTGACCCAATTATGGTATTCCAACCTCTCTAAAGGAGAAAACATTAGTTTCTATTGCCTCCACTATTTTCCCCATGGTTACCCAAAATACCACTTCGATGAGATACCCAACTATAAACTATGTCCAAAGTTTAGCATCACCAACTACCCAATCCCACCTAAACCCTGGTGTAACTTCCCTACTTTTACAACCACAACCAATTCAACCAAGTCTTACCCCATTTTAGAATTTAGTGGTACTTATTCCACCTACCCTCATGCCTATAATTACCTAAGTTATGACTCACCCTTCATCTAGTCTAACCATGCCAATAATCTAACCTACAATAACAACAACCAACCAAGGCATAATCTCTAACCCAATTGGAAAAGCCCCTTTTCTTTCTACACCCCAACCTATGACTCATTATCCTTATGTTTCCCCAACACAACCTCAACAAGATATGTCATATGCTCCCTCTACTTCCTATCAGGTTTCTTATAATTGAGGAGGTATCCCCCAAACTAATCCCCCTCTAGACCTCATTAAGATGTTGATGGACAAGATGTTCAATCTAGAGACATCTATTTCTGGTTTAAAGAATGTGTTATCTTATGATCAGATATGTAATGAACCCATCCATCATTTTATGCCTATTCACCTTTATCCAAGCTAATGGGAACTCTCAAATTTTACTCATTTTTAGAGTAAAGAGGACCCACAACAGCACTTTCAAGCATTTAGACATGCTTTTTATTTAATAGGGCATGATGATGCATTACTACTTCACACTTTCCCTATGTCTCTTTCAGGTGCTGCCTTGGATTGGTATAGATCTATAAATTATCACTCCCTTTTCTCACTTACCCAACTTGCATAAATATTCTTAGACCATTTCTCTATTAACATTTATAGGAAGGTTTCTATAACAGACCTTTATTTTGTCAGATAATTTGATGATGAGTCTCTTACAAATTTTATCGCTCACTATAGAAGCTTGATCAATCAACTCTCCTCCTTACCCCAACATGAGCTTATTGATCTCTTCTCAAGGGCATGTGCTAATCACATCTCATCCACACTCTAGGTACAAACTTTTTGTATATTTGATGAGTCCTTTATAATGGCATATAAAATATAGGTTCATGTTATATATGAAGGCAAAGTCAAGTTGTGTAGTAAGAATCCCAATTCTAAATCAAATGACTCCTTTTCTAAACCTTCTCCTTCCAACCAAAAATCTAAAGGCTCTACCAATGTAGTGTTCATTAAGTTAGCTTCTTCCACAACCACAAACCAATCAAATTCCTCAATTTCCCAAAATATGACCAAGAAATTCTAATAACGGTATGAACAAAGACAATACACTCCCATTGGGGAGTCATATACATCCATTTTGGAGAAACTATTGCAACAAGGTGTCATAACCCTTCCTCAAATCAAATCTTCTATACAGTTTGACCCCTCCCATCCTATTCCAACTTGGTATAAGGAATATGAGTTTTATGGTTACCATCAAGTTAAAGGCCACAATTCTAATAACTATAATACATTCAAGAACATTGTTTAAGATATGATTTATAGGGGTGATCTTGTCTTGGATAATCCTAATGCACCCCATAATCAAAATATGGATGTGTTCGAACACCCTTTTCCTAACCATTCACCAAATCAAAATATTGTTTAGACCATAATTAACTTAGGTGATCATAATATCCATATAGTTAATATGGTCTTTCCTTTACCTCTAGTTCAACCTTCCCCTCAATAGGAGACACCCATTTCATTGACTCCTCCCCCACATTCAGTGGAATTTATTTTTCCCATTCTTCTTCCTCAAGTAAAAGAACCTATTTCACCTATTCCACTCCCTCATGAGGAATATCCTCCTTTACCATTTATTTTACCACTTGAGGAGCCTGTAATGCCAATTCCTTTTGCACCAATATTAACTATCTTGTTACCACTTGAATACCACACCCTAATCATTTCTCAACCACATGTTGAAGGGTACATCATCCCTATATTATACCCTCTTGAGGAACCTTCTTTTCCTACCTCTCCTCCACCTATAGAGAGTAGTGCCCCATCCACTCCACCTTTGCACTTAGAAGAGTCAGTATTATCTACTCCCACAATAGATGAGAGACATATTGTGCCTACTCTAATTGTGCCACTCTTACCCCTTCTTTTACCTATGGAGGATCATACTTTACCTATGTCTCACCCACATTTTGAAGGAGCCATAATACCTATGATCTACCCTCTTGAGGAACCTTCTTCACCTACCTATCCTTCACCCATGGTAGACCATGTCTCTTATCTCCTCTCTATCGAAGATAACCCCATTGCAGTTATTTCTCATCTTTGCCTTGAAGTAGAAGAAACCAATAATTTCCCTCTTTCCCAAACACCTTAGCCTTCTAAAGACACAATCATAAGGCCTACTTCAACTTCATCTAAACCCTTCTCACATTTGGTGAAAATTCTAGAATTTCTTGACTCCATGAAGCTAGATCATGAACCATTTTTGTACCAACTTAGAATTCACCCTTGCAATAATCTACCACATTAAAGTAGATCAGGCCCTTAGGCATATGCCTTGTCTCTAATTTAATTCATCCACAAGTGAAATTAGATTTAACTCCTCAACCACAAATTGGAGTTTCATGGCTTGAATTATATAAAAAATTTAATCTTCTTAGATCTAATCAATCCCTTTTTCAACCCTCAACTTTAGCATCCATTTTGGGACCACACCCCTCTATTTTAGTTGGAATATTATCGACCCAAGAAAAATAAAAGGTTAAGTTATCTCCAATCCTACCTTTGCCATTTGGTAGGCCTTTCACATTTGACACTAAAAAAGTGATATAAAAACACATAACTCCACCATAACCAAACAAATCACCACATAAAATTACCTTTTCAACACTAAAAAAAAAGAAGGTGTCCACTCTTATTAGCATAACAAGTGCAAGCCCACGTGTAGGCTCTCAATGTTTTTTCATACATCAATTATTATAATCTTCCATAATAATTCTTCCTCCCATTAAGCCTTATAGTCCTCTTGGAATTAATCCATCTTGGTTTAATGATACACAAGTGTTTTTATATCATCATTCACTTGGACATAATACTAAGAGTTGTAAATCCCTCACACTTGTCATTTGGCAACACTTTGATGTTGACACTCTCTTCAATGATACACCTATTAACCTTCCTATTATTCTAAATTTTGCATCCATAGTGCCTCCTAATATTCCACCTAAATTTAAACCCAAAGATGTGGTCGTAACCCTTTTACCACCTCCTTCACCTACATTTCAAATTAACATAGTTAATGTGGCCACACAATCACAAAAACAAAAAGATAAAGCTAAGGAAAAGGTTTCTTATCCTTGGGTTCATCCCTTCACTAAAGACACTCATCTTCTTAATCCTAAAATTTCCATCTTGGGCATTCCTAAAATAACATCTTTGGATGTTATTCAAAGCTCAATGGTGAAACAGCTTCACTAAACTCCTATGAAAATGTCTTTGTATGAGTTAATATAAAAATCATCCCAACACCATCAATATTATATTAGTGCCTTGAAAGTAATTTAAGTATAATCAAATTATCCCAAACCTCTTACAACTTTGGTCAGATCCCTTAATTCCATCTCACTGATTTCTTTTAATGATTCAAAAATTCCACTTTAACACCCTAAAGATCAAGATTCTACCCTTTTTATTACCAAATATATTAATCTAACTCATGTCAAGAGAGTCATGATCGATGAGGGAGATAACATTAATATTATTTACACACATGTCTAAAAATATCTAGCCCTTCTTGATAATTGCATGGTTCAAACTGATGTGGTACTCTGCTCCTTTAATGATATCACAACTAATACGGTGGGCACTATTGTCTTACATATCCATGTCAGTCCCTACACTATTCCTGAGATCTTATATGTTTTTTTAGGGAGAGTTCCAATATAACATACTACTTGGGCAACCTTGGATATGTATTGTGGCATGTGTACCCTCAACTTTGCACCACTATGTTAAGTTTGAACATGATGGATAAGTACACGTTATACATATTGACCCACCTCTATTTAAAAAATGTAACATGATTTATAATCCCAATGATGTTCTCATTCCATTGAAAACATCATATTCCCCACCTGATACTTTGAAATCTTCCACAAGCTCCACTCCCCCAGCTACATGGATACTAACAACACAAATTCCTAACAAGGATCCCATAAAGGAGACTTTTCAACATTTATCACTCGATGAATATCATTTATTGGTTCTTGACATCTTCTATACTCTAAAAAAGTATGTAAAGCTTCACATGCACCCAAATTATGATCCTCACATTAGGATGGTCATCCCTTATGGACCCCTTAACCTTCAAACCAATTTCACATATGAGGGAACTGATCAAGTTCCCATTGTTGGCAATCCATCTTCTTCACCATGACCATTTACCTATGAATTCTCTTTCCTAAGCAACCCCAGTTTATCACACACCTATCTTTATTAGTGTGCCTAGAAAGGATTTGATTTGGGTCATTATGAATAACGTGTCCATATGCCTATTGAATATCCTACTAGCAATACCATTGAAAATGCCAAAAAGAGCCATGGAGTGAGATATGATGAACCAACTAAACTCACTAAAACTTCCCATGAACCAATTGTTGAAGAATCAGTCTCTCCTTTTCCACCTTCTTCTCCACCATCACCTACCAAATTAGAGGTATCTATACCTCCTAAATTTTTTTTAAACAAATTCCATCCATTTGGGGCCTCTTACCTATTGCTAGGGTAAGGAAACAACGTCCTTTCCTCTCATTCATCTTGAAATAATAGATGAAGACTCTCTCACTATTAACACTATTCAATGTCAGGATGATGATACAATTCTCACCTACATGGGTGTAGATTATTATTATATCCAATGGTCACTCCCATATGAAACATAAACTATGTTAAATTAATAAACCATTGACATCAATATACCCTCTCTTGATAACCCTCACATCCTTAATATTGGTCAATCTTTGGACTCCTCTGACCAAGGTGATTATGTCACATTTCTTAATGACCATAGAAAAGCCTTCACTTGGTCATATAATGTCATGCCTAGTATTGACCCCTCTATCATCACCTATAACATTATCACCAATCAAGATGATAAAATTTTAAAGTAGAATCTTCACAAGATGCATCCTCATATTGCTCTCCTTGTCAAATAAGAGCTCCGATGCCTCCTTTTTGTTAACTTTATCAAACCCATTGACTACTTGTAATGGATTTTCAATATTGTTCCTATCACAAAAGTGACTAGGGGAATCCACATTTACACTGACTATCATGATTTAAACCTCACTTGTCTAAAAGATGACTTTCCATTGCCAAGTATCGACCAACTTATTGATCTAAAAATCTCCCATGAGATTCTATCACTTATGGATGGGTTCTCTTGATATAATAAAATCCTGGTCACTCTTGAGGATCAAAATTAGACAACTTTCATTACCCCATGGGGGACTTTTTACTATCAGGTCATGCCTTTTATCCTAAAGAATGCTGGTCTCACCTACCAATGGGCTATGACCTACATTTTCATGATATCCTACATATAATTATGGAATATTATGTGGATTACTTACTAAAAAAGTTTAAACTTCATCAAGATCACTTGATGATTCTCAAAACTGTATTTACTCATCTCCTCCAATATAATGTTCAACTAAACCTAAAGAAATGTGTCTTTGGTGTTCTTTCTAGTAAAATTTTAGGTTTTGTCATTTTTCTCCATGGTATTTAATTCAATCCTACTAAGGTTAGATCAATCCTAGAGATTCCTCCACCTACTAATATAAAACAACTCCATAGCATATAGGGCAAACTTCAGTCAATTCACCATTTCATTTCCTAGTTATCAGATCATTGCCAACCCTTTCACCATCTCCTCAAAAAAGATGTCTCCTTAGATTGGAATATAGATCACCAAGAAGCTTTTGACACACTTAAAAATATCTCCTTTCCCCACTAGTTCTTATTACACCTAAGTAAAATTAGTCTTTCTACCTATACATCTCTACAATAGACCATTCTCTACAAGCTATGATTGTACATTGAGATGACCAACATCGAGAGCAAGTGGTTTACTATATAAGCCACACACTTATTGATTATGAGACTCAATATACCAATACTAAAAAACTTTGCCTCATGTTGGTCTTTTCCACCTCTAAGGTTCACCATTATCTTTTAAGTCACAAAACCTATGTGGTCACCCATACTGATCCCCTCAAATAAATGTATCCCAAGCCATATCACAACTAATGTGTAGCTTTGTGTCTCATGCTTCTTGCCAAATTCGACTTAAAATTCATTCAACAAAAGTCTATTAAGGGGCAAACAATCACTGACTAGTTAGTTATTACCCCTTTACCTAAAAATCAACCTTCAAACCTCAAATTCCTTGATGAATCCATTATAATGCTCTCCATTGATGGCATCTCCTATCAAATGATGATGTTCTTTGATGGATCTAAATTTCAATATGATGGGGTTGTGGGGGTCATTCTTATTCCTCTAGATGGTGAGCCTATTCCTTTGTCATTTAAACTAGATTTTGAATGAACTAATAATATGGATGAATATGAGGGTTTGATCTTAGGACTTCAAATAACACTCTTGTTGGGTATCAAATCCATAACCATTTTTAGTGATGCTTAGCTAGTGTTTAACCAAGTTAATGTTTACTAATTATACAAAAATGAGATTCTACAGTGATATAAACATCATGTAGATATGCCATTAGCATAATTTGATTCTTATCTCTTACAAATTATTCCTTTATCTAGAAATAAGTTTAATAACATGATGGCTTCACTTGCTTCACACATACCCTCTTCATCCTCTTTATCATAAATGTAACATCCAACCCACATGAATTATGGTACAAGTAACTCATGAATTATCTTTTCTTTTCTATTACCCCTTCTGATCTCTCCAATAATGGGATATGTGCCTTCATAAAACATGCCACTCATTACACTATGCTAGGGGGACTTCTCTACAAGCAAGTTTTTGATGGTCTTTTTCTTAGATGCCTCACTAGTACTGAGACTCACTTCACCATTAAATAAGTCTGTGATGGGATTGTTATGGGAATTTCAATGGTCACATAGTTTCCAAGTGTATCCTTCAACTAACATATTATTAGCCCACACTTCATCAAGACTGTGATGATTATGTTTGGTATTGCGTCAAGTGTCAACAACATGCTAACCTCCTTCATGTTCCAATTCATGCATTATAAGTTACCAAAGACTTTTAGCCCTTCTCCCAATGGGGCTTAGATTTAATTGAGGAGATTAACCCTCATTCATCCCTCCATCATCATTCTATAATTTATACCACTGAATACTTCACCAAGTGGGTTGAGGCCATCCATCTCATCTCCACTAAATCTGACAAAATTGTTGACTTTATAAAACATCACATCATCTATCATTTTGGTGTCCCTCATAAAATTATAATAATTAACAACAAATCTTTCAATAATAAGACTATTCAAAGTATTTATGATACATTTGGAATCAAATTAAGCTTCTCATCACCATACTATCCACAAGAAAATGGATAGGTAGAAGCTTCTAACAAAACATTGATCAAAATTATCATGAAGGTAGTAAATGATATGGGTAAGGATTGGCACACACATTCCTTTTACTTTATGGGCTTACCACACTTGCATTCAAACCCCTACATGTGCTACACCTTTGTCCTTGGTATATGGGATGGATGTTGTTTTGCCTCTTGAAGTCTAGATTCCTTCTCTTCATATTTCTCTAGAAGACATACTTACTAATGATGAATTTTTCCAAGAATGGTTGGCTTAACCAGAATTGCTTGATGAGTTCTATCTCATAGCCCTCAACCACCTCCAAATCTATCAAGAGCATATCAAATGTGCTTATAACAAAAACCTCAAAGAGTGAGATTTCAATATAGGAGATCTTGTCTTAAAAGAAAATTAGCATCTGATGAACATGGAGAAAATAAAATGGGGTAATTTTGCTCCTAATTGGCTTAGACATTATATCATAACTCATAAGTATGGATTAATAACTTATTACTTATCTTCTTTTGAAGGAAGGCTAGAACCTAAGTGTTTAAATGCCCTACACATATGACCATTCTTTTGTTAACCAAGAATCGCTTCACCTCATGTTTAACTTGAGCTTGTCCCTTAAACATCCTTATTACATTCATTTCCCTTCCTCTTCACCCTTACTCATATACACCTAGTTAACTTATGTAGTGGTATGGTTTTTCCCTTAACATGGAAAAATCCTAAGCCTTTATAGTCTTGTCTATGACTACAAATTAAAAACAAATTAAAAAAATAAAAAATAAACAAATGGGATATGTGACAAGTTATAAACTCTCAGGTCATGCTTCTCAATGTAGACTACTCCTTTGAAGGATAGCTACATAAATTCTCTTTACTACTATTAACAGATTGCTCCCTTGAAGGACAACTTTTTAAACTTAAAAATGAATGCTTAGACCACTCCCTTGAAGGATGGTTAAGCTAAGTTTTGTTCTCAAAGGGAAATATAAATAAAAAAGGCTTCTCACATTGATTAGCTTTATACGACCTTAACCCATACAAAATCCCATTGCAGGCTTCCTACATTGATCAACTTACACAAAAAAAAAAGCTTTAAGTCATGGACTTGCCAATAGTAGCTCTAAGGTCACCCATAGTAGGGGCATATCATCCCCACTTTGTAGGTTATGCTACCCAAACATATTCCCTCATTTTACCCTTTTTCCCTCATAATATTTCAAAGGACTGTAAACCTCACTAAACATAAGGTAACATTATGCTTCTCTAATAAACACATTGGTTCAAAGATATAAGGCATGAAAGAAGCTCATTTTCCTGAGCCTATTTATGTTTTGGTTAATGGTCTTTTCTAGTACATGAGTATTCTACCTCTTTATTTTCCCATCCAAAACACATGTTGATCTCTATATTGAGACAAAAAATAATTTCATACCAACACTACCAAAGTCTACTCAATTTATATTAAGCATACACCATCACAAAATATGGAAAATTACTAAGATGAAAATAACAAACCAACTATGCATATACCATCACATATATGGGAAAGACTAGTCTAACTCAACTAACATGATCAACATTAACATCAAAATTAACATATAATTAAATAATCATCATATATATCATCATCATCATCATCTATTTCAATATCCTCATCAAAATCATAATAAATAAACATTTCATATATATAGGATCAATAACATGTCCATCAATACATCATCTTAATATCATCTCTCTCTCAAAATATACATCTCACATCTTTAGCTCACATGCCAGTGTCCATATAACAAATATAATCAAAAATGACAAAATTAATCACTTAAGATCATCAAGGCTCTCCATGTGGTCATAACAAATTAGTGTCATCACCACTCTGAACCCATCTACGTCTGTGTGAAGTAGAAGCTATGGCACATGACATAGATCTCTCTTGATCCCTAAACTCAAAATACCACTAAATCTATGAAAAATTTCTAATGGATCTCTCATAATAGGCAATATCATGTAGGGTAGTAGTATATCTCACTAGAGATATAGTCTATGGAGGTCCCATAGCACCTAATGATGACCCAACATGTACTAGTCCCTATGGTGGAAGAGGAGTAGCCTGACCTACTATTCTCAAGCTATCCCTCTCCACTATCACTATAATCACCTGACCCTATAACACTTTGACTTAGCCCTATAATGCTATAACCTAGCCCTGTAGTGCCCCAACTTGGCCTTGCAACATCACCATCTACCCCTAGAAGGCTAATACCTATGCCTATGCTATATCTCTATCCTACATCACTACATCTCATACTTGTATGGGTACATCCCTCTCTCTCACCAACCCCTATAAATCTAGTGGTGGCCTCTTGACATCCACAATAGGATGTAAACTTTCCCACCAAGCTGTATATGCCACTATGTACCCTAGATCTTAACACCTAGCCTTATTGATGGTTCCTCAAAATTTGCCCCATCTATCTCTTAGAGCAATGGTAGGGGTGCCTCTATCTCATCCCTCCTATATCAAGGGAAGGTTGGTGGTATATCTTGTAGTAGACTAAACTGCCTCTTGACCCATGTCAAGGGTATCATCTCCAACTCACTAGCTAATCTCCCCCTAACCTATAGTGAGCTTTACAGACTAATAAGTTATTATGCCTATCCTCTAAATATTAATTATGTCAATTAGGGTCTCCACAAAATATCCATAGGGATTAAACCCTCAATCATGTGCATGTAATAGGTAATATCATGCATGACATAATCCACTCAGGTCTGTGCTATGCCATCTCTCCATCATCTAAAACTAACCCTAAATCTGACTAGAATCATGGTAGGTAACCCCAATGGTCATGTCACCATGATGTGATCATATTCCCAATAGTATATTATATGGATGACACACAAATTATATCACCATCATAGTCTCAAACCCCACAACTCTCTGTATAACCGAGCTATAAATACTGGACCCCATGAAAAAATATTTCATTGCTAAACCATCTATGTAAGCACATATATCAATGTAATTAGAAATCTACCACCATATATATCTAATAATTCATACACTATGATCTCAATCATCATCAATATGCTCAGTCAATGTTGCTCCTCATCAACCATATACAGTGGCTCATAGGTAAAACTCATACAATGATAAGTCACCTTAATACCATGTTTGACATATAATGACACCATGTGTATATTTTTCTCCTCTCTTGAGCATGAAAAGAACTCCTCACCCTACAGTGGTAGCCATAAAATCTTATAGACATCCTCCTAGGTCACTATCAACTCTCTAGTCAATAGATGGAAGGTGTTGGTGGTGTGATCCCACCTCTCAATCAATGTTATTATAAGGCTCACATCCCAAGTGACTCAACAATACCATCACACTCCTCTTAAACCCATGGCTTTCATGTTTTTCCAATTTCATAGAGTGACATCCCTCCTCATACACATCAAAATCCTTAGTAGATGATCCCATAATGTCAGCTCCATCCTTGCCTATATCCATACACACACAACTCAAGTCACATAGCTTTTAATATACTCTATCACCACCTTTTTCCCTTATCTCTAGGAGAAATACATTGGTATGAGGCCGTAAACTAGGCTATGTAGTCAACACTTAGTCAACATGGGGTCTTCTGAGGTTAGCTCAGCCATATACCCACCTAACTAACTACCCTACTCTTTTCCCTCTACCCTAAGATTTAATGCCTCTCTCTATCTCTACCCTAAGATTTACTACCTCTTCTCTCTCTCCACCCTAGGCCTACCTACATATCACAACTCTAGGCCGCATAGCCTATATCCTTGACCCTTGACACTATGCCCTTTCTTTTAATCCCTAAGCCTCTTGACCTATCTCAACCTACCTTTTTACCGATTTACCCTAACACACATTTTAACCATACCTTAGATATTTTTCCTAGGCTCTCATAGAAATAAATTGGCTTGACGCCCTAAAATGGGCTATGTAGGTAGTACTCAATCAACATGGGGTGTTTTGAGCCTAACTTAGCCATTAGGCTAGTCGACTACTTCCACTAAGGATCTAAACTAACCCTTTCTCCTATTTTTCTAGTTCTTCATAGTCACTGACATCGACTTTAATACTGAAATCAATGCTTTATAGGCATAAGTATTATTTGACATCAATAGACACCTTCCAACCTCATTGTTATGTCAACTAATGTCAATGGACCTCATCAATGTCAATGACTAGTTTGGCCCTAGGGATGAAAGACCCAAACCTAAAACTACAATTTTGACCTAAAACCTACCCCAAATTCCCCCAACTTATCCTAAAACTACCCTACCCTATTTCTTACCCCTCTACTAACATTTTTTGTACCCCCACATCTAAATTAGCCTTAAAACTCTAAATAACCAAGTCAAATTTCAAAATAACTAGTAGAGGATCTTACCTCATCTCTTTGTGTCCTCTAGGCTAGCACAACTAGCTCTTATGGTGGTGTGTTCCCTGTTGGGTCCCCTTGTTGATCTACCATCTCAATCACTCTCATATCTCTATTTTTTCTCCAATCATAATTTGAAAATGAGTTTGGTCAGTCACCAAACCCCCTTTTGGTGAGTTTAGTTAGCCACTGATGTTAGCATGCTTGACCTAATCTACTGATGTCAGCAATATTGCCCTAATATGTTGATGTTAGCACTATTTATTACTAATATTGATAATGTCATTGATGTCAACACCATTATAATAATGTGTTCCCCAAAAATCAACCTCAACTTTTAAGACTTTACCCATACTCTGGGGAAACTAGAGATCACATATATCTCCCCAACCATGACAAATAACATTGGAGATCACTTAAATCTTCACCAATGATGAATTTTCTTGATGGTCATGAATATCTCCTTACTCATTAACCCTTTTACACCAACCTTACATTGCTTGTCTTCATCACTTATGCTATTATTCTATAGTTAGCTATTGTGTACACACATTTATATTATGTATTTTTAATGGCAACCTAGCTCATCCTATCACCTTCAACCCTTTTGTGTTTCCTAGGGGCACTTCCTACCTTAGATATCTAGGAAACATCAACCATTGGAGCTATAAATTTGTTTATTTTTACCTATAAGCTATCACTTACAAGCTATGCTTTAGTTATTTATATCCAAGTCCTCCTCAACCTTGCCTATTCATGACATTTTTGACTATAGCTCATAGTAGTATATTCACATGAAGTGATAATCAATTCTCCACCTCTCACCCAATTACCTTTTTATCAAACCAGTACCTGATTCTAATTTCTCCTCTATCGATTCCCATTTTGAGGGGGAATACCTCATCTAATACTTGGAGCATCTATATCCTATTTTTATCTTGCAAACTTGTTAATAAAAATTACAAGACAAAAAGGGGTAAATTTAGACACCAAAATTACATCACACACATGTGTGTAACTCCCTATGTCAAAACCCCTTTTGGCCCATTTTTCAATAATAATAATTAGCCTACCTAACCCATGCTTTTACCCCTCACATATTTAATTAGTTTAAAATACTTAAATAAGTTAATTAAAATCCCCTTTTACCACCTTACCTAGCCACCTCACCCTATGAATAATTCTCACCTAATGAATCACCTCAACACCTAGTCCCCTCATCCTAACTACTCAAGACTTATTCTCACTTCAAAAATAAATACCTAATCAACTACCTCCTTAACCTCTTATTTTTACCATTTTATAATAGATATCAAACTTGGCACAAAGAGCAATAGAAAATAGATCAAAAATAGTAAGGTTTACCTATTATAGGGTGACTAACATTCATCAACCCATTTTCAACATTGATGGGATCATCAACATTAGTGATATAAGCCAAACTCCAACATGAAGTTTATGTTGGAAAAAATCAAGACAATTTATTCTTACTTTCATTCTAGCTCTCAAAATTCAACTTTCAACATCCTAGCTTATTGTCATCTTACATAAGTCAATAATGATCAGGAACTAAGCTCTTGAGGACCAAAAACACCCACTTTTTCTCTCTATTCATGCCATCAATTTGGACTACTTGATAGGAACCATCAATTTGGCACTTATCATTTAGTGACCACTATAGCTAAGTACATTAGTTATTTTATAGGTATTTTAATCATTTATTCTACTATCACTTTATATATACTATGCATTACTTTAGACACTCATGATCGAACCCCCATGAGGGAGTTAAAAATCTTCTTTACTTATTCCCCTTGACCTGACACACCAAACCTTTGACTAGATCTACCCAAACCATACTCTCTCTTTCATAACTCTCGCCAACCTCCCAGACCTGATCAAAACTTGGAAAATCCTTCTATAAGCTCCTAGGAAATTATTACCTTGATTGACCTCAATATCCTAACTAACATTAGTCACCTTCACCATCAACCTCAATAGTATAACTGATATCGGTCACTCCCCTATCAATGTCAGTGACTATAGATTCCATAACCTTTCCAAAACCTTCCCAAACAACTTCTAGAACATAAATAAAATATACCACCTATAGTATATTACTCTCTACTACATTTAAGCTGCTAATAATGGTAATATTATCTCTATTTCACTCTCTCTTTACCTTTCTTTTAGTTATTTACTACTCTTTTATCTCTCAAAAGTGGACTATCATCTCTAAAGAAGTTTCACACTTCCTAGCACAAGTGCATAGCCTAGTAACCCATTCATTTATCTACTAATAAACATCTTGTGGTAGTGATTTATTACTTGTAGGTAGTCCTCTCCAACCAAAGGAGAGTGCTCAAAAAATTTAGATATGGTGTACAAACCAATCTGGGTTCATTGTAATCACTTATTCCTGTCATTCTTTTTTGTTTTCCTTTAGACATGAAATAGACAAAATTTCACAAAATAGGAAGCTCATAGGCTCCTTATTCATAGAGGCCAAATCCAAACCCTTTCTAATTGCACCAATGAAGGTATGTTTGGGAAAAGGTTTGGTTTCTAAGATAAGAAAAGTTGGAAGTGAATGGTTGGATATAAGGCATGGTAGTGGAAGCAAGGAGTGGTTTATCAAGTCCCCCATAGACAAAGTATGTTCTATTATTGGGAAGGAAAAAGGGGACAATAATATCGATATTGGGATCATAAGATGGATTATTTTAAAGATTCTCAAATTCATCTAGAGAATGGGAAATTATCCAAAACTAAAATATGATATTCCCCTAGTATAAGATGTTGAAACATGGATTGCAATGGGTGTTCAACTAGGATTTTAAATGAAGGGATAGTTAAACTAGTGGATACTTCATCATTGTTAAAGATATAAGTGTTGGTGGGTTGGATTGATGTGGTGGATTGGATATAGGTTGGTTGTGAAGAAGGTGAAGGTGGATTAAGGACATCATTGGGCTGATATGTCATATTATAAGAAGCAAAGGGACTTAGATCAACTTTAATTGTAATGACTTGTCCCTCATGTTCAAATTTGACACATTGGTGAAAGGTAGAAGGGATGCATCCCATGGCTTAGATCCAAGGGTGACCGAGTAACACATTATGTTAGAATTCATCCTTACCTACATAAAATTGTTCAAGAATAATTTGAGGTCCCAAATAGATGTGGAGAATAATTATTCCCAGAGTGGTGGCCAATGTATCATTGAATGACTGAAGAACTACCAAGCTTTCTAACATGATGTTTTTAGGTAGTTAGAGTTAATCATATTCATGGGAGGAGATGATATTTTTAATCAATCCCATGTCAATCATAACTCTTTTGACATGTGTATGATTGATGTATGCTATGATAAAAAGAGGGGGATCAAGGTCTTCACTGTGATAGGGTGGAATATCAAATTTATGAAAGGTGACTATGGTAGCATGTTGGATGGATCTAATAAAAGGTGAAAGAGGTTTGTGATCATCTAGTTAATCCTCTATAAAATTTAATTCTTTGATTAGAGTTTGATGATGTTTAGGTGAGGTGTTAACCAAGTCATAAAGACTCATTTTGACTAGCATTTGGTGAAGTTATTTTAACACAAAGCATTGGATGAATGGAGATGAATTAGAATAAGAAAGGGCTCCAAAAATGGAGACTTTGGTCTTTAGTGGTTTTAAGGGTGAAGGTGAACATGTAGTTATTCAGGTTTGGCTAGTTGGTTGGGGAGTTGAAAGGTAAGACCATGAAATGGAGGCCTTAGCATTACCCTTTTCATTTTTTGGGATAGTTTTACCCTTATCCTTTTGTTGAGATCGAGATTAAGTCACCATATGACTGGTATGAATAATGGGACCAGTCGCTTGTTTTTATTCACGTTCTTCACTTTTTTATGGAAGTAAAGAAGTAGATGATTGGTAGGTAGATTGGATAGGTGGTAAAAGAAGCAAGGGGCTTAAAGAAGGTTCATCTAATAGATCATCCTCCTCTAAAAGGCCATGAATGATAATTTGGAGAGTTTTACAGTTCTTCATATCATTCTCGGGGGTCCTATGGTAGAGACAAATCATATTATCATTTAACTAGGTTGGCTTTTGATGAGTGGGGTAAAAGGGCTTAATTGGTGGTAAGATAATGGTAGAAGCTTATAGGATCCTTTGTAAAATAGTTATATAGGATGTTGATAAATATTTTGGAGGTGGTGGAGTTTAGATTTTTGGCGTAAGAACCTTATTGGTAAGAGACTTATTGATAGGAGGTGTGGCTGGTGGATTGAGCTTGGCTAGTAGTTTAGAAAGAATTGGCTTAGTTATAATTGGTGTAGGAATTGGGGGTTAGATGATGAGGGTTTAATAAATGGGAAAGTAGATGGAGAAAGGTTGGTAAGGAATGATGATGAACTAGAGGATTGGGTTGTTATAGATGGAGAAAGGGGAGATGTTTTCTTAGAGGAAGAGTAGGTAATGGGATTAGTGGAAGGATTTGGTCCCAAAATAGAGGGAAAAGGTTAAGGAGTCAGTATGGTCCTTCCTCAAGGTTGTGGTCTAGGCAATCCTTCCTTCTTAATGGGCTTAATAATATTAGGTATTAGTTGGGTTGATGCAGTTAAATCTAATCTCAAAGGAGGGTGAGTAAGATTGGGCATGGGAAGGATCCCTAGGTTCTTGATTGGATTGATAAAAATGCATAAGGTGACTTAACAATTTTAGGTGGGGGTAATTGAGATGGTTCCATGGTGACTTTAGGAGGGGTAGTTGGTGGAGTTGTAGCAATAGGCTTGAGAGTGGACTCAAGTGAAGTAGAAGGTTTGATTTTATTTTGTTATGGGATTCCAAGCTGATGCCAAAAGGTGGGTTTGTCAAAGTTAGGTTGGGAGGTAAATTCCAAACTTTGAACTAGCTAGGAAAAGGGTTTATAAATTGGTCATGTTCCCTGATCATTAGTTTCAAAGTGCAAACCTTTTATGGAAGAATAAAGAGTAGTTTCTATGTTCTATCCTTGGTGGAAGGTTCCAAAGGTAATGATTGGGTAGGTAGGGTTATGGTCTCTTGGGAAATGGTTTCTTAGGGAGGTATGGATAATTATGTAATTGGTATGATAAGGGTAATGGTTTCAAGAAGAAGGATTGGTATAGTTTATTGCTTGGTATGGTTGTCTAAATAAGTAGGTGGTTATTTTATTTGGTTTGGAGGAGTGGAAGAAATGGTTGATGAAGTGGTTATATCCTTAGGTATTTCCATCATAGGAGGGGTAGATAGAACCATGGTTTCATCTAAGGAAGTGAAAGGGGTAGCTACTTCCTCCATTTTTTCATATAAAAGAATAGGTGGTGGGTTATTTCCTTCTATTTATGTGATAGAGGTAATGATTTCTTTAGCAGTGGCCACATTACTGATTACATGTGCTTCATGTGAGTTGAAGTATTTGGGTTGGACTTCATGGTGTTGGGTTGAAAGTGGATGATTTGGGAATGGTTTTTATAAAATATCAAAAGATTGGTTGGAAGGAGAATTTAGATTATCAAACACAAGCTCATCTTTATCAATTAGGTCCTAGACAATGCTCTTAAAGGTATTACATCTATCGGTATCATTTCCAATAACCTAATGATAATCACAATGATCATTCTCATTTTACCACCTAGGAAGGGGTGAGAAGTCTCAAATTGTTGAGGGGCTTTGATGGGTAGAAGTTGGATTAGATGGACTTTAAGTAGTTTTTCCAACACTGATGCATATGATTCCCTAATCAAGGTAAATAGTTTTGAAGGAACCCAATTTTGGGTATGGTTTTAGTGATTGGAAGGATTGTTGGTTCAAGGTGTTTGGTTGATGGTTGGAAGAGGTGTGGTTTTGAGAAAAACCCAATGTGATGATGCTTTTTATTTAGAATTTTTTGGGTTTATGTATTTTATGGAGGATGACTTATTGGATTTGAAACTAGAATTTTTATTTTGAATCTTCAACTTCCCCTCATTGATAACATGATTTTTCAATTTGAGGGACATAGTGAATGATTCCTCAAAGGTCCTAAAGGTTTAGACTTGGAGAGTTGGATCAATGTATTTAGCACACCCCTAAGATAATAATATTATTAATTTGGGTTGAGTTAATTAAAAAGTGAGTTAATTAATGAGGCCCCTCCATCTGGTAATGAAATTAACAATGGATTCCTCTTCAAATTATTTAATGGAGTATAGGTTGATAATGGAAACATTTTTAAATATGTTTACTGAAAAATGTTCTATAAAGTTTTGTGCTAATTGAGATAAGGAAAAGATAGTGTGGGGAGGGAACTATACCAATCAAGAGCAGCCACTGATAATGACATGGGAAATGTTAAAAGGAGGAGAGTATCATCACAAGTGATCAAGTAATAAGCATGATGGAACACTCTTAGGTGATGTTGAGGATTTTCCTTACCTTGTAATTTAGAAAATTTGGGAAATTTCCATTGAGAAGGATAAGCATGGATGGGCACAGATGGGTGGATAGGATCATTGAAAATTTGGTCATAGGATTAAAGATTAGTTGAGGTAGAGATGGATAACTCCAAACTAGTCATTTTGTCCATGAGCATTTTTATTAGATCAGGTTGGGGTTGAGAAGATGCATAATTGAGAGGTACATTTTGTTGGGGTTGGCTTGTGATAATGTATGAATAGGTGGTAGATGGTATCAAAGAATCCACATACTGATGAGTGGTGCCAAGGGGTTGAGATGTTGGTACATAAGAACTACTTGGTATGAAAGGTTGGGTGGAGGGTGGTATGTATCACTATGGGTTAGGGACATACTAACAAGTTATCATAGGCACTTGTTGAGGAAAATATGTGGTTGGTATGGTTGAGGTAGGAGGAAGTTAGGAAGGTTGAGGTTAGGTAGTTACCCTAATGCTAATTAGAGGAAGGTTTTGAGGTATGAATAACACTAGGTTTTAAAGTGGAACTATGGTCAAGGGATTTGTTGTAACCAAAGGGAAGAGAGAGGCCCGAGTGAAGGATAATACCATAATAGATGGGGTGTAGGTAACTAATGTTAAGGTTAAACCCACATGAGGTGTGACATAAGGTGTTTGGTAGGGAAGGGGAAGGTTGGTTTGAGTTTGGGTGGATGGGACATTGGAAGAGACCTAAGTCAATGGTTGGGTTGAAGTGGTCCCTACCATAAGGTGGGATGGAATGGAAATAAAAGGATCGAAAGAAGGAACTAAAATAGGGGGTAAGGTGAGGCTAGGTGTTGAGGTAATGTTGTAAAACAACTAGATTATTATCAAGAAAGGTATTAAAGTTTTGATCTATTCTAGATATTATTAGGATTATGAAAGGAGATGGTGAAGGAGAATGGTGAGGTGAAGCATGAGGAGATTTGTCAACATCTAAGGTATAATTCATGAATGAAGAAGAAAGTGGTGGTTAGTTTTTTTGATTTATCAGTTATTGTTTGTTTAAAACCATATGAGAAAATAGGGAATGTTATTGCAACACTCACACCTCAAATATAGAGAAAACCCAAAATTAATTCAAATAAATCAATACGTACACAAAAAAGTGCATTTTAACCTTAGGATTACTTTTAAATCACTTTTGGCTTATGCCTTAAAGAGTGTGATAAGGGAGGTTGGCTTGTAAAGAAGGTACTAAAGAGGAAGTCTATCGATGTTTTTAGGTTTTTTAGGCATTCAAAAGGAAGATCTATGTTGAACTTTAGTATATGTCTTGGTATTGGGGCTTACCCCCTCACTTTACAATCCCACATGGATAAGGGTGTTGAGTGCTTATCCAATATATACTAATTCCAAATTTTATACTCAATTAGATAGCTGAGTTATTTCTTTCCTTGGTGGTGAAATCTAAGTGGGTTATCTGGGAGGGGGTAAAGTTGTTTCTACATGATGAAATCTTGGTCGGTCATTGTGTCAAGTATTGTTTTGATGCATAGATTATTTTGTGGTTCTATTTTGTGTGTGATAATAACTATGAATGCTATGATATGATTACTTTACCTCCTAAGTTACTAGATGAACTAAAATTAATAAGCAATCAATGAATGCAAATGGTTAATTTTTAAGCCCAAAAATAAATAATTTTGTTTGATGAGAAAATAATCAATGAATAAAGGGAACTAGGGTCCCATCGGGTGTGACAAAATGTTTCAATTTTTTTTTCATCTCTTAGTTTTGAAAGTAGATTAAAAAAAGTGAGTATTAGGGTGTGTACCTGGTAAATGCTACACTCATTAATGACTAGATGAAGTGAGAACTCCTTTTTGGTGAGGAAAGACTACTTGTAATAAGACCACACTAAAAAAACTCATTTTTTAGACAAGTATGAAGGGTGGACTGCCTAGTAATGCTAGATCCAAGAAGTGAAAGCTTCCTTGGATGGTTTTCAATCCAGTCCCCTAATGATATAAATGTTATAAAAATAAAATTGGAATATAATAAACTGATACAAAAAAATGTGTAAATAAAGAAATAAATGATATACCTATTTGATAGAACATGTAGTAATGGCAGGTCAACACCATGCACAAATGCATCAAGGTTAGGTTCAGAGGGTCTAGGTAGGTTCCACAAGTAGATAAAGAATATAAATAGGGATTTTATTGGGTAAAATAGGAGAAAATAACAATCTATTATTTTCCTTGATAGTGATTGTTAGTGACCAGGGTGATTGGCAATGGTTATGTATGACCGGTGATGATTAGGTAATTGGAAATAATTTGGGTAACTAGTGATGGTTGCTCCCAACCAGTGATTGTTGCTACCAACCACTGATGGTCACCTATAAACTTTAGTGAATTTTGGGATGGAGATTAAAATGGAATGGCAGATGGGTAGGAGTTAGAGTGTGGATTGTTGGGTGAGGGGTCGTGTGTAGGTGAAAAAAATGAAATAGAAATACCTAATAAGGAAAGGAAAACACTAAAAATAAATGGAGGATACTTATGTGGTTCCATGTAAATTATAGTTGAAGTATTGAAGAAATTTAGGTAGCATAATAGTGCATGAACCTTCAAAAGTTATGCAGATAAAGATTTAGGATGCTAAGTAGCTACACAAATAAAATAAGAGAGCTTGGATGAATTTTTTTTGGATCCATAACTCTCCCAAGAGTGTTGTATTTATATCAAAAAACTGCTAAGTAAGGAGAGGGAAGCTTGAGGGAAAGTTGCTAAGATGGGAGGGGATAAAGTTGCCTATTTTTGTTCATCTTTAAAATCTAGTTTTAAATCAAATTTTCATTCTAGAGGATGCTTATCTTTAACAAATATGGAGCTGATTTAAAAGTGTAAGGTAAGTTTTATGACCCCAATCATTGATGGTTAGGGTGAACGTTGATGGTTACCCTAACTGGTGACAATTGAGGGGTCATGAATAAATGGGTGAAAAGGCCCTGAATGAAGTCATGTGTTTTGGAGGGTTTTTGACATAATGCTAGTAAACTAGGTGGTCCACTAGATAAAGAGTTGATTAAGGGTCTATAGGTTAAGACAACACTAAAAACTATCATGGTGCATCTTTTCAAGTGTCTACAACATCAATAAGAATAATAGAAATATTTACCTTGAAGAAAACTAGAAACCATACCTTTACCTTTGCCAAAAGCCATACCATTTTCATTTTCCATTCCTCTTGACATTATTTCATACCCTACCATTTACCTTACCTTCTCACTTGGGGGTTACCATATTATTGTTATATCTAATTTACACATTTCCATATTCTTTATGCCATACCGTATGTCATTCTATCATACCTTTACTATTAACCAAAGCCTATTTTTAGCCATCATACCCAACCCCTTTTTATCTTTGTTCTTTAGGTTATTCCCACACCTTTTATGAGGATAATCTAATCTAGTTTCATTAGTTTTAGACTTTCATGTTTAAATGACAATCTATGAAAGTAGTGTGATAGTGGATATGGTAAGTTATGTTTCATTTAAAATTGACTGGTGCCATTAATTATAACCACATATGGGAAAATCAATATCCCACCTTGTGTTACTAATTATAACTTCCTATGGTAAAATGAGTATCACAAACCTATGCCATTATTTCTTTATTATAACTACCTATGGGTAAATTAGGAACAACACCTTTACCATGCATTATCATATGACCTTACCATTACTATTTTTATTTGCTTGATCATTTACCTTAATTATAGAACTTATTGTTAACTAGGCTGAGTCTCACCACCTTTTGTGTTGGTAGAGCTACTATGACTTGAGGTCTTATGGGACTATATAGGCCATGCTCAATTCACATTGAGGTTAGCTCAGTCCCCCTTTTCTATACACTCTCACCATTTTTCAAGCAATTCTAATTATGAATGCTATCACCATTTTGTGAGCCTAGAACATTTAGTTTCTTGTCATTCTTTATTGATTTGAGATGCTCCAAAATTCTAAAAATATTGTAAAATCAATTTAGAAAATCCTAGACATTGACCACTTCTTTACCTTTAGGATGTTGGAAACCCTCACTAAGTCACAATCAATTACTTGTCATTTAGTTTCCCCATCCTTATTGGCCTCTTACAACCCATGAAATTGCTTTTTTTCAAGATCATTCTCATATTCTTATATAACATCCATCATGTTTTCTTTCTCATCATTTTCTTCTTTCCCATTTCCTAGGAGAACTACATTTGGCCTAAAGTTTTTGTTGCATATTACATCCATAGAAATATGTAGGTAGCATCCACTTGCCTATTTCATATGAAGACAACTCAAACACCCCTTTATTTTCTTCTATTCCCCCATTTTTTTTATTTGTTACATTATCTCCTCTAATCTAGGGGCAATGTTTGTTATATTTTTTATGTCATGTTATTTGTAGTAACATTATGATGAACCATTATTTATTATTGTTGCATTTTATTTCTCCTTATTTTGTTTTGTTATTTATTTTATTGATATTTCATTTATTTGTTTATTTGTTCACCTATTTTTTTCTTTCTTATTAGGCCTTGATTTAGTCTATGTGAATTCATTGGGATTCCTTGCATATTATTTTTGAATCCATCCATATTCATACTCCAACACTATCATAATGGTTTTTTATCATTAGTCCATTATTTTTCATTGAATTTTAGATTTCATGTTAGTCCTTATACATATTTCAGCCAAGTTATCATGGTATTCTATCATGATGCCTACCAACACGTGCTATAGTAAAAATCATCTCTGGGGGTATACACAATAATTAGGCAATGATATATCTCCTTGGCACCATAAAAATTCCTAATATAATACAAATAATTCCCACATACAAAGTAATTAACCAATGAAATAATTTTCTCCCTTTCTAAGTTTGGATGAGCATCTCCCTACATACAGGTTGTCTAAATACATATTTCTCCTCTATACCCATTTTGTCATCTTATTCCATATCATGTTTTCCATTATCAAGATACCCATGATTATAACCACCTCTTGGCAAATAATTATATACCATACCACTTACATTACCTATTATTATAACTACCTTTGGGTAAATCATTATGTTTCCATTCTTTTAAAGTTTTATGATTTTAACCACCTTTGGGAAAATCATTTTCTTTCTTTTGCTCAACTAGGGCACATTTTCTTTGTGATAATGCTTATAAAAACCTTTGGACAAACCATTATCTCTATCCACCCAACTTGAACGGGTTTTCATCCTTATAATGATTCTAATTACATATGGGTAAATAATTATTTTGACTCATCAACCTTAATTGGGGCATATGACTGTGCCACTGATTATAACCACCTTTAGGCAAATCAATGTCTCAATATTTATTACTAATTATAACCACCTTTGGGTAAATCAATATTTTTTAAATCAATGCAAGTAAAAATTTTATTGATTGTATTAATCTCACCCATGGGTTAGTTTCATTCTTATTCTTTCTTCTTTTTGAGGGATTGGCTATCAATCATATGTGTCAGTCACTCCCACAAGGAGACATCATTATAGGCTTCCCAAATATTTTTTAGGGATTAGTATTCAATCATCATATTATTTTTGGCTTATTTCATTATTTGAGAGGATGTTATTGCTCCTAAAACTTTCAACATCTTCCCAAATAGGGGGAAATTACAGAAACCTAAAAATGGCCACTACTGGCCTTCAACCAGACTTTAGATTGATTCCTACCAACTATTGCAAATTAATCCTAGAAATCACTAAACATCCCAAATTTATTGTGCATCATTTATAAAAAGATTAAAATCATGTTGAGACATCCCTAATTGGGTTTTCCTATTGTATTCAACCATAACCTCTCATAGATTCATCCCTAAACACCTTGTGGCATCACAACAATCAATTTAGCCTATGGACCTATTAAGTGGGGCACATGAACAAATATGAAATCTTAAAAGAGCTAAAAGGATAATAAAGATTAATTAAAAATCTAATCCAAATTAAATTCCTATTTGAATTATCCATGTGCAATTAATGAATAACTAAAAATAAAATTCAAAAATCTAAATATCTTAACCTTTCATCATTGCCTTTATGAGTTGTCAAGATCTTAAAAAATATCCTAAAATATCTCATTTTAGAGACCCATGACTATTAATTACAAATCATGATTAATTGAAAACTATTAACTCTAATAGGGTTAGTATTGATTCACTTAGGTTAGGTTTGAACTCATTCCATGTTTAAACTCCACCTTAACTTACCTTGGGTTGGGGTTAAATCCATTTGCAATAAATACAATGCCTTGTCTATTTATTTATAATCTATTTTGGTGTAAATTTATCATGCACAAATGACTTCAAATCTATTTTGATATAATTCTATAATACCCATTTTGTTACAATTAGGGTTATAATTCCAAAATCTTGAGCCAAGCCACATCAAGATATAATAATTCCAAGGATAGATGAATCTACACAAACTCCACTTCCAAAGACTTTCTAAGCACAAACTGAGTAAGCCACTCAACAAATAATTTGGAAATCTTAAGGAAGTTAATATATTGTGTGTTTTTTCCATTTTAGTTTTTATTTTCATTTGGTTTTGTTCATTAATCTAACCTGTAAGATTTAGGCTTGTAGGTGTTAGTGTTAGTGTGTTTTTATTTAGTTTTGTTTACTTGTTATAACACTTTACTAACCTCCCTTCTTATATTATTATGATCACATGACCTTCCTAATACATTTTCCGCCACATAAACCATGACTATTAATTTTTATAATTTCATGAGACATATCATATAATTTTTATAATTTCATGAGACATATCATAGTCATTCCATCTATCAAAAGACCCAAAAGAGTGACTAGGATGACCGGAGTGACCAATAAAGTGTGCTTTTACCTTTTGTTGGTGTTGAAAATAACTCCATTTAGAGGGAAATTATATAGAGATATGTCTTATGCCACCACAATTGTAGCATATGGTCTCATCTCCATTAGAACTAGATGAAGAATAGCCACTTAAAGAATAATGGCTATGTTTGTGCCTGTGTCCATGTGAATGGTGATGCTCATGCTTTGGAGAACCAATATGAAATCTATATTTTGAAGAGCCTAAATGATCTCTACATTTAGAATGATGCTTATGCCTAGAAGTGTGTTTGTGAGAGTGTTTCTATTTCTCTTTCTGAAAGTGATTCAAAGAGTGTTTCCTATTGGTCTCATATAATGGATTTCCTATTTTGGTATATTATGCATCCTCAGTAGGTTTTTATTTCTTCTTTGAAAATTATCACTCATGTTGAGTGGGCAAATCATAAATTGAATCAAAAGTAGATTTGTTAAGCTTATCACTAAGCTATAACATCTTTAGAAAGTTCCTGTAGCTTAGGCTAAGGCCATCCAAAATAATAGAAATGAGAATTTCATCATCAATTTTTCTATCAGTAGTGCCATATTCTTGTTTCAAATTCTTAATGTGTGACACATATTATGAAACATCTTCACCATTAGTGAGTTTATTGCTAAGCAACTACATAAGGAGATCAATTTTCTTGTAAGTTGGTTATTTATCATATGAGTATTTTATATATTTCCATGCTTTAGATTTGATAGCTTCAATGTGAATTTTGACTTGTGCACTTCAAGTGGATTTTAACAATGCAAGAGCTCACCTATCACATTTGTGAAATTTTTAAAGTTTTGTGGCTTCAGTGGGAAATGTTGGTTGTTTTTTACAACATCCCACAAGTCATTGAAGATTAATGTGTTTTCCATGTTTATTCACCATTCCTTATAATTTTTAGGAGTTATGCATCTAGTGTTAGAAAATAAGCTCAAAAATTTAGCCATGATGTAAAAAGTAAGGAATGCTATCGAGGTTTTTCCTTTACCTTCAAAATATCTTCTATTTTATAAATGATCTTGGGACTTGTGATGAGCTTGCATTTTGAAGGTGTCAGTTTCAACTAAAAATACACCTTGATACATCATTTTTTTGAAAAAACACATATAAAGAAACTCCAAAAATTAAAGTTTATCATTTTAATGAATTTGGAATGTTGAAAACCATGAAGATCACCTGGTCACATGAACACCTTTGTAGATGATAAAAGAGACAACTAGTGTTGTAAGAATTAGAACTTACACCCTTATGTCTTCATATGAATCAAAAAAGATTCTAAAAAGAGAATATTCCTCTAAAATATTCTATAAAAATAATATTATTTAAATAATAAATATTTGAACCCTTGACCTCATCTTTTCAAACCACCTTAGAAAGTTAAATTATCCAAGTGCTCTATGAGCATTTACAAGTTTATAAATATAGGAATTTCTATATGAACTTTATTTTTCTACTCAAGTACAATAAAAAATAAATTACTTGGGTGAGAAATATTAATTTTTCTAATGAAATTATTTTTTTAAATAAATCCTAAATCTTTTCAAAGCTTTTATAGGATCCATCAAACCCTAATTTTGATCAAACTATATCAAAAACTTTATAAAAATGAAACATTTTATTTTTTCATAATGTTCCAATGATTCCTTGAGGAAATCCAATGCCATGGCTGATATGGATAATCCTAAAACCCTTCTAGTACTCCCTTAGGCCATAAAAAATCCATACAAGATTGAATCTTTCATTATTTGGCAGTGTTTGAGATTGACAAGAGAGGATTTGGTTGTATATAACTAATTTTTGATTTATGGAGGTCATACAAGAACAATTTTAGGTCATACGATTAATTTATAATCTTGATTCTCCTCCTAGATGCATTTATAATTAAAAAAGGTCTTCAAGAACTCAAGAATAAATCAATAGCTGAGCAGATCAACTTTCATGAAGATGAAAACCATTTTATTCAAACATAAGAAGTATACAGATTGAAAAAGTTGTACAAATGTAGATATGGGCTATACTACTATATATATTTCTTGAAAAAAACTCATATAATCTTTTTGAATTGAAAAATGATGCTCGAATGCTTAAAAACATGTCAGAAACTCTATAGATGGATTGAGGGAAGTTTGGATCCATTTTTGCATTTCATAGAGACTTCCAAGTGCAAGAAAAGCCATATAAATGGCCTTTGGATAATTTTTGGGGTTTTAAAAAATAACTCTAAATCACTTTATGGCTTATAAATCCAATATTGAATGCTCAATATGGAATTTTGATGCACTACCAAGGATATTTTCTCAAACTTTTTAATGTAAAATTATTTGAAAAATTAAAATATTTTAATAGTTTTCCAAAAATTTCAACATTATACTAAGTATTGAAAATAAAGGACATAATTTAAAAAGGCTAGACCATATACTTTTCATCAAAATTCTAGAATTTGATTCACATGAGGCTTTTCATTCCATATGAATTAACTTTTCACTTTGCCTCTCTTGTATTCACCTTCAATTCACCATACTTCAACAACCTTTCTCTTATACAATTGTTGGCCTAGATTACAATGCAAACAATGAATAAATTACATTATAAAATCAAATATTTGACAAAACTATAATATTCTATTATTTCAAATTATTTACAAAGAAATGAAAAGCTTTATAGGCTTTTAATGGGTAGTTATGGGCCAAAAACAACTTTCTTGTGAACCAATAATTTATTAACAAAACTTAATAAAGTAAAAATTTTAACTAACTTAACTAAAAAAACTTTGGATCAAGATAAATTAATCGAACAATGAACTATGAGCAAAAATTAATTACATCACCTACCTTCATGTCTCGAGTGACTATACCCAGTCAACCTCTTGCATGTCCACCTAAGTGTCCATGAGACATCATCTATTTTAGTGATAAATTTTTACAATCAAATCTCTAGTTTTCAAAAAATAATAAATGGAAAAAAGAAATTATTTTTAGTTATTTATAGTAAAAATTTCAAATTTCATAACTTTTAGTTATTTGCCTCTATATTATGTATTTTTCCCATATATTTGTATTTTTAGGTCATTTTCATGAACCAAAATAAGTGATATGATCTTGTATAAGTATATAATTTTTAGGTTATGATAAATTCACAAAAAATGGGTGTTTCCCTTATTTCATAGGACCATCCTTTACTCTTCTTGATTGACACTATTTTTAGTTGCAACACATAACATTATATCTATATTGAAAAAGGTAGGTGAAGGTACAAATTTTACTTTCATTTAATTTTATATCTAATGATGCCTAAATATATATCCTAAAAGTAGCTTCTTTTTCCATCAATCTATCACCAAAAAGTAAAATTTTATGTTAGTGTTACAACTCATCATTGGTTTAAGAGTAAAAAGTGATATATTTATCTTAGTTATCCTTTGAATTAATTATTAGACATATTTTTTCAATGATGTTCTTACAAATATGTGTAAAAATATGAAAATTTGTTTGCATAGGTACTAAAATCATACAAATATGTTATGACCACATGAATATCTACTAGGAAGTAGATTTTGAAGACATCCTAAGTTATCCTATTGAGGGATCCATCCTAGAAAAACATTAGAGGTTATCAACAGAGCTATGGAGGTCATCATTACAACATTACAAATGTTTTTTAGAGCTTTGGAGGTCAACATAACTAGCTCTGAAGGTGCAAAAATACCATTAGTTCAACTCTAGAGATCCATCAAATATGTTTTTGTCTATTTTTGGTAAACTATTTATACATAATATATATTTATTCCTAAAATATTTAGTTACCATAAATAGAAATGGTACGTCTGGTCCTCTCAATATATTTATAAGTAATCTAGTCCTATCAGAGAATAAAAATACAAAACATCATTTTCAAATATTATAACTAATTCTCAATAACTAGATCATGTATATTCAAATATATAGCATACTCCACCATTTTAACCTTTTACATTGGAATGGATGTTAATTTGAAATCAAAAATATTGGTTAAATTTGTTAGACTATTAATTCATATTTTGGAAGTTGTTGTAAAATGTTATACTACAAATACAATATTATGGTTAGAAGAATATGAGTTATTATGGTTTGTTTTGAAATAATTGTTGTCATATAACAATATCATTATATTTAGATTTATGTAACTTATTTTTCATATCAATGAAAATTTGAAGTTGGACATCTTGAGACTTTTATAACTATTTTCATACCCATTCCAAGGAGGAGCAAAGGCTTACTCATTCTAAGGAATAAAGATTGATTTGGTATTTCTTAATTAATTATATTTTGAAAGTGTGTCTCTAGTTTTATATGTTTAAATCTTATTAATAATATTATTTTTTTTAACTTGTAGGAGTGTTTATGTATTTTGAATCATCACTATTTTTCTTAGATAAGGGTAATGGTTAGTTTTTTAGTAGGGGTCCATACCCTGTTATAAGAGGGTAAAAACCCAGATAAGTAAAGAAAACTAGTTTGAGATAGCTTAAACAACAAAACCAATCGAGATAAAATAAAATATGCTAAAAATTAATAGAAAAGAAGTGAAAGTAACTCAAAAATATAACACCTTAGTAGTTATGAAGCCTATTGAGGGTGTTCTTTATCTCTTTAATGTTGCTATGTATATTCTAGAGCCTACAAGTCATGGTATTATTAGTAACCTTTCCAGTATGCTTTTGAATGTTGCCTCTACCTCCATTATCTAAAATATTAGCAATATCACTAATAATAGTAGCCTGGGTACTAATGATCTCAACCATACCAATAGTGATATTATCCAAATCAGTGAACTTACTATAAAGGATATTAACTTTCTCACCCAAATTGTGAATTTGAATCTGATAAGTTTTAATGTTATCCTCATTTTAATCCATTTAATATATCTTATTTTTATAATTATGATTGAGAATATTCATCTCCTTTATCTCATCATTGACCAAGACTTTGAGATTGTCTAGCTCCTTATGGAGAAAATTGAGGTTGGCCTGATCTAAAGGAGTACTCGAGGAAAGAAGGATTTGGACTACATTAGCCTTATCACAATCAATATTGTTCCCCTATTTTGAGTGATTGGGAAGAACCCTTTTAGTTGGGGTCCTTATTCAGAACCTCAAAAATGCCCCTAACCCTTTTATGCTTAGAGGGAGAAAGTAAGGGGTTCTCAAGTGGAGGGGTTAAAAAAGGATTTCTCCTCAAGGTGGATTTTAAAAAGTAAAAATGCAATAGTAAAATAATGTCTTGGTGAGAGGGAGTGGATAACTTCCTTAACTACATTTTTTAAATAGATGTTTCAAGAGAATTAAGAATAAAAAATGGTAGAATCACCAAAATACGATGCATAAAGTGGTTTAAAAAGACCAAGTGAAATCTTTTGATAACATGGTGTCATCCATATAGAGTTAGGAATGCATAATTATCCTTGAAAGATCATCAAAAGGCTTAGGTAGAGAGGTTCTAAGGAAACCCCCATGATACAGAGTCAATTGTTCATCCCCCACCATGAAAGTGTCCAGTTCATGTTGATTGTTGTATCTATTGTCTTGAAACTTATAACCTTTAGTAATAAGCCTTGTGATGAAGGAGATTAGACCCTCAATAATGGAAACATTCTTACTTATAATATTGAATCTTTTGTCTTTCCAATTTTGGGAAAAGTTTTTGGAAATGTGAGATTCATGCCCTCTAACCCTACAAAGAAAATTTAGAAACCCTCCAACCTATAGATTATCCCATAACACTTTATCATTCTCCCAAGCCTTATTGAAGTTAGCCTCTATTTTGAGATGTTCACCACCCATTCTAGTGGAAACTACAATCGTGACCAGGAGAGGCTCTTGCTTGAGGAAATTGAGGATGTAAGAGATAGAAGAGAAAATAATTTTGAAATGATCTTTCCAATCTAAGAGAGATATTCACAATATTTGTAATGATTAGACACCACATCCCAATGTGATAGAAATCACAACTCAAACAAGTGTCCATATGACATGAATTAATATTTTCTTATCTTATTATGAGGTTAGATGATGAGTCTTTACATTTTATTCTTTTAGCATATTATTTAATTTAGTTAAACTTGTAAATTCCAAAAATTTCCATTTCAAGTCAGTATGATTTTCATTTCAAGCACTTAGACTAAAAGTATGATTTCAATCACATTCAATTTCTAATTCATCAAAGTATGATTTAATTTGAAGAAAATTAGATTAAGTTTTGTGTTAATATCAATAATTTTAAATTTCAATATTTTAAGTTAATTTTTCAATCAATTTACTTCCATTAGAAAATACTATTAGCTAAACCTTTTCATACCCTCTTGTATAAAAAATTTGGATAATAGTTAGATTTATATGACATCAAATAAAATATGATGATTAAATTAAGAGGATACATGACCCTCATCATTTTGGGTACCATTGCTAAGGATTTTCTAATTGTCATTAGGCTATAACTAGCCAAAGTTGATAGTTGATATTTTTCATTCATGCAGGCCTAGTAATTTAGATGTATGAATAGACATAAAGATTCGAAATTTAGATTCATTCCTAAAACCACCCAAAAAAATTAACAAGAAACACTAAATCATAATATTAAAGTGGGTATAAATAATCCTTAGGTAAGGAACTATAAACCATTGAGGTAGAACCATAAATGTTTAAAGAATAATTAAAATTATCATCACGTGAACCTCAAGATTGTTCCCTAGAAGTAGGTGTATCTTTTTAGATAAAGAGATATAGGAAAAATGATATTGTAAACCAAATATTTTAATCCCAATTAACTATCTTCTTAGCCCCTTCATACAAGTCCATTCCACCTAAAAAATCCATTTATAACATATATTGGGAAGAGATAGGAGAAAACATCAGTGATATTTTTAATCTACAAGGTAAGGATGCAAAAGATAGATCTCCTCCCCCAAGGATAACCTTACCTATTCTATTGTGTTACACTTAGATGAGAATGATGATGTGAAAAACATATCCCCATACATATTACCTCATTTTAAGAGTATTTCAATATAAGACCTTAATCAATTCTTGTTTGAATTCAAGGTAATATGTCAAAAATATGACTATAAAAGTGATAACCAAAAACTAAAACTAATTCCATCCACACTTAATTATTCAACCATGAGATGGTTTATGGGATTAAAACCAAACTCAATCTATACATGAGATGAAATGGAAACTAATTTCCTAGATAAATATCAGGATTATTTTATGGAAAGAGATAGGAGAAAAAAACTCTTCTAAATGAAGCATAAAGAAGATTAAAACATGGAAGATTACCTTTATTGATTTTTATTCATACATAGATGATATGGATATGGGTATGAGTAAATATGGAAAAAATCCTTCTTAAATGATTAAATGATGATTCTATAGAATCTCTAAACCGTATGTGAAAAGGGAAAGTGAACAAAATTAGTCTCAATGATATTTATAAACTCTATATAAGCTACTCATGAATGAGGGGTGGGGTTAAAAAACTAAAATCATAAAAAAGGGCCTAGTGAGGTAAGTAAATTCATGTAAGAGTTTGAAAAACTAAAAAGAGATATATTGATACAATTAAATACCACATTATATGGAATACATGAAAAATCCAAATTTTCTATTGAACTTCTATCCATATACTACGCAGGATGTAGAGATAAGCATGTCATTAATAATTGTCCTCTTGATAAGATAGATATCCATTGACTTTTTGATAAGGATCATGATACCAAAATTTTTAATCTACTTCCCATCCTCAATAAGTATCTTAATAAAAATACCCAAATTGAGTAAGAGCTCAAATATACATCATAGATACATGGGAACAACTTTTCTTGCAATAAATTTTCAAATTAGTTTACTCCTATGTCTCCTAAAATTCCATGGAATATGTTGTGGGATATTCCACCACCTCCACAATAGTAGGGACCACAATATTAGTCTTTACAAGATTGGATACCTCAACAACCATATATACTTAAACATAACCAACAACCATGGATGCCTCAATAAAATAAAAACCATGGATACTTGAGGCATAATTCAATCAACAAATATGATTCCTAACTCAATAGTAGGCCTTGTTTCCTATTCCTTCAAGTGTGCCCCAAAAAAATCAAAATGTACATTGAAGTCAATTATAGTTAATTTATTAGCTAGTGGATAACCCAAAGAATAATAGGTAGAGATCCCATGTCTAAAATACAAAATAAGAAATAACCATGGGAATAAATTCTATAGATTATAATAATGTCTAATTAAGATTAGGAAAAACATTTTCCAGACCTTCCCTACTAATAATTATATAAATACCCAATGAATAAGAAGAACAGATTATTCTAATAAGAAAACAAAGGACAATTAAAAACCTCAAGAAAACCTTCCTCCCACTATCCCATCACCAATACCATTTCTAGAAAGACTCAAAGAAACATTACCTAAGGTTGAGTATAAATTAGTATTATAACTAATATGGTTAAACATTGAGACCCCTATACTAAAAGACATAAGAGATATTCTTAAACTAAATAGAATCTTTAAAGAGATACATGACAAAACTCTAGGGATAAATAATGTTATCACAAGACCATACAAGTAGATGGTAAACTAGCTAACCTCTAGTAGGAATACTTATCTTACTAAAGTATGGGGACCCTAGGAGTCATATCATCACAATTTAAATTGGAAATAAATAAATACTTAATTTGTTGGTTTATATAAGTTTTGACATAAATTCAGTGACCTTAGATACATTGAAAGAACAATCTCTATCTGGGGTACAACCAATATCAATGGTACTACAAAGGGTTGATCAATCAATTTCCGAACCAAAATGGTTCATAAAGGAGATTTAACTTACAAAATATTCATGAGAATAGCCTCTAAAATTTATGATACTCTATCTAAAAACCAATAAATATGGATAACCATTTATTTTGGGAAAACTATGTATTGAAACACTAGATACTCTTATACATTATAGGTTGCGAGACATGAATATATCAAATAGATAAAAGATAGGTCAAGAGACATGAAAATTTACCTACATCCACCTATAAAACCATCCTTAGACTCCCATAATCATGTGTTTTTATATAAACCATATCATATTAGTAATACCATTTATTCTTTAGAAATAAATTTAAACCTAAAATATTGATATGGGGAATCTAGTGTTAAAGGGGTACAGATAACCTAGGGCACAAGGATGGTAGACTATCTCTAAAGTAGGTCATTTATTTTTGAATCTTAGATAAACCTATACTAAATTTATTATGTTGAGATATGATAAATATAGAAAGTAAAACTATGCTACATGTTACAATGATAATGAAAATAAGATACTTACTTGGTTCTGATGCTACTACAAATTTGGATCTAGAACACATAAATACTATAATGGATCTAGATTTTAGATAAATCACTTAATTCTATAAATTTCACCTCTATATCCATAAACATTTATGTTATTCTCATATAGTTGTAGCAAAGATACTATCTGGATTAGATTTAGGTGTCTAGTAGGTAATACCTTTTAGAACTAAAAGTGACCACCTAGATGCTTTTGGGTTTCATATCACCTTTGATCTAGTGTATTAAGATCTAGGTCATGGAGTATCACTCCTTTTCAAATGATAAAACCCTAGTTCTTCATTGTCATAGTCATTTTTGTAAAACTGGGTTAGTGCTCACATGGTGTCAATCTACCCTAAATTCCCCTCTATCAATTAACATCATTCACATAGCCAATACACTAAAAAGGTCCTCATACTTATGTAATTTTCCCCTACATGTTGGCTTGTGTGTGTATCACATAATGTGTGATAAACAAGTACATAGGGTGATCTAGTTTGTAACCTAGAAAATATGGGTCATGGAATTCTCCTTCAGTACTTAAGACTTGTATATATGTTGTCCCTATAACATATATGGAAATAGGAGAAATTAGGGAAGGTTTTCTCACTTTAGTGATTTATTGAGTGATTTTTATAGGTTGCCTTGTGAGTAGGTAAGAAGTTTCTAGGTTTATGCTAGGTGAGGATTAAATGAGGATTGCTCTTATATTTATACCAATCCCTTTAGAGAATATCTTGAATTAAATCACTTAGGCTAACCATAGGAATACATTTTTTTTCAAAATTATATGACTTTAGGACACTATACACTTGTGTTATAATAGGAAACTTGCATCAACATAGGCATCTAACTAGGATGAAAGTGTATGAGAAGTTGTAAAATAGGTATGGGTCCAAATTTTCCATAGATGGAAGATGATAAGATTTATAACATTCTAGTCAAGATAGAAGGTCTGGTTCACTATAATAACATTATCCAAACTAAGAGATAAGAAATTATGCATAAAAATATAGTGTATGTGATCCTTTTGGGAGTGGTAAAGGTCTAGAAGTTGAAGGTAAATCCATGCTATGTATTTGTGAAATGTAAAATACCAAGGTGATATATAATTACTAAATATTGTCTAAATTTTTCCTCGCTTTAATATAGTATTGAAATTTATAATTTAAATGAAAAGTAATGTGTACCTAGGGGTGTATAACACACATTGCCTTTACTTGATTCCAACTAAAATGATTTTATGGTGACTAAATTTAAACCAATAGCATGCTAAGTATATAATTAATGCATATAATTTGAAGTTTAAATAATTTAAATGATGAAATTTAAAGAGATAAAGGTTTAGGAGTACACATGTGTATCAATGCAACCATATTTTCTTTTGGAATTTTGATTTGAAAATATATATCATTGTGAATCATTGGATCTAATAATAGGAAAAATATTGAATCTAGATAGCGCATATATCTAGAGAGATATAAATATACTTAAGGACACATGCCCCCATCCTTGGATAAAAAATCATCTTCTAACTAACAATTGAGATTATATCAACTGTGAAACCCACTTATACTTATAACTTGGTGAGCATGAGTGAACCAATTCAATTCATACTATAAATCTAGTTAGGCTAGATGATTTAATCAACTCCAACATATAAAATTAGAAAGATTGAGTGATTTAATCACCTCAACCATACCAAAATGTGAACCAACTAATGTATTATATTGTTTTAATATATTTTATAAAATTACAACTTGTTAGGTGATGACAGTCCTTGAATGTCTTTGAAATCTAAAACTAATTTGATTTTTCAATATTCAATGCACATTGCATAACATATGTACTTAGATATGTATCATGTTGAAAATGTGTATAGAAACGGTACTAATTTATATAATTCTACCACAAATATGTATATGAATCATATAATTATGAAATTTGGCCAATTTGAAAGTATTTAAGTGAGGATAACATGTTTATAAAACATGCCCCCACTATAATATGAAATTGAAAACTGGTGTAAGTGTGGAAAACATGTTTCCAAAAATTGCCCCTACTAAAATATGAATTTGAGAAATGGTACAAGTGTGGATAACATGTTTATAAAACATGCCCCCATTGGATATGGAGAAATATAAACACTAATATAAGTGCCAATATGGAGGACATGTTTCTAAAACATGGCCCCACTATAATTTGGGTGAGACAAATATGAAATAAATGTGGAAAACATGTTTCCAAAACATGTTCCCATTGAATTTGAAATTGCGATAAATGTGGAGAACATGTTTTCAAAACACTCCCTCACTACAATTTGAATCTATGAAATAACATGGAAACCATGCCTTCATGGCATGCCCCATCTAATATTCCCCCATTTTGAGGTGAGAAGAACTAACAATTTATAGTCATAATACCTAAAAAGGATAATATAACCCTATAAACTATGAATGTACCATGTAGCATATATATAGAAAGTGTTTAAGTAGATATATTATTAAAGCGCATAGAATGTGATGACATCAAGGCCTAAGATGAATGATATATAACATGACAACATATATAGATTATCATTTCATATTCACAAGAATCCAAGCACACACATAAGAGCACTTAGAAGTAAATCAAAAGACAATGGTCTAAGGATACCTCAAAAAAGGGGCATGCTAAAATGATACATAATCAAAAGGACATGACTTTGTCAAATGTCTAAAAAATAAAAAATGACATATTTTCCTCCTACCACTCCATCATGGTCTTCTCTTAATATGTTATGCCATTCATATGATAGTACCACTCTCTATAACACCTCATTTGTTCCTTTATTATATAGTGCTAATTCAATTAGTGTAAAAAGGATTGATCGAATCATAAATATCATCTTATTTAATGCATTATACTCTATTGTAAACTCTTCTCTAGATAGAAATTATGCAATTCCCTCCATGTCTTTTCAAACTATTTCCATGTGAAAGATGAAAGATTCAATAAAATAATCCTTAATTGGTCATATATCTTCCACTATAGTTATTATTTATAGGTAGTTAGGTCCATTATTAACCTTCCCATCTTTCAACATAACATTAAAATCAAAATATTGAAATAGCATAATTCAATGACATGATTGGATTAATATAAACCCACCTTTGAACTAGTGTGGAATCCATCCCAAACACATCAGGAGGTTTAGGTCTCTACCTAAGATAATAAATATAAAAGAAGGTGAAACTCATAAATAAAATAAAAGGGACCCAACCAAAAAAAGTACCAATGATGAAAAGAGAAACACCTACTTTTGATTGGTATGGGAACTAGTCAATTTTAACTGGACCTAAAACTAGCCTGGACTAATGGAAAAGAGGCCTAGGTCTCAAAATAACTAGTGGGGTCCCCAAGGGACATATAAATTGATTTTGGTTGGATCAGAAACCATCCTGGACATAAATGGAGGTTCATTTCTCTAGAATCAAACAAAAAGAGAGAGACCCTATAGGGTCCCTAATGGGATACAAATATAATAAATCCCTACTAAAAGTAAAGTAAGATAACCATACTAACTATGAATGTTTCAAATGGGCCACTAAACTAGAATAAGCTAGTATTTTCCTAGGTCCATAACTAGCCTGGAAACAGAGGGAGGCCTAGGTCCCCATACCATTTAAGGTATATTCCATAGGGAATCTGCAACAAGTTTTGCCAAGAAGAAAACCTCTATGAAGAAATATTGGACTAACCAAACTCCCAACAAGGAAAAACTGAGTAAATTTCAAAATTTTGGGATTTTGAGATAATACCTATAACTATAACCACAATTCCCCCATGGGTTAATCTAGGTTCCCAAAGGGATCCTAAACACAACCAAAATTACTTTAAGAGAATAAAACTTCTATGAACATGAAATACTTAGGATTTTAGAAAGTAATATAAGGTAAGAACATAATAAATACTTACTTTCCAATGATTGATTACCACCACATATGAAAACCAAGGTTTCCTTCTTTAATATAAAATAATATTAGTGTGGTCTAACCAAGCCCTTTTCTTTAAAAATCTTCATCAAATAAACTCCTTCCTTCCAAGTCTTGGCCATTAACTTGAGGAATATCCTTTTTCACCAATTAAGGTTGAAAGCCATGCAATATTTATAAGATCTTAGGATTTTAAGAGCAATACCTAGGCTAAAAAAACATTGAACCTTAAAATCATGAAAATGGTTCCCACTACTATAGGGAAGAAAGCTTTACAAATTAGGAAAAAGGTGAGCCTTTCACCCAAGCCTTTCATCCAAGTCAATCTAAAACTACCAAAAATAAGACCACAAGGGTTACTAGAATCAGTCAAATGGACCTTCCTATAAAAAAATTCAAAGAAGAAATAAATATATCTAGACTCCCTAACCCAAAATAGGGTAGGTCCCTTGAAAATGCCACTCCACAGATTAAGCTTGGGTTTTTAACCCCTCCAAATAGAGGTTGGGAAAATATGGTTTCATTAAAATAGATATTTTACATAATTATAATGATCCTTAAGATGAGATATAAAAACCCAAAGTATGGATATATCCAAACCATCTTTCCTTCTATCAGTTGAGCTAGGCCAAGCTTCACTAAAACATCTACCCTTACCGATGGGTCTTCTAATGTACATATGGAAAAAGTGAAACATCAACATGATTATCTTTATAGAGGACTCAAATCCATCAATATATTGGGGAACCAACACTACTCTAATCCAAATAGGGGATTTTTTAAATTGAATATTAAAAGTTTGAGAGCTAAGGGAGATCTCTACTAATTTAACCTTACATTTATAGATCACCCCAATGATGGATTTTCATAGGGCAGTAATGTGGATCAGATATTTTGAATGGGTTATAATAGATCATATATCCCATGAATAGATGCTGAAGGTTGTCATGAACTACCATTGATGTTTCCAAGAATATGAGTTACCAAATAAAGATACTTGAAGAAGTAGGGAGGATGAGTAGATGGAAGGAGATTACACAGATTTGAGTTTGAGAATGGAAACATGTTTAAAATGGAGAGAGTGAGAAAGGGAGTGGGCTTGAAAATGGTTGAATCTCATCAAATGCATCTATAATTCAATGACATGTTATTCCCTATATCATTGGTCTATTTCTCAAGTGCTTAAGTGGCTCATGAGTCATAAATAACACAAATAGAGTTTAGAATAATTAATGCCTACATTTATACACTAAATAAATCATAACAAGTACTTCCCTTTATATAGTGTAATAACTCATTTATTATATTACTAATTTTCTACTAGAAAATGAAATTAGATCATCTATATTTATTTAATGTTGTGTGAACACTACTCCTATTGTAATTTTAGAAGCATCAAAATATACCTGGGATGGGATATTTCAATATGGAAAAATTGATAATAGTGCATCTTTAATATTATTCTTCAATGTATGAACTAACTCTTGACATTATATTGACCAGTCTAGTGGTTGGTTATGATGCTTTTTCAATAATTATTCTATGGGTACACTTATAATTGTGTAATTTATTATGAGCCTATGATGATAGCTAGTATACATTAGTATAGTTATAACATCCTTATGTTTTTTGGGTGATGGTAGTTTTATGATTATGGTCATTTTATGTAGATATAACATCAACCCTTATTTACATATTATGTGTCCCAATAATGTACTAAAAGGTGTAGCAAAGATGAATTTATTGAGATTTAGAGAAATGTTAAGTTATTTACATCTTTGGAACCTCATTCATAATGGTTGACCATGGTCCATGATTAACCCCTATCTAATAATTGAGATACACTTATAATAAATCATGTATGGAATCCTTAAACATTTTTAGCATTATGCAGGTAGACACAACCAATACATTCTTCACTCTAAAGAGCATTAATCTATACATAAAGGATACCTATTTTATATCAAATATAGTTTTTATCTACCCTTTAGAACTATTATAACCTAATGACATCTTGAAAATCCATCAATGAATTAATATATTTCTATTCCCATAAAATTTCATGTTATCTATTCAGTGAATGGTATTGGGAAGGGATCATGCAGATAGGCTTTATTGAATTCTATGTAATTAACATAGATGTGCATCTCATCAATTTTATTTTTTTAATCACCATGGGACTTATCCATTCAATATATTCTATAAGGGTTATGATTCCACCAACTGACATTTTAACTAATTCAATATTTACTATTGTCTTAACATTAGGATTCAGTCTATATGGCCATTTCTATAATAGTTTAATATCCTCTTTCAATTGGATTTTCATAATACCCACATGTGATTTGATTCACTTGAACTCAGTAAATGTTCTTGAGAATAAATCATCAAATTCCCATAGTAACTTTAGTATCTTCTCCACCTCTTCTTCATCCTAGTAGTTACCTATTTTTACCATCTTTGGATTTATTTTTGTGGCTATATTTTAATACCTAATTTTAAGAGGTTGGTAGAATTATTATGGTAGTATATTTTCTATGGAATGAAGGAGTTATCTCTCTCCTTATTCAATATCTATTTTTAAGTTTTTTGGTGTTTCTTCCTCATCCTCTTCTTATTTTGTAAATTTTTTTTTGTCTGCCATATGCTCAAGCTCTATAATGTTTATATTTTTTCTCATACTTTTTGGTATTTCTATAATAATTATACCAATTTGATTCTAACCATCTATATATCATACCTTTTTTCTTATGTTTTTAATATGTAAATATTTTTATTTGTGGTAGACTCTTCCATAAAAAATGTTTTCATTTTTCACAGTTCTCGACATACAATAGTTTCTAGATCCCAAAAGTTGAAATTTTTACAAAAATTTATTTTTAGGTCCACCTATTATGCTTAATTTTCACACCCCCTCAATTTTTATAAAACTAATACTTTTTTTCCTTAGAGATGACTCAGTCATAAAATTTAAAATTGTGTTGGGGACCTAGTCAATTAGTAGTATTTCTGAATGCACATTTTTTAATTATATGTTGACGATGATTGGTTTATAAATTCATATATATATTACAAGTGGTTTCAAAAAATGTAATTGGATATATATATATATATATATATATATATATATATATATATATATATATATATATATATATATATATATATATCATTTTGAATGGTTATGATCAGTTATTTTGATTTTCAGTTCATGATCATATTATAATACAACATTTTAGTCTAAAATAAGGATACTTTTGATGTTTAAATAATTATATGATTATGGAAATAATTTAGATATACATTGATTTTCAATTGAGTATGATATGAATTTTAGATCAATTTTTATTTGACAATGTGAATAGTTTATGGTGACTAATTTAATATTTGTAGTGGTAATGTCAAAATTAGTTTGAGTCAGATAAGAATGTTATATAAATTGGTTATAATGATAACCCTATCAGTTCATTTTTGCATTATGAGTATACATATGGATCGATCATAATTTTATAGTTTGAGAAAAATGCATCTTATGGTTAAATAAATAAAATACATGATCTAATTTATAAAAGCTTCATTTTGAAAGTTGACTATGATCATTTTATGGATTCATCAAATCAATTGATGGTTCACATTCATTCACTTGTGATATAGTTAGCTTTTAAAATATTAGTATGATTCAAGTTGGTTTGATATCTGAATAATTGTTCTTAATGATATAAAGAGATCATAAAATTTTAAGGTTCCTAATTCAAATATTGTATAGCCTAAGTTCTAAAGGTAATATGACTTTATGTTTTCAAAGGATCTTAGTCTAGGGTCATTTATCCTAAATTTTTGAGATGATATAATGAATCTATTAGGCTATGATAATTTTGAATATTTTAAACCTAAGTATATATATCAAGGAATGGTCAATTTGAGGATATAAGTAAGGTTTTGTTTGGAAGGTTCATTGGATTAACCTAAGTCTATGTCTCAAGGTATATAGTTTCAAAGGGTATAAAGTTTGGTGAATTTAAAGGAAAAGTGTTTTATGATTTGAGACTTGTAAATGGTAAGTTGGTAATATAGTTGGTGAAAGTCATGAAGTTGGTGGACAACATGGCATCAGTTGGCAAATGAATTAATGTAAAGGCATATTCAAGAGATTTTGAGATCACATTGAGATTTTTGGTAGTTTGAGAATTTATTGTAAGGTGTAAATGCCTTGAATAATGGAAGTTGGTAAGTTGTTTAGTAAGCAATCTAGTTATTGCTATGTTTGATCATTTTGCTAACCTAATTGGATAAATTGCTAAGTAAATCCTTGATTGGATGAAGCCAATAGAAATTGGACAAATAAACAAGGCAATCATGATGGAGAGTGGCAATTACAAATATTTTTTTTTCTTAGTTTTGGTCATTTCATGAAGCTTGTCTGTGGAAGTGAAACTCTGCTAGTTTGTATTTGTAGTTATAGATAAATATTTAAAGTGGAAATATTACAAAGAAACACTACAAGGTATGTCATGAATAATCAAAATAAGTTTTTGAAAAACTTTATGAATTATTTTTGTATAAGTTTTTTTTTTGCATGGAAGGAAAATGGTTTTGCTTTGCATGTGAGTAAACTTTGATGAAGTTGTTAGTTTAAAACATGTGCATGAATTTTTTGGAAGATTGAATGAACTTGCAATTTCTATTAGATAAAAATATCACTCATCATATGAAGTATTGGTGAAAATGGTTTAGTTTTTGATAATATATTCATTTGGTGGTTGATGAAGCTTGGGAATATTTGTTTATTTGGGTTTGAACATAGTTTTTTAAAAGTGTTGAGATTTTTGAAGATGCATATGGGTCTAGTTTTTTGTGAATATATATTCATTAATATATTTAGTTTTCTATTTCAAAAATATTCATGGTTTCTAAGGGTTAGTCTATGTGATTTAAGAATATTTTGAAGGGTTTGGATAAATATGTAGTTTGTCATAAATTTTGATAAGAGATTATGTTTGAGTTTGAGAACTAAAATAAAGTTTTTAATTGTGGATTTCTATAGACTCATATTCATGAGTTTGAAGGAAAATCTTGAATGGTTATATTTTAGGAAACATATGTGTTGATCTTTTCCTGAGAAATAATTGAAGCATATTGTGCAAGTATTTGCATCAATAGTTTTGAGTTGAATGTATTTTGTTCTATTGACACATAATGATATGTTTTTTATTCATTCAATAATTTGTGATAAATAAGAAAAAATAAATAGTTATTAGTTTTTTTTTAAATATATCAAATAATTTTTGGGTTTCAAATTATATGATTTTAAATATATCTTTTGGACATATAAGGTTTTGTTTTGAGTTTTTGCTATGTTGAATACTATGATATAGTTTACAATATATCAATTAAAGTTTTTGAAATCTTATTGACTCATGTTAGGGTTTTGATGTGAGATATTTTTTTAAAGACTATACAAAATGCCTATTATGTGTCTCCCGTAAACGATTTGTTTGGTAACAAAGCGTTTTGAAGTCATGGTTTCTATTTTGATGACAAAATTATTAATGATTTCAAGAGGCCATGATAAAATATTTTTAGTTTGAGGTAATGTTCAGATAGTTAAAATAATGATTTGAGAGTTTTGGTAGAATATATTGTGAAATTTTATTAGGGATTCATATTGAGATTTTGGACAATATATTATTTATATTTCAAAAATTCATAAAATTGACTTTTCAGTTGAGATATGACAATGAAAGGTTCATATTTTTAAATCTTATTTGAACTTGTGACATTTAGAAATGATATATGGTTTCTAAGAGATACTTTTCATTAATAAATCTTTGCGAAAATATTACTTTTATTTTTGTGAATTGGCTTAATTTATTTTTAGATGGTTTTCATACAGTGAGAATAGCAAATCAAGGAGTTATGTAAGAATATTTTAAAATAAAATTATGGTATTATAATTTAATTTTGAAGTTTGTAGTTGATTTTAAGAGATATTATAATTAAATAAAATAAATATTATAGTGATAATCAGATGTAGTAGAGATGGTTCAGTTTGTTGCAATCAAAGCTAGTTCAAGATTTTTGTTGATATGTGACAGTGTTTATTCTCATGTTAAAATACATGCTGATTTTTAGTCATTATAATAAATTTTCTTTAAATATATTTCAATGTTTAGGATGTCTGGATAGAATCAACCTAGATCAAATATAGATAGTGATAATCAAGGTTGGGGAAATTAGGCTTCTGATAGCATTGTGAATCAGTAGAACCCAAATAGAAATTTCCCAAGGGGTGGTTTTAGGGTTAGGAAATTTGGCCTTAGATTTCATAGAGGTGTTAGGATGTCTATCCACTTTGATGTAACAAATATTGAGTTTTAAAATGTTTTGAATAATATACCTTTCAAACCTATAAACATTAGGGATAATAGGGTATTTCATAGACATATATTTTGTACTAGGCCTCCTTCTCACATCAATTCCTCTCACCATTTACAAATTACTCCACATCATTTTCCAATTCAGTCACCCACTCCTAAAATAATTTAGCATGTTAGAGAACCACCCCCTACCAATAGAGTCACATAGCTCAATATTGAGGTTTCCCATTCCAATTACTTTACTAAGTTTGGCCTACCTTCAGTTTCTAATGAGCCTTCATCTTCTAGAAGGGAACCTATTTTAGGATGTAATAAATTAAGTTTGGAGAAACCTATTTGTAGAAAGTGTACACTAGGGATTCATCTTACTACTTCAGATAATTAGAATGATACATACACTCTAGTTTAGGTCAGAGTTCTCAAACATATTAAACTGGGGGTGGATAATCATACAAATTATTATGGAACAAACATAGTTCACCATCCAATAGTTAAAATGGAATATAATGAATGTGTGAATGAGTAAAGGAAGCATGTAATTGAATTTTTTTATATTTTGATGATTATTGGATCTCACATGGATGAACCTCTATTTTTAGTTAAACTTTAATTGACAAAATTCTATACTTTCAAATTTGATACTTTAACTTTTAGCTTTGATATTTTGGTGGTGATGTTTTGGAAAGCATAAAATACTTTAATTTTATTTTATGTATGTATGTATGTATGTATGTATGTATGTATGTATATGTGTGTGTGTGTGTGTACGTGTGTGTATATATATATATATATATATATATATATATATATGCTTAATTTAATTTTTGGAAATATGCATTATGGTTAATATAAATAAAAATTTCATAAACTTGATTCATATATTTATTTATTGATATATGTTATTCCATTTTATTATTAATTGATAGGGGTCTCCACCTGTTAGATAGTACCTAGTCTATATTCAAAAACATGATCCGTTAATACTTTTAAATCTTAATTAAACCTTAACTAATAACTATTTATATTAATTGACTTTTACAAAGTCAATTAATTAAAGTAAACTAATAACTAACTAAGGTTAGTTATAACAACTTTTTCAACAAAAATTGAGTCATAAAAGGAGATCAAGGATTCATTTGAAGGGGAGAAACAACATAGGTATTACAAACTTATACATTTGTGAGGTCAATAATTTATCTTTATCTCTTTTATGTAAATTCTTTGAGATAGAATGACTTTTGTAGATAGACCCAATTGTACTTTTCTTGATAGTTGAGTTACTTAGACAACACAGGTATATATAATTTTTATATTATCATTTATAATAGATTATCTAAAGCTTGTCAAGTCTAACATCTGTTGATGATTATTATTTGCAGTCCTATTTTTAGAATCTAAATATTCAACCTAAATAATGATGAAAACTTGATTGTTTGTGACATTTCATTGATCTATTTTGATTGTAAAAATTGTCTCTCAAGTATTTGTAAAGAAAGATGTTGGTTTCTCAAATAAAACCTATCTTTTTTGCTAAGATGACTCTCTCTTTTGAGAATTATAGATTTTATAGTACTTTATATTGAATTTAATTTTAATATAGTTTATTTCATTTTAGATTAAGATTTAATTAATCTATTTCCCTTGATTTTTCTTTAGTTTAATATCTTTTATCTTTTAGTTTACACTATTTTTTTTAAAGTTATATTCTTAGATAGATCTTCTTGTTTATTTTTTTAAAGTTAGATTTGATTTCTTTGACTATTGTCTCTTTTATAATATAGTTTAACCTTACATTAATTTAAATTAGATTTTAGATTAATAATTTATAGATATATCATAGATTCATATTGTTTATTTTACGTTTGTTAGTTTTTTTATTATATTTTTTTCCTTTGTAGTTTAGACTTAGTTTAGAATTAGATTTTTGTTGTTAGGATTTTATAGGTCAGATAATTATGTATGTTTATTATAGTCCATTATTATTTTAATTTCTTAATCTAGTTGCATTTTTCTCTATTTTATTTCCTTTTACTTTGCTATTTAGTGTGTAGTTTCTTTGTGTGTTGAGTTCTATTGACTATTTACTTGATTGAAGATCTATTTATTTTGATTTATTTCAAATCTATTTTACTTTTCTAGTTTACTATCTTGATATTATTTGGAATGTTATTAAATAAGAAACAAGATATTACTTAAAATATATCATTTTATCAAATCATATTTCTTTCTTTCAAGAGATTGTCTAATCCATAGGACTTCTCTATCAGATAGGATAGATTACATATTCATATCTAAACTGATTCATTACTTGATAAAGTAGATTTCTAAAATTATAATGAAATATGTTATATTTAATAGATTATTCATTATTGCCTGGAACATTTTAAAAAAATCTCACATCATTAAGATCATAATTGAACCTTTAGAACCTCACTATTAGACTGGTATGGTTCTAAATTAACATTTGAAATAGGTGAAAGAGTTGATTAGTTGATGGTATAATTTTCATCTTCAACAAATTTGGAGACTCCATTAGAGAATTCATTAAAAAATATTTTATTTGTTTTATGTTTTGTTTTCTTCTTGTTCATGGTACTTGGAGGATAACCTCCTCTTATTCAGCCTAGAATTGATATTACTAATGATCAAGTTGATGTTACTTTTAATCTAATGTGTTATGTATGGTTTAATCATCCTCATAATATTCAACATATTATTTAAGTCATAAATGAATAATAAGAAGAAGAAATAATCGAATTTGAGATAGATTGGTATTCTAATCTTACACATAAACTCAAGAAGACATTTTAAATATAAATTAAAAAAATCAAGAAGATAGAGCTAGAGTTTTAGCTACTAATCTTAGGCCTAGAAATCATTTTATTTTTTATTCCTTTCCTTTTGATGATTTGTTTAGGCCCTATGAACCTATTGATATAAATCTACAATTAAATTAGTTCAGTCATGTTCAATATAATCAATCAGTTCAAGTAGAGGAGACTATTAAAGTTTCCAATGGGAGACCAACCAGAAGAGAGGTTACATGATCTAATTTAAGGATTACAAAATAATAGAGATTAGGATGATCTCACTGAAGGTGAAGATGAAGAAGAAGCTAAAGCAGAATAGTAGATAGTTGTAACTCCATAGATTTATGCAAATCCAATCAATGTTGGAAACCATCATGGTATGTTACCTTCTTTTAAAGGATTAAATATACCAATTTTTTTTGGAACTCTAGGAGAATCTTGGGAACATCATTTAGAATCTTTTAGATTAGTTTGCTCTACTCTTGGGATAATAAATAAAAAGATTTGTTTAATATTTTTTTATTAAACACTTGAAATAAATGGTTACCAAGCATTTATTAATTTACCTTCCAAATTTATTAGAACTTGGAAAGACATAGAATATTGGCTTGACTTATCTTTTGGGAAAGCTAAAAAAGACTTTGAATTAGTCAATGATCTTGTAAATTTTTATCTTGATCTAGGTGAGACCATTTATCATTTTATTACCAAGTTCACTAAGCTATATAAAAATATCTTACATGACCTTAGGCCTTCTAATAAGGTATATGAGCTTTATTTTTGTAGTGATTTACATTTAAAATATAAAATGGTTTTAGAAGATAGAGATATTATAAAATATGATGAAACTATAACATTCTATATTGAATATGAAAATAATATTAAATGCATTGGGTTGAAGGATAGATATTTTATAGGTCTAAATTCAAATAATTCAAAAAAATTAAAAGCCATTCAAAGTCTAAGAAAGGAACTGATCATTGTTAAAAGAAAACTAAATGATAAACCTTCTTCATCTAATAAAAACAATAATGAAAATAAAAAGTTAGAAATTACTTATTAATATAATGTGTGTGAATTGGATCATGATCTCGATTCATGTGTTATTGTTAATAAGTTTTAAAAATTCCTTGAAAAGAAAGATCTTATATCTGAAGATCTAGCAGAAAATATAAACATGTGTGTTGTTAATGATTTATTAAAAAATGAAAATACCTATGTTATGAATACTAAAAATTAATATTATAGTTCTTATCAAAGTAATAAAACAACATATAATATTTCTTATTCTAATGATAAAGGAAAAATAGTTTAGAATAATACAAGTATTTTAGCTAATAATACTACTCAAAATATTTATTTTTCAACTGGTTACAATAATAGTCAATACCAACATTATAAGCCTAAAATTTTTAGACAAGATGATACTAAAACTTATAATATAATTGATGATTTTTCTACAATCAAAGTTGGATTCTCATTACTACAAATAGCTAGTCTTATAGGATAGATTTATAAGATCAATAAATTTGTTGAGAATCCTAAAACTGATGTAAGTTTATAAAAAAAAAGGTAGTAATGAGAACTCAACTATTTTTGCTCAAAGTTATGATCCTCTTGAAAATTATATACCTCTATTTTATGTTATAATTAGAATTTATAATAAGCTAATCCATAATTGTATCTTAGATATAGTTACTTCAAAGAATATAATGCTTAAATTTATTATAGATCAATTAGGTACATCTTATGAAACTAATAATAGGAAACTTAATGGATTTGATTCTAGACAAACTAAAAGTTATAGTAAGTATCATGACATAGTTATTTTGATTACTCAAAATGAAAGAATTAGATGCATGACTTATGTCCGAATTTTATATATTCCTAGTAATTATGCTATTTTACTAGGTAGAGATTGGTCAAAACTAACTAGTGCTTTCATTAGAAAATATATCACGTGGGTTCCCATTAATAATGAAATTGCTTTCATAAAAATAAAAGATTGTTCTAGTACACCTATTGAATCATCTACTTATTCCATAATGTTTTATGCTAAAATAAGAATTATAACTTATGAATTGTTGAATTTAAATGAACCCAAAAATTATCATGAAATATTCTTTGAGAAAAACATATTTTGGTCACTTTATTTTGATGGAGCTTGTTATTAACAAGGTAATGGTGCTGGAATTTATCTAATTTCTACTATTGGTAAGATATTTCATTATCTTTCCAAATTATCCTTTGAAAACATCAATAATACATCAAAAATTGAAGCATTATGTTTAGGATTAGAAAAGACCATTGAACTTAACATTAAACATTTAGATGTCTTTGGAGATTCTAAATTGGTTCTTAGAAAAGTTTACAAAATTTATAAAACTAATCAAACTCATCTACATCATTATACACAAAAAATTTGGTCTTTATTTGAATATTTTGAAACCTTTAATATCACTCATATTATTACACAATTTAATATGAGACAATATAAGATTGTTGTTTTTGCATCTAATCCAACTCTAAGTGAGAGTGAACCTACCACAAAATTCTCTTATGTTGAAATTTTTTGTCTTAAAATTCCTCATTTAAATGATAGTTGGCCTATTTTTAGTTGTAATAAATACATAGATTCTTTCATTAATGGTAATTATTTTGATCATGATGATTATATACTAAATTATGGAGATTATTTACAATTATGTACTAACAAATTACCTATTGGTTTTGTAAGTTTGGAATCTATATTTACACCTAACGATCAACCCAAAATTTTTAAAATGGAAGAACCTTCCAAGAGAATCATAGGTGAAACCATTCCTATCAACTTGGGTACAAAAAAAGATCCAAAATATGTCTATTTAAGAATCTAAGTTAATACAAGTGAGAACGTTAAATTTATTAAATTATTTAAAATATTCATTGATATTTTTGTTTGGTCATATAAAGATCTTAAAGGTTATGATACTAAAATTATTAAACATGACATACCTATAAAGCCCAATATCAAACCTATAAGGTAGAAAATATGAAGAATTAGCCCTTTGCTAAAAGACACCATTAAAAAGGAGCTAGATAATATGATTGATGTTGGTGTCATTTTCTATGTAAAATATTTTGAATCGGTAGCCAATTTAGTTCCAGTCAAGAATAAAAATGATGATATTAAATTATGTGTTGATTTTAGAGATTTAAATAAAGTTATCATTAAAGATAATTTTCCTCTACCAAGTATAGATCATTTTTTACAATAAGTTATAAGATCAAAAATGATGTCTTTATTAGATGGATTTTATGGTTATAATCATTTTTTTTAAATATTAAAGATAGAAATAAAAATACTTTTACTACTTATAGAGGGACTTTTGCTTATAATAGAATGCCTTTCAGATTGATAAATGTAAGCACTACTTTTCAAAAAGCTATGCATATTGTTTTTTATAACTTGATTAGAATTTTTATTCAAGTTTACCTTGATAATCTAATCATTCATTCAAAAATATGAAAAAAGTATTTAGATCATCTTCATGAAGTTATCAAAAGATGTAGAAAGTATGATATTTCTTCAAATTCAAAGAAATTAGTTTTTGGTATCACCGAAGGTAAGTTGTTAGGACATATTATTTATAATGATGGAATATCTATAGATCTTAAATGCATTAAATTTATTAAAGAGTTACCTCCTCCCAAACATCAATCTAGCTTAAGGTCTTTCTTTTGTAAAATAGATTTTGTTAGGAAATTCATATCAAATTTTGCTGATAAGTCTAATCCTTTACAATATTGTTTAAGAAAGATAAAATTTACATTTGGGATGAAGGTGTTCATTTAGAATTTAATAGTTTTAAAGATGTCATTAAAAGTGCTTCAGTTCTTACTAAACTTAATTTAAATAAATCATTCATTATTTATGTTAACTCTAACAAAAACTCCATTGGAGCTGTAATAACTCAAGAATTTGAAAATAATGAAGAAAAACCAAACAGTTGCATGAGTCAAGTTTGAAAAGATGTTGAAATTAGGTACCCTCTTATTGAGAAATTTGTTTCCTCGTCGGTTTCCTATTTGATTCAATTTCATTATTTATTGATAGGAAATAAATATTTTTGTGATCTAATGTGTATGTTTTATCTTATCTTTTAAAACAACCAATCATTCAAGGAAGGTTTGTCAAGTGGATTTTACGTATTCAAGAGTTTAATCTTGAATTTTAAACTTTTAAAATGATTAAAGACAATGACTTATCAAATCATTTAATTGAAAATACTTCTAACATTAATATTTTAGTTTTCTTAGTTGATGATAATTTAAATGCAAAGCCTCATTTAAACACCATGAAGATTATTGATTTTTCTAAAAGATTTAAGTTTGGTCTTGTGATGAATGAATGGGATTGTATGCTATCTAAAGATAATTAGTACCATGAATTAATATTTCCATTTTAAAATCATGCCTCTCTTAATAATTTTGATAAAAAGGAAAGACATTCCTTATGGTTAAAATCATTAAATTTATGTTTGTTAGAAAATTTTCTATTTTATCATAATAGAGATCAAGTTTTATTGAGATGTCTTACACATGATCAAACACAAAAAGTTCTTAGAGTCTTTCATGAAGGAAATTATGGTGGAAATTATGCTACAAAAACTATAACTTATAAGATTTTAAGAGTAGGTTATTATTGGCCTACTCTATTTCAAGATATATATAAGTTAGTTCATTTTTATATGCCATGTCAATTATTTATTGATAAAGATACATTACCTACAATGCCTTTGAATCTTGTCATTCCTAAAAAACCATCTATGACATGGGACATTGAATTTATTTTAGATATACACCCATCTTCATCTACTGGTCATAAGTACATACTAACAACTATGGATTACTTCACTAAGTGTCCTGAGGCCAAAAAAATTAAAAGTTATGTAATAGGTGAAGTGATCTCTTTTTTTAAAAATCAGATTTTCTCTAGATTTGTGCTAATGGACCTCAATTTGTTTTAAATGAATATCTAGAATTTTTGAGAATGTATTCCTTTATATCTAGTCATTCATCCAAATATTGTCCTTAAGGTAATGATAAATCTAAGTCAACAAATAAAAAATTAATTATAATCATGAAGTAATAAGTTTGGGAAAATAAAAGAAATTGGCATCTTAAATTTTTTGAAGCTTTGTGGGTTGATAGAACTATTGTTAAGGTAACAACTAGTTATTCACATTTCATGTCAGCATACATATTTGAAACCACCTTACCAATAAAACTTTAGATTTATTTAGACTGAACTAATTTGATTGAACAAATATTACATGATTTAGTGGATCTTGACAAATCTAAAGAAATAACATTGTAGAAATTAGAAAGAGCTAAGTAAAAATTGAAAAAGTTTTTTAATAAGAAAGTTTCTAACAAAAATTTTAAGGTTTATGATTTAGTTTTATATTGGGATAAAGCACATGAATATCTTGGTAAACATCATAAATTTGATTCATTATGGCTTGGTCCTTATCGAATTTCCACTATACTAAAAAATAATGCTTTTCATTTAAAAGATATTGAAGGAAATTAGCAAAGTTAATTAGTTAATGACCATCATTTGAAATTGTTCCATGATTAACTACTTTCATATTTGTTTGTTTCTTTATTTTTCTACTTTATTTTTGGTTTTGTGCTTCTTTTATTTGATATTTTTGTTTGTTGTTTTTGGTTTTAGTTTGTTGTATTTCTTTTCTATACTTTTTTTTTAAAAGATCAATGAGGGTTGTAAATGAAAGAGTTTCACATTATGAAGTAAAAATGCAAGGATGCTGTAATTCCAATGTAAGTATCAATTATTTTTAGATACTACTCTTTATAAATTTAGTTTTATTTATACATGAATAATATATGTTGAGCTATATCAAGTTTTTGAAGTATTACTTAATTTTTAGATTATATACTTAAGGAATTTGTATTAGATTATGCATCCAACATGAACTACCCTTCTATATCATTTTATTTCTTCATGCCATGCTAGCCAAACATTTCATCCCTTGTTAAAATTCATTATTAAAGGGGTTTGTGCATAGCTACTTGAGAAATGGTTTACGTAGATCACACTCTCAATATTTGGTTTTATAAATAGATAAATTTGATTACTACTCAATTTCATTTCACAAAATTGACTAGCAAGGTCACTAGTGTTTTGCCTATTTTTCACACCCCCTCAATTTTTCTAAAACTAACACTTTTCTACCAAAGAGACAACTCAATCATAAAATTTAAAATTATGTCAGGGACCTAGTCAATTAGTATTATTTTTAGATATATGTTTTTCAATTATAAGTTGATGATGATTCATTTATAAATTCATATTTATATTCTAAATGCTTTCAAAAAGTGTAAATAGATAAATGAATAAAATATGCATATATATTTATCATTATGATTGTTTGTGATCAATTATTTTACTTTTCAATTTATGATCAAATTATAATACAATATTTTAGTCTAAAATAAAGATACTTTTTATGGTTGAAATCATCATATGATTATGGTAATGATTCATATATACATTGATTTTCTATTGAGTATGATATGAATTTTAGATCAGTTTTCATTTGACAATGTGAACAATTTAAGGTGACTAATTTAATATTTGTAGTGGAAATGTCAAAATTGGTTTTATTTAGATAAGGATGTTATATAAATTGGTTATAATGATAATATTGTTAGTTCATTTTCAAATTATGAGTATACATATGGACCAATCATAATTTTATAGTTTGAGAAAAAAATACAACTTATTGTTAAATAAATAAAATACATGATTTGATTTATAAAAGCTTCGTTTTGAAAGTTGACTATGATTATTTTATGGATTCATCAAATAAATTCATGAATCACTTTCATTAACTTATGATATAGTTATATTTTTAAATATTGGACTGATGCAAGTTGGTTTGATATCTGAATAATTGTTCTTAATGATATAAAGGGATCCTAAAATTCTAAGGTTCCTAATTCAAACATTGTATAGCCTAAGGTCTAAATGTAATATGACTTTATGTTTCTAAATGATCCTAGTCTAGGGTCATTTATCCTAAATTTTTGAGATGATACATTGAATTTATTAGGCTATGATAATTTTGAATGTTTTTAACCTAAGTCATATATATCAAGGAAACGCCACTTCTAGGACATAAGGTTTTGTTTGAAAGGTTAATTGGATTAACCTAATTCTATGTATCAAGGTATATAGTTTTGAAGGGTATAAATTTTGATGATTTCAAAGGCAATGTGGTTTATGATTTGAAACATGTAAATGGTAAGTTGGTAATCTAGTCAGTGAATGTCATGGAGTTGGTGGATAACGTGGCATCAATTGGCAAGTGAATTAAGGTAAAGGCATATTCGACAGATTTTGAGATCATGGTGAGATTTTTGGTAGTTTTAGAAATTATTTTAAGGTGTAAATGCATCGAATAATAGAATTTGGTAAGTGATTTACTAAGTAATTTAGTGATTGCTAAGTTTGATAGTTTTACTAGCATAGTTAGCAAAATTGCTAAGTAAATCCTCAATTGGATGAAGCCAATAGAAATTAGACACATAGAAAAGGTAGTTAAAATAGGGAATGGTAATTAAAAATAGATTATTTTTCTTACGTTTGGTCATTTCACAAAGTTTGTTTATAGAAGTGAAACTCTATCAATTTGGATTTTGAGTTGTAGATAAGGATTTCGATTAGAAAGTTTACAAAGAAACACTACTAGGTATGTCATGATTAAGCTTAATAATTTTTTGGAAAACTTTATGAACTATTTTTTTATAGTTTTTCTATTTTATGAAAAGAAAATGGTTTTGGTCTATAGGTCTGTAAACTTTGATGAAGCTGTTAGTTTAAAACCTATGCATGAATTTTCCAGAAGGTTGAATGAACTTGCAACTTTTTTAGATAAATATATCATTCCTCATATGAAATATTGGTGAAAAAGGTTTAGTTTTCTATAAGATATTAATTTTTTGATTGATTAAGCTTAAGAATGTTTGTTTATTTGGGTTTAAACATAGTTTTTTAAAAAGTGTTGAGATTTTTGAAGATGTATATGGGACTAGTTTTTTGTGATTATATATTCATTAATATATTGAATTTTTTATTTCAAATATATTCATGGTTTTAAAGGGTTCATTTGTGTCTTTATGAATATCATGAAGGGTTTGGATAAATATGTGGTTTGTCATAAATTTTTATAAGAGATTATGTTTGAGTTCAAGCACGAAAATATAGTTTTTGGTTGTCATTTTATACAGTCTCATATATTCATGAGTTTGAAGGAAAATCTTACATGGTTATATTGTAGGAAACATATGTGTTGATCTTTACCTGAGAAATAATGGAAGAATATTATGGAAGTATTTTCATCAATAGTTTTGAGTTGCATGTATTTTATTTTATCGACATAGAATGATATGTTTTTGGTTTGTTCAATAATTTGTGATAAACAAGCAGAAAAAAATAGTTATTATTTTTTTTTGAAAACTATAACAAATAGTTTCTAGGTTCCAAATGATATGATTTTAAAGATATGTTTTGGACATATAGGGTTTTGTTTCAAGTTTATTTTAAGTTGAATACTATTATATAGATTTAAATATATCAGTTGAAGTTTTTGAAATATTATTGAGTCATGTTAGGGTTTTGATGTGAGATATTTTGGGAAAGACTACATAAAATGCCTATTATGTGTCTCGCATGAAAGATTTATATGGTAACAAACCAATGTGAAGTCCTAATTTCTATTTGTGATGATGAAATGATTAATGATTTGAAGAGGACATGATAAAATATTTTTAGTTTGACATAATGATCAGATAGTAAAAATAATGATTTGAGAGTTTTGGTAGAATATACTATGAAATTTTATTAGGGTTTTATTTTGAGGTTTTGGATAGTATATTGTTTATATTTCAAAAGTTCATAAAGTTGACTTTTATGTTAAGATATGAAAATTAAAGGTTCATATTTTCAAATCTTATTTGAAATTATGACATGTGGAAAAGAAATATGGTTTCTAAGATTTATTTTTCATTAATAAAGGTTTGTGTAAATGTTAATTTTAGTTTTGACAATTGGCTTAGTTTATTTTTAGATGATTTTCATATAGTGAGAATAGGAAATTAGAGAGGTATGTTAGAATATTCTAAAATAAAATTATGGTATTTTAATTTTATTTAAAAAAAATTAGTTGATTTTAAGAGATATTATGATGAAATTAAATAAATATTACAATGATATTCAGATGTAGTAGAGATGGTTCAGTTTATTGCAATCAAATGTAGTTCAAACTTTTGTTGATATGTGACACTGTTTATTTTCATGTTGAAATACATGATTATTTTTAGTCATTATAATGAATTTTATTTGAAAATATTTCAATGTCTAGGATGTCTAAATGAAATCAACCCAGATCAAATAGAGATAATGATAATCAATGTTGGAGAAATTATGCTTTTAGTCGTAATGTCAATTAGTAGAACCCAAATAGAAATTTTCTAAGGGGTGGTTTTTAGGATAGAAGATTTTTCCCTAGATTTCATAGAGATGATAGGATGTCTATCCACTTTGATGCAATAGATATTAAGTTTTAGAATGTTTTGAATAATATATCTTTTAACCCTATAAATAATAAGGGTAATAGGAGATTTCATGGATGTAGATTTGGTACTAAAAATCCTTCTCATAATAGTTCCTCTCACCATTTCAAAAGTAATCCACATCATTTTTGAATTTAGTCACACACTCCTAAAATAATTTATCATGTTAGAGAACCAACCCCTACCAATGAAGTCACATAGCTTGATATTGAGGTTGCCCAAGCCAAGAAACATTTTTAACTTTGTCCTACCTTCAGTTTTTAATGAGCCTTCATTTTCTCAAAGGGAACCTATTTTAAGATGCAAAAAATTAAGTTTGGAGAAACCTATTTCAGCTTATCAAAAGTATACACTTGAGATTCATCCTACTAATTCATCTATAAGTTTAGATAGTCAGAATAATAGAGACACTCTAGTTGAGTTCAGAGTTTTAAAATAGATTGAAGTAGAGGTAGATGATCCTACAATTCATTTTGGAACAAACATAGTTCACCTTCTACTAGTTGAAAAGGAGTATAATAAATGAATGAATTAATGAATGAGCAAAGGAAGCCTATAATTGAGGTTCTTTTAGATTCTAATGATTACTATAGGTCAAAGACATAAACTTTTATTTTTAGTTAAACTTTAGTTAGCAGAATTCTATACTTTTAGATTTGATACTTTAACTTTCAATTTTGATATTTTAGTGGTGATGTTTTATAAAGTATAGAAGACTTTAATATTTCAATATATATATATGTATATGTATATGTATATGTATGTATGTATGTATGTGTGTGTGTGTGTGTGTGTGTATATATAATGTATATGTATATGTATATGTATGTATGTATGTATGTGTGTGTGTGTGTATATATATATATGTATATATCTATATATATATATATATGTATGTATATATCTATATATATATATATATATATATATATATATTTATATATATATATATAAGTTAAAGTCTTCTATACTTTATATATATATATATATATATACATACATATATGATTAAGTTAATTTTTTGAATATGAATTATGGTCAATATAAATAGGAATTTCACAAACTTTGATTTATCTATTTATCTATTGATATATATTATTCTATTTTATTATTAATTGATAAGGGTTCACACCTGTTAGATAGTACCTGGTCTATATTCAAAAACTTGATCCACTAAGACTTTTAAATCTTAATTAAACCTTAACTAATAACTATTTATATTAATTGACTTTTGTAAATTCAATTAATTAAATTAAACTAATAACTAACTAAGGTTATTTATAACTTCTTTTTCAACTAAAATTGAAGCATAGAAATATATCAAAGATTCATTTAAAGGGGAGGAACAACACAAATATTAAACACTTATACATTTGTGAAGTCAATCATTTATCTCTCTCTCTTTTATAAAACTTATCTGAGATAGCATGAATTTTGTAGATAAACCCATTGGTATTTTTTCTGACAGTTGAGTAATTGCTAAGGCAACATAGGTATATCCATTTTTTATATTAACATTTATAGTAGATTATTTGAAGCTTGTCAAGTTTAACATCTTTTGATGATTGTTATTTTTAGTCCTATGTGAAGAATCCAAGTATTCATCCTAAATAATGATGAAAACTTTATTGTTTACAACATATCACTAATCTATTTTGATTGTAAAAGTTATCTATCAATTATTTGTAAAGAAAGATGTTGGTTTCTCAAATAAAATCTATCTTTTCTGCTAAGATGACTCTCTCTTTTTAGACTCACATATTTTATTGTAATTTATATTGACTTTAATTTTCATATAATTTATTTTGTTTTAGATTAATATTTAATCAATCTATTTCCCTTTATGTTTATTTAGTTTAATATCTTTTATTTTTTACTTTGTTTTAGTTTACTCTATATTAATTTTTTAAGTTATATTCTTAAATAGATCTTGTTTATTTTATTAATGTTAGATTTGTTTTCTTTGATTGTTTTTAATTTTATAGTGTTGTTTAAACTTAAATTAATTTATTCGATTCAATTATATTTTAGATTAATAATTTATAGATATATCTTAGATTCAAATTGTTTATTTTATGTTTTTGAGTTTTTTTATTAGATTTATTCCTTTGTAGTTTAAACTTAGTTTAGAATTAGATTTTAGTTTTTAGGCTTTGCTAGGTCAGATAATTATGTTATGTTTAGTATAGTACTTTATTCTTTTAAATAGTTTTCTTCTTTCTTAATCTAGTTGCTTTTCTTTCTATTTTATTTCCTTTTAATTTGTTATTTAGTGTGTAATGTCTTTGTGTGTTGAGATCTGTTGACTATTTACTTGATTGAAGATATGTTTATCTTGATTTATCTCAAATATATTTTATTTTTTATTTTTATTATCTTGATATTATTTGGAAGATTGTTAAAGTATAAACAAGATATTACTTGAGATATATTATTTTACTGAATCATATTTCTTTCTTTCAAGAGATTGTCTAATCCATAGGCCTTATCTATAAAAGAGGATAGATTACACATTCATATCTAAACTAATTCATTATTTGATAAAGTGGATTTTTGAAATTATGATGAAATATTTTATATTTAAAATCTTATTCATTAATTCCTTGAATATTTAAAAAACCCCTCACATCTTTAATATCATAATTTAACCTTTAGTACCTGACTATTAGATTGGTATGATTCCAACTTAACCTTCATGATAGGTAAAAGGGTTGATTAGTTGATGGTATATTTTTCATCATCAACACCACACATCTACTAGTTCTATTTCACATCTCCTAATGTAAGTAACATGTTTTTGGAAATGTGTCTAATGTCCAATAAAATAGTTGTGCACAAAAGCATCTATCATTCCCCTTCTTTCTATTCATACCTTTTCACATGTGTCAATGTGTAGTCTTGGGTTGGTTTTCCCCCTATAGCTTCTTATCTCTAGAAAGTATCTCTCTAATTTTATAAATTTTATTTTGAGTAGCATGAAAAATGTTTTCAATGTGGGAATATTTTATTTATGGGTATTCCACCATCTTATACTAGTAAAACTGAGTTTATCATTAATGGATTTTATCCTTATGTTTTCTTTGAAAAATAATGCCATCATCTATTTTAAATAATCATTAACTAGCCTAATGCCGGTAATTTTTTTGTATTTTTTATATAGGATTACTCTATGTGATGAGATATTATTCTCTACAATGATGTATTTTAGAGTGTAGTAATGATTTTTCCTTAGTAAGGTGTTTTACTTATACACCATACATTCTTCACTATGGTTTCTATATCACAGTACATAAAAGATTAAATTTCATCCCTTAAGGGTGCCTCTCCTTATTATACTATAAATTCACCCTCATCATTGGGTTTGGGGTCATTTTTTTTAAATTTTTTTATAGTTTATTTTAAAGTATACATGTTATATAGGTCATCTAACTCACTATCCTCATCTTCTAGCCATAGTTCTTCTAACCATGTTGTTACCATTATTACCTCCATTATAAATTTGACTACTAAGACTTTTATCTCAATTGTGATTTTGTTCATTTTAAAATCTAGTGATCTATTACAATCCAAACCATTCTAAGTTAAACAACACTAGATATATAGTATCATACATATCAATTATTTAAAAATATACCTTCTTTTTATACCCATAAAGTCAACATCAAGATTATAGAATGTCCCAATTTGTGACTGTAGGGTACCATTAACCATGGCAATGTCATATTTTTTTGTATGTAGGTGTGGTTTCTTCAATAGCTCCCATATGATTTGTGGTAATACATTTGTATCTTCACTAAAGTTTGAGAGTGCCTTATTTATTTCTCAACCATTAATTTTTACATTTACTAAAATGGAAGTATTTTAATTTGTTTTAAATACATTATTTGTATTTTTATTTTGGTTTTCCTACACTTTTTTCACTCTATGTTCTCTCTTGATTGTTCTAATATTGAAATAATTGAGTGAGTTTAGTTAAAATATCTTGATTATTTATCAAGTTCATTATTTATTTTGAGATCCCTAGCCTTGTCTTGATTGAAGAAAGTTAGTTTAATTTTATCCTTATATTTTTTTCTATTATTGTCTTTTGAATTTTATCTACAATTTGATCATGTTCATAAATATCATATTTTCACCTTTTATATTTGTTGTCACTTTGAGTTGTACCATTTGAGGATGTGTTTTAGGTCTTCTCACTCAATTTACATAATGGGAACTCTCTAAGGATGTGGGTGGCCTATAACTAAGGAGAAAATCTAAAGAGGGCTGGTTCCCTAGATTAGACGCCTATATTATCATTACACCTACACAAATTGCAATGAAAAGGGATAAAGAAAACTATAAGTATAAAAAAAATGGTAATGAACCAAATGTAGGTCTCCTTCTATGGTATATTAATTTATAACAAATCTAAACATGGTTAAATTTCATCAAATAACTTAAAATAGTTCTCTAGCATAAGTATTTCAATATGGAGGTTGCATATGATACATCAACTTGGAGGGATAGTCAAGAGGTTTATAATGAATCACTAGTGAGAGTTTAAAACACTTAAAATTTTCAAAACCACTTAATACACACCATATGACTTGTAAAGATATAAAATACTCATAAATAGGCAATAAGTAAGAGTAAAAATGCAAGGAGATTGAACATCATCACTTTTATTCATCAACAATTCCCCATGAGTACACTAAGTATGAGATGAAGGACGAAAAATTAGATTACATTAAATTAAAAAGAAACAACAAGGATAAAATTTAGGAGGGATTTGCCATACTAAATTGAATTATCCTTTACAAATCCATTCAATTCCAAATTTAAATAAAAAAGGAGAGAGATGGGCGGGACATGGAGAAAGTTCATCATGGTTATCATCTATCACTAAACTAGTTATAATGCTAAAAGAAGGTGGAGAAATAGTCATATCATTTTTATTTAAATTTTTTTATCTTGGCCTAATGATGACCTCATAGAGGTGGCATATAAGTGGATTTTCATCTTCTATGACTCATGTTTTTCACTTAAAACTATCTTTTCTTAGAGGAGTTACAAGTTATTAGTTTGAAACATGGTGTGTTTGGCCTTATTAGAATATTTTTATTCAATCCTTAGATCTTAAAATCCATATACCATATTGGTGATGATGAGACTTAAGTCTACACACCTCCACACTTTGATCTCTATCATTAAAATTTATGACAACTCGTCTCATGCAAGGTGATGAAGGTAAACCTATCTACATTACAAAGTTTGATCTTATGATTGGATATTGTAATAAAAATCCTATGAAATACATATATGTCTTATAGGAGATCATACCATATTTTCATAGTCTTAAAAACCATATTCAAAGAGTGTTTACAACTTACTAGAAAGTAGTTTGGAGAGGGTTGTAAGTGTTCATGTAATAATAGATATATGTAAGCTTAAGAGTTATAATGAAACACTTTTTCATGCTTCATTATTTCAAAATTTATGTTTTAAATGTTTTAAATATTCTTATGAGATTTAAAGAGTGTTTCCAATCTAATAAAAACTTGTCAAGTTGGTAGGGACATTTACTTGTCTTTGAATGTCTTTAACATCAAGAAGTTACTTATATATAACCTCTTCAATTTTTATTATATCAATTTAAATGGTTTTTATATTGTATATATAGTCTTATAAGGATGTCACAAAATTTATACAAGAGTGATATGAGGATTCATATGCCTTTTATGACCTCAAGAGAGTCTATAACTTTGCCTTTCTATATAACCAAGAGTCTAGTCTCACATGGCCTGGTCTAGTGTCTTGAAACCTATATAATCATCATTAAAACATATTATATGGATTATATATGGTTATTATACCTTTTTATAATCCTTTAAAATCTCTTATATTTGTTAGATAGATTATGCCTACTCAAACACTAGGTAAACTAGTTGAATTAGTTAGTTTTAGGCCTTTTTTTTGTCTTTCCTTTCACACTACCAAATTATTCATCCAATAGGTACTTATGAGTATTATATAGGTAAATTATATATTTTAAATACCAATAATGCTCATTAATATCACTTTTTAAGTGTTTGGCTTCATCAAGCTTCTTTGAGAGCTTTATGAGGGTTTTTGAGGGGTTTATCTTCTTAACAATAGTTAATAAAGTACATTCCTTTTATTGGATAAAAAATAAAAATAAGTAAGATTATAATAAAATCTTCAACCTTACCTACTATATTTTCTAACCATGCACTTCTTCAGCAAACATCCCATGTAAGGAAGATGACCTTCTTGACTGTGTAGGCATGTGTGTGAAGGTTGAGATGAATGCTTTGAGCATAAAAGAATTCAAAATATTTATCATAAATTTTAAATTCCAACCTTGGATCTAATAAATTTTATTTTAGGTATCCAAATATTTCTCCAATCTCTTTATCCCATCAAAAATCTTGAAACCTATTTTGCCCAATGCAAGTGTTTGTAGGCATTATGATTTTTCTAGCCTTAATGAACTCATTTTGACATTTTATTATTTTTAAAAGGGAAAAAATAAATATTTAACTTTCCTCAAGATATTATACATTTTAAAAATATTTTTACCCTTTCATTCAATGCATAACATGTGTTTTTTCTTCATGGATTCACCTATGGACTTGACATCGTCAACCTAAGCATAAATGTTTACACTATTTTCTTGTTCTTTTGATCTATATATGGATTGTTTTGAGTTATAAGGTTTATAAAAATTATTTGGGAGGATGTGAGGTATTTATACATCCCTTATTTTATGTTTCCACTTAATTATCTTTTCCAAAGTGGACACTAAAATGCTCTAAAACCCATATTTCCCAAATTACATGTACACAACTATGCACATTTTCTCATCTTGGTGGTCATGGAAGATTTTAAAAATATTATATAATTTTATTTATATTTATTATACCATTTTAATCAATAATTAAAAAAATTCATTGGTTTCTTTATGATTGAATCTCAAATGCAAAGTTTTTCTTTCCAGGTTTAACATTGGCCTAATACACCTTTCAAGTGATCATGACTCAAAATAATGGATTCCACTTATAAAACAAAATATAAAAACTTAAATCACATTTTATAAGGTATATAATATTATAAATTACCTATAAAAACTATTTTTTATCACCAAAATGTACTATTTTCTAGATTCCTACAAGCAGACATGTAGGTGGCTCTTTCAAGCTTGAACCATTCCAATCTTGCCTTTTGATTTACCTCAATATATTTGATTATATTATATGGTAATATAATAAAATTTTGGTATATTTTATTTATTTTAAAACTCCTATAAGTGAAAAAAATACATTTACTTGTCAATAACTTCTCATCCTAGACTATAGTCTTAACACAATCCACCTGTACATGCACACTATAATTGTTTCATCTTTTGAGATTTTGGTCATGTATGAGAATGAAGTTTTTTATGGTAATATTTAGGCTAATAATAAATATTAATACTTAAATAATGAATTAAATACCTTTAACAATAATCATATTTTTATTATTTGCATTCATACACTTGAAAACCTTATTCAAGCACACTAGACTAATGATCTTGAATATACCACTTACAAATTCCATCAAGGGTGATATTGGAGGTTTTTAAAATTATTAAATTTTATTAAAATTTATTATAAAATCCATTTTATGTGTTTCACTCTAAATGGATATTTCATCAATCATCAAAAAATGTTGATCTATAGGACTGTGTCTCTCTCCTTGAGGATTGCATGCTTGGACATTACTAGAAGACCACTTTAGATTTGGATGAGGGATTAGATATACATGGAAAAGAGTGTTAATACTCAAAAAAAATTATATAAAATTATTTATCTTATACTCTAATCCTAAATCCCTTCAAACAATATTAAATAGGCTCAAAAGTTGCACTCTTAAAACCCTAAAAACTCATACATTAACATCTCACTCTTTTTTGCATGTGAATATTGTTTAGAGATGGTATCAAAATTTTTAGATTTATATGAGGTTGTTTTTATTCTTAAATATGTATCATAAGTATCCAAAGTGTTTAATAACACTTCTCATTTTATAATTCTAAGAATTCATCACATGAGTTGTAGGTTGTGATAATCATATTATCTATTGATGGAATAGAGGCAAAGCAAGCGGATTGTTTCAAAATATTTATAATGTTTGGTGGTTGGGAAAAACCATGGATAACTATTTAATCTATGCAAAATATGAAGTATTCTACGTTAATAATGGTGAATTATGATCAAAAACTAATCTAAAGACTAATCTATGACTAATATTTACAATGAAAATTAAAATAGAGTGATCTGGTTAAAAAAGGAGCAAAAGGAAAGGTAAGGTAGAGAAGAGATGTTGTTGATATTCAATCCAAATATCATGACAAATTTCAAATACTTAACCAATATATGTCATGAAGTAGCATAATCTCAAATCCTATTACACATCAGATAAACTTCTAAGGAATGTAGGGAACAATGTAAATAAGAACCAAGTTCACTTTAAAGATTTACCCCTGCAAGTAAATAACATTATCCCAAATGAAAGAAGATTAATAAAAAGAAATGAAGTTAATAAATTTAAATTAACCTATCATTGACACAATTTAATAGCTCTGCATTCAAATATACACACTAGGAACTCATAAGAACTATTCAAATCTAGAATTTAGAACAAACAAGTGAGAGAGAATCTAGGATAATAAAAGATAAGAAAATTTGGAAAAACTTTGTAGATTTCCTTATATTAATTGTTCAAAAGTTAAAAATTAATTTTTCTTTAATAAATCCCTCCATTTTTACAATTGACCATACTCCTTTTATAGGATACAATGAAGTATGTTGGTTAGTCCTATCCAATTACAAAATTACAAGTGTTAGGATAGTTATCCTTTTCACAAATGTTCTAAGATACACTAGACTTTACCCAAGGGACAGATCTATAGGAAATGTGTATTAAAATATGCACATTCCCTTACAAATATAATATTCTTTTTTCAAAATATACAATGCCTAGATATAAGAAAAATATTCTTAATTCAACTAATTTGGGACTGTTGTGCTACTGTCAGATATTCATTGCTCTCTAATGTTATTCATCAATTAGCTTAAAATTAGGAATAGGTTCCATGGAGATTTCATTTTCTTGGTCTACCAAGCTTCTATGATCTCTATCATTTCTTTATAAAGCCTCTTTGATGCTCCTAGATTCAATAATCATTTCTTCTACTTCTAGGATCGTGTCCATGACCCTACTATTATCTATCTTAGATTTCTCTTGGTTTTTACTCCTCACTTCCTACGTGACCAAGGTAGCTCTATGCTTAAGATCCTCATCAGTGATGAAGCCTATGGAGTTGAGTGTAGTTGGCTTGGTGATAATGGTCCCAAGTAAGTGTTCTATTATATTTTGTAGTTATTTGTCATCCTTAAGGAGACTTTCTAAGTTCTTAGACCAGGTACTCAAACCCTTGATCTTGTCCATAAGAAATCCCATGACTATGTTTAGATGAGCTCAGCTAATAATTTTAAAACTAGGAATTTGATCTTCAATGAAGATATTGATGAAATAATTTTTTCTATCCCTTTATTTTTACCATTGGCCATGGATTTTTTCAAATTTCTCACTAATGGACTATAATTCAGTGTCTAGGTCGAATTCTCTTACATAAGTGATAAACCAATCTTCTCTGGCTTGATTATGGTGAATACATGATCGAACTAGGAATCTTGTATGTGCTTAAGGATTTTTGAATGTTTTTACAGTTCTCTAATGGTAGTAGTTTCTTGAAATTGCATGAAATTTGTTACTTAGATCCCAATTGGATTATGTGCTTATGCCCTTATATTTCTTGGGTCTACAAGGTCTTTTTGAATTGACTAGTCTAGTTGTTGTGGCTCTATTGTGGCATCTCCATGGCATCCATGTGGTATTTTCATGGAATTTTCTCATTCCTATTTTTAAAAATGGCCATTTCCTTTTAAAAATTCCTACTTGATTTCACATCATTGGATCATCCTCACATAGATCAATGCAGATCATCAATTTTGATTTGAGAACTTGAATGCTATTGGATACTCACTACATTCCCTATGGTTATGAAATTTTTGACTTCTACATTCACATTGAATTTTTAATGTTTACTACACATCATTGATCTCAATTTCATAAATCAATTTCACTCGATTGATATTGATCTAATTAATTGTAACTCTTACTTTATATACCATTTATCTAAATGTGTATGCTCATCCATAGACCATTGATATTAAAAATATGCTTGATATTTAATTTAGTGGAACGTATCTATGCCATGCTTCATCTCTACATTTGTCTAGACTTTTTAATGTTCATCTCACACCATCAGATCATCTTTGTCTGGACAAATACAATCTATTGGATCTAGATCCTCACGGTCAAATTCCATTGGCTACAAAGTGTTATATGGCTAAGATTATGACACTTGTCACTTCCTCATTTATCTTTGGGCTCTATTAATTTTTTGACTCAATACATGTTGTTAGATTAATTGGGCCTGAGAAAATGCATACAACTAATCTCGTGAAGGTTCTCAAGCTTTAGCTCAGGGTAAGGGTCTTGTCTTCCATCTCACACCATTGGATCATGATTGTCTGAGTAAATGTGGATCGTTGATCTTGTGAACAAAAAAGATGTTTAAGTCAGTTCTCAAAGAACATAATATTTAATCTAAAGTCTTAGAGTAATGTTTTCATTCATATTAATAAATATACATAAAGATTTAGGATAAAGTCTTGAGCTAAGTTAGAAACATAGTAATGGGGACCCCACACATAATAGTAAGACATGGTATAAAGTCTTAGGAAAAGGAATTTTAGGTGAAGTCTATTGATATAACAAAAGGTCTCGACAATTAGACTATGTAGAAACAAAAGGGATCGAGGGGGCTCGGGAAAATAAAGAGACCAAACGTAAAATTTTAGAATAAGGTTTGGTCATGTTAATAAACACAACTAAACCTTAGGATAAAAATATAACTAAGTCCATGGCATAAAAAGGGACCCTACATTCAGTTAGACCATGCTAAGATAAAATAGAATAAAGGGGGGCACAAGATGTGAAGAACTCATGATAAATATTTTAGACTAAGGTCTTGGTCATCTTAATAAATATGACTAGGACCTTAGGATAAAATATAACTAAGTCAAAATAATGTGTTCCAATGAAAAATCTTCCCACCAAATTTGAATTCAATTTAAAGGGAATGAGCTAGCAAAATTGGAGTTAGGGTTATAAGCTGATAAAATATGAATCCAACTTGATTTCAGCAGACCAAAGGCTAGTAAAAGATTAAATAATTATGAAATCATAAAACCCAAACATTGCTCATTCCAAATGGACTCCATTAACCCTATAACCAAAATTATAGATATCCTATGTTAGCAATTTTAGGCAAGAATAAATCAAAATTATAAATAAATATGCCAATTATACCATGGTGTGGATGATCTTCAAATGAAAATAAAGTGTAAATCACTGTAATGGTACTCTCATCAGATGAATTTTAAAATTTAGGGTTCAAGTTTGCATAATTTAAGACAAGGGTCACCATTTTTTAGAAATGGGGGTATGTTGACCTCAACAAATGGCAACTTCTAAGGGAAACATAACAAAATGTTAGAATTTAGAGACTCTAGTTTAGAGCATTAACTAAGCTACTTATTTTATTTGATTAATCACCATTATTAAGACCAAATCATGGTTAGAATAATTCTTGCACATGTAGAATTAAGATCAAACATAAATACATAGCCATGTTTTGTGTGTGCCTTGCTTCCACTTACTAGTTACTATGGGATATAGAGAACAACTTCTAGGTTCATGACTTTAACCATTCACATTTACTTTCAACATGTTTGTATATTTATTAAGAACTATGTTTTAGCTCAGGGAAGGCTTGGGCATTGAAATGTTCTCAACTAGGTGTCCATATCCCTAATAGAGAAAAGTCCCTATTTCACTATCAACAAAGCATTTATATCCCTAGTGTAGATTACCAAAATCACCTTTTCTTAGACAGCACTTGAATTTCTCAACAAGGTTCTTATTTTTGTATTTTTCAAGTCTTTTTAGCTTTCTAGAAAAGGTTGGGAACTAGGTTAGTTAGGTTTTTGGATTTGGTTAAGTGTTTGATCTTTATACAATCATCCTTGGATGTAAACTATATCCTAGATAATTAATGTTTTTAAAGTGCAAACATGACTACACCCCAATAATCCAGTATTTTACCCTACATATGCAATTATTCTTAAAACCATGCTTAGATCAGAACAAGGTTTATAATCTCAAGGGATAGTTAACCTATTTATTATTCTTTACTAGTTTCTCTTAACTATAACATTAAGCTCATATTTCAACAATCCATGGTCAACAAATCTTGAGAAAACATACCTATATTCCATAACTATGACGTTTTTTTGAGAAATCATATGAATCTTGAGTTGTGGATTGTCCAAAAGGACTTATTAGAAGAAAGGGAAAAAGTAGAGAAAGTAAACACACAAAATAGAAATTAGACAAACATAAAGAAAGGAAATAAGAAACAAATATATACAAACATATGTACGAATAAGGGATAGGAAGGAAAGAATAAAAAACTAACCTAGCCTACCTATACTAACTCTAACTAGTCTTACAATTTACTTCATGAAGACCCCAGGTGGGATATCAGAGAAGTAGTGCTTAAGGTACTGCCCATTAGTGTGAAGTTTGAACTCTTCTCCTTGTAAGTCTTTTAGCTTGAAGGTGTTATCTCCAAGTATCTCAACAATCTGATAGGGACCTATCCATAAATGTGTGAACTTTCCATGTTTACCTTTAGGCTCATATTCCTTATCCCAAATAAGAACTAAGTCTCCTTATATAAACACCTTTATCTTTGAATGATTATCAAACCACCTTTCTACTTTGGTTTGGTGCCTATTGAAATTATCAAAATACCCCTCACTTACATCTTCCATCAGTATGATGTCCAACAACCTTGAAATTGTGAATTATTGATCCTCCTCCATGTACTCTTACATAAAATTATAGGGTAGAAACTTGTGTGTTATGGGAAATATGGGTTCTTGACCATAAAATAGAAAGAATGGTGATGCCTTGAGAGCTTGTTTGACTCTAGTTCTATCTATCCAAAGGGAATACTTAAGTATCTTGTGCCATGTTCTATGTTTATCAGCTACAAACTTTTTTATAACTATCATCAAGTTCTTATTCATTGATTAAGATAATTTATTACCTTAAGGATAATGGTTTGATGAGAACTTGAGAATTATGTTATTAGCATATACCCATTCTATCATCTCAATGGATACAAACATAGATCTATTATCACACACTATAAATGTAAGTGCCCCATACCTTGTACATATGTTTTCTTATAAATATTTGATCACCTCTTTGGTTCTACACCATTTAGTGGTCACTACTTCAGTCCACCTATTAAATTAGTTAGTATCAATCAAAATATACTTGTGACCATCAATGGAATTGGGATTAGTGACCCCAGTAAAATCTAGTTCCCATTGGGAAAAAGGTCTATCAATCATTACTATCTTTAGTGTCATGGCTATCTTATGATCTTCAATGTTGAAGATTTGACATTGGTGACATTCTCTCACATTATTGTGAGCATCCTTGAATATAGTAGGCTAGTAATATTGATCTCTACAGATCTTATCTGTTGTAGTCATTCCATATGGGTGTCCACTTCCTATTTTTTCATGGAATGTGTTTATGATCTCAACTACTTCACTCTTGGAGACACATCTCAAGTAAATGACTTCAAAGTTCTTTCTATACATCACTCCATCCTTGATCATAAAATGAGATGCCTTAAGCCTTAGAGATCTTCTTTGTTATTTTCTTAACCATGCAGGACAATAACCATTGATTAGTAGGTAGATAATGGGATCATACCAATCATTAGGTCTAAAACTTTATTTATCTACCTACATAACACTTAGCTTAGGATTAGTATTGGAAACCAACTGAATTAAATGTTGAAAACTTACCAATTTTGTAGTCTTCGTCTCCTTATCATATTCTTGTATAACAAACATCCACTTCCCTCTCCTTTCTCCAATTTCACATTGACTAAACATGAGCTTAGTGGTAGGGTCTAGTAGTATTACATGTACCTTACTTTTAATGATGTAATACCTAGAATTTTTCACTACTTTGGGAAAAACACATGATTATTTATCAATCAAAGAGTAGTTCAACTTAGCATTTTAAAAATTAGTATTCATGAAAGAAATATGATGATCACATCCATCTATATTCTTAGTTATAACTATAGCTATTATATGATCTAAAACAAAGGATTAAAGATAAAAATCTTTAGTAAATTTTAGACTTATCAAGATTTGGTCTTTTCCAATTGCCTCTTTGATGTCTTTGAAATCCTTCTTTGTCTCTTCATTATAAGTGATCCTAGCATATTTCTTCAACATGTCATTCAAAAGTCTCACCATTTTTGCAAAACAAAAATTAAATTTCCTCACAAAGTTGATTTTACCAAAGAATGAATTCAATTTATTCTCACTATTAGGGGGTTATATATTAGATATTACATTTAATCTATTAATGTCTATAGAGATTCCCTCCTTAGTGATAACATGTCCTAATATTTTTCCCTTAGTAACATAAAAAATATTTTTCTTTGAGTTGAGAGAAATCCCATACCTTCTACATTATTCAAACTCCTATTATAGGTGCATAATATGATCCTCCCTATTTTTAGAGAAGATAGTCAGATCATCCATGTATATGATAATTCACCTACCTACAAGACCTTTAAAAGCATGACCCATAACCTTTTAAAAAGTGGCTCCTAAATTTATAATTCTAAATGGCATTATTATGTAGGCAAAGGTGCCCCACTTAGTAGTAAATGTAGTTTTCATCTTGTATTCTTGGTTTACCAACACCTAATTATACCCTAAAAATCTATTAAGAAAATATAGCATGGCAAAACTATAAAAAAATTGTATTACTTGGTCAAGAGAAGTTAGGGGTAATTATATTTCTCAGATGCTCTATTCAAATTTCTAAAATCAATGTACAATATAATTTCGCCATTTTTATTCCTAACTAGCACTAGGATAGCTACCCAAGTGGAGTGTCTAATCGGAAATAAAATCTTGGCATCTAAGAGATTTTTGACCTCTTTGTTTATCAATGGTTCTAAGATAGGGTTGATTGGCCTCTAATTTTGTCTAAAAGGTTTGCATTTTTCCTTTAAAGGTATGATATGTGTTTTAACCTTTTGATGAAATATCTTTAGGTCATCATAGGACCATGCTATGCCATCTCTATAGTTAAAAACAATTCTTTATCTCTTTTGGACTTAATTCTTGTACAAGATATACCAATATTACCAAATGAGGTTGATCTTAAGGTACAAGATTAATTACATTATAATATTTCCCACTTAATTTAGGAATCTTGATAACCTCATCTAGTCTATCTATGTCAAATAGTCTCTCTAAGGATATTATCCCTTTAGGGATCTTATTGTCATTCAACTAAATGACCTTGTCATCAATTTTTTCTTTAAATTTGTCATCACCAAGGGTATTTTCAGTAGCTTCATCGATGACATGAGCTTCAAATTCTCTGGAGCTAGTCATGAATTCTAGGATATATTGGTCATCACTAAATAAATAAAAATGGTTTACATTATCAAGGACTAAAGGCAATGAAACCAACTCACTATTAAAGTTCTGGGAGTCTTGTCTTGGCATAAGATCAGTAGGTGTTGAGGCAAGCTCATCATTAGACTTTTTATCTTCCCTAGGGATGGAAACAATGTTGAAAGTGTCAAAAGATTCAATCAAATCCCAAAATCTAAAATTTTATATTTTAAGATATGTCAACTTAAATTGGTACTTACTTCTTACCTGATTAAACTCTAGCTCCAAGTCACCATACACTAGAAATTCCTTGACTTTATACTTGATGGTAAGTTGTAATCCTAATATCAAATCTTCATATTCTTCAAGATTGTTAGTGCAAGGAAACTCAAGTATATAATAATCATGATATTATTTGTAAATAGGGTTATTTATATCAATCCATAATCCAATTATATACTTACACCTAGCACCATCAAAATGTAGTTTCCACAGTCCTGGCACAATATGAGAAATTTTAGAGTCACATATCTTAGAAGTCTCAAGAGTGTACACTCCTAAATTAGAGTCTACCATGTTGACCCTTTAATTAATTATATTTTACTTGGTGATCATATGGTTTATTTTAGGTTATATTTCTATCTTACTTTGATTTAGGACTCTATTACAAGTCAACCATATATGTGAATAATCTATTGACATATAACCATTCAAGTTCTTAGTCTAGTCTCTGCTCAATAACATCCTATAATAATTAGGGATGTCCACCACTTAGATATCAATGAACTATTGGATCCTTGCCTCTAAGGCAATGTTTATGACATTTAACAACTCACCAATTACTTTGACACTTGACTTATCTAATTGAGTTACAACTATATCACATTTAATCAGATTCAAAGCTAATTGTTCACAAACACCTATAGGTATGATGTTTGTATATTCACCTCAATCTAACAAAAAATTATGGAAGTTTTTACCAAATATTCTAACCATTAACAATAAATGTGGGACATCTTCTTTGTTCTTATGTATTACAACATTAGCATGTGCAAACTTTTAAGATTTACCATGCTTTTTAGACTAATATTCCAATAATAGATCCCTTTGTTTTGTGATCTGAGTCAACTCATGCAAGGTAATATTAGATTTGATCCCTTTCATATCCTCTAATATGTTATAGCCAATCATATTAAAATAATTAGATGCATCAACATTGGTTTTAGATGTAATTTCCTTAGGATGTTTTAGATTGTTATCTAATGTAATATCAGGAGTGTCAAGGTTATTTGGAGGAGTTGAAGTGGTCAATGGTTGATTTTGATACCTATTTATCTGAGTATAATTATTCTTTTTAAATTTTTGAAAATCATGAATCTCTTCAAGAATATTCTCAGGCTCATTGTCCTCTTAGAAAGGGAACTCAAATGTCCCCACCATGAGAGTTGCATTAGATAATCTAGATGACCTTGATGAACCAAATATACTTGCATCACAATACTTATTATAAATAACTTATAAAGTATCTAAATCATCTTCAAAGGATTCAAAATCATTATAAAAATCAACACATACTATTTACCCATGCTTAAAAGTATAATGAACACTAAATAGTCAAGTAAAGTGACATCAATAAGATTTATATCAAGCACATTCTTGCTATCAAATTGCTCATTATTCTTATTGTTGTAGTAACTATCATTATAAAATATATTAGTGGGCATATTAAACCTTTGAAAGGATTAATTCTTACTAGATCTCTCTCCAATATTGCCTAATTGCTTTTGCAACTTAAGGAAGTTAGTGTTAAGTTCTTAGACCATTTTGAGGATAGAGTCACTATCATTCTTTGGTGCCTAAGAATTATAAAATTTAGCTAAAGGCATTAAATATTTTTGATCCTATGGATTAGATATATTGGAAACATTGTTTAAGAACCCATATTTTGAGTAGGATGTGCATTTCTCAAAGGTAGTTAGTTCAAGACTAGATGTTGGTTCAGGATAAGCACATTTTGGTTGGCATTGTAAATGACATTCAAAAGAGGTAAATATGGATTGAAATTAGTAATGGAGTATGTTGATTATCCTTGGGGTTTCATTTGGTCATTAATGATCATAGCCTTAGTATAATTTAAATCTAATGTATTCATGGGCCCAATAACTCTCTTTATAAATACATAAGTCATGGGATCTAGGGCATCTTTATATATTTCTAAGTCTAATTTTTCATCAAGTCTATAAGGAGATATGGTCCTACTAGACATCTAGAATCTAGCATTGAAGGCTCTTTTAGGCTCACTTGCATCTCTTTTCACTGTGGTAAACTATTGATAAAGGACACATGAGCTAATTATTTTACCAAATTCATCAATGAAAACATTATTAAAATCAACCCAATAGGTAATGTAATCTTAAGGAAGGTTTAAAAACCATTCATATGCAACATTTTTGAGGGTAAAATGGAATACTCTATTGATGATAGAAATTATACCATCAATGAATTAACCCTTTAACCTATTGGAAAGGACAAGGTGGAATCATACTAATCTAATCATGGGATTTAAAAGGTTCAACTATGATCTTAAAGATGTGAGGGGATTTTTTTTTAAGTTCTAGGAAATAATCAATAAGTTACTAAATGCAACATATTCCATTATAACAATCATGAATCCACTTTATCAAATCATGAATAAGTTAAGATAATAATATGTAATCTATTCTATTTGATAGATAAAACCTATGAGTTAGATAATCTCTTAAAGAATAGAAGTATGATTTAATAAATATTCATATATTAAAATAATATCTTTATTCTTACTAAATATTTTCCAAGTTAAATTCAAAAGAGAAGCAAAAATATAAAGAAAAAAATATGAGAAAAGAGAAAAGATAAAATATTCAAGCACATACCAAATAAAAGAGAGACATAACAACAAATGAATCAACTAAAGACAAGAAAAAATATAAACTAAGAAAAGGACAATAAACTGTTTTAAAGTAGCCAAATCTAGCTAGAGAAACCTAGTCTAATCAAATTATAAACCTAAAATAATGAAAAAACTAAGGACTAAAAGATCAAATAAATAATCTAAGGATAAACAAGAAAACAAATTAATCTAATACTTTATAAAAAATATCAAATAACAAATAAAAATTAAACACAAAATACTATTAATTGGAAACTTAAACAGATTTAGAAACTAATTAAGATTAAGATTAAACACTAAAGATATTAAACTTTAAAACATAAATAAAAGAAATAACTAATTAAAATAAATATTTATTACTGTCTAACTTAAAGAAAGAACCAAAATTAAACTAAGGAACTATTAAAGTCTAAAATAGAAATGAAACTGAAAATAATCTAGTAAATTAACTAACAAAGAGAAATAGAACTAAATTAAAGAAAACTTAAACATAAAATTATATTAAAGTTAGATTCAAAATAGATTACAATAAAACATGAGAGTCTCAAAGGAGAGTCATCTTAGAATAAAAATATAACATTATTGAGAAAACCAACTTTCTTCCTTTAAAATAACTCAAGTGATAACTTTACAATCAAAATAGATCAATGAAGTATCACAAAATAGCAAAGTGTTCATCATTTTTTGGGTTGAATACTTAGAATCTATGCATAAGACTTTGAATAGAAATCATCAAAAGATGTTAATCTTAAAAAACTTTAGATAATCAGTATTAAATGATAATAAAAAGCTAGATATACCTATGTTTCATAAGCAATTACTTAACTATTAGCTAAAGTACCATTGGGTCCATCTGCAAGACATGTACTTATATGCAATTGGAAATACATCATGTCTATAAATTAATCCTAGATCAGATGGGATAGAGAACATCTACACTTCCTATTTGGGGCATACATTTTTTAAATAAGAGGATGACCCATGTGAGGATCTGCTAGACCTAATTAGGGGATCAATTGTCACAACACACCATATGAGGTAAGGTTCCAAAGCCTACAGTCTAACATAATCACACAATAACCCTCAAAGAGTCCTATGATTTAATATTTCACTAATATAATAAAAATAAAATTTAATATAATCTAGTGTATAATGAAGCTTTGGCACAATGTGGGGGTTAGAAAAAAACAAATAAATAACTAAACTAAACATGTATAGTAGACATATACTCACATCAATGTATACATAATCCTAGTACATGGAAGAGAAGAATACAAATGCACTATCTATCTACTATTACAAAAGAGGAATAAAATTAGGAATACTTACCTTTGAAGATGAACCCATCAAGCCTCAATCTCCCCCTTAGCCAAGGTGATTTGGAAGATATTTTCATGGTATGTAAGGATAACTAAGATAAATTATCTTTAGGCTACACAACCTATCCCCACAAGATGAGATCAGAGCTCCAAAGAAAGTATTGAAACTTAAAGCTTTATACCCCAAGTAGAATGGTCAATAGGTAGATGTTCATTCACACTCCTTTAATTAATTCTTCTCTCTTCATAAATAGTTAGCAATTAACTTGTATATATAGTATAAACTTACCCAAAAATCATTCAAACATGTTGGCTATACTAGGTCAACCTAGTTGAGCTAGCATATTTTTAGGTCTAACTCACTAGGTATGTACTAGGTCAACTAGAAGGATAACAAACCTAAAGAGAGAGGAAGCCCCTAAACTATACTAGGTCAACTAGGTTGGCCTAGTTTGTTGAATAGAAAGCTTGAAAATGCACTAGGTCAGCCATGGTGGTTGACCTAGTTTCTTGAACAAGAAGAAGAGATATAAAGCAAGGAAAAGAGGGAGAAAGCATGGAAATGGATAAGAATGATTAGGTAAGAGAAAAATAATCTTAGGGTTCATGGTTTTAGGATATAGGTGTGTGTATGTCAAGTGGAAAAAGGAACAACAATCTTACAAAGCACCAATGGTCTACCTACCCCTTTCCTGGTGCACCCCTTAAGGCATGCACTCAAAGAGATTGAGACTTGATAGGTTCTTGAAGGATACGAAGTGTCAATAATTAATAAAAGTTTGATAAATATTATGTGTATATATTACTATCTCAGAGAAGTTACTTAGAAAAAATAAAGATGAATAATTGACTTCATAAAAATGTCAAAGTCTTCAATACATGTTCTTTTATTTTTAAATGAGTCCTTGATCTCCTTTAATACCTTTAAACTTAGCTTCAAATAATTTATAACTAACATTAGTTAGTTATTAGCTTATACTAACTAATTGACTTTAGAAAAAATTCAATTAATTATAATAATTATTGGTTAAGGATAGGTTTAATTAAGACTTAAAAGTCTTTATTGATCAAGTTATTTAAATATAGACCGGGGGTACTAATCTTAATGGGTGGGGACCCTCATAGATTAATAATATAATAGAATACATATTTTAACTATAAAATAGATAAATCAAAGATCAATAAAATTCCATTTATATTAATCCATAATGCATGTCAAAATAACTTAAGCATATATACTTATACCAAAATTTAAATTTGTTGTATTTCCCAAAAATTATCAAAATATATAAAAATTCAAAAAAAATAAAACTATCAACTAAGAGTGAAAAGTTATATCATGAAAAATTTCATAAAACAAAGTTTATCCCCGATATAGAAAACAATCGTCCAAATCAAAAATAACTTCAATTATAGGTTTATCTTATGTATTAAGACAAACATTAAACTCCATTTTTGTTGTAGAAAATTGCACCAGTCTTGTTCTAGATTTAGTTGTACTATCGTCAACCTCTAATTTGATTATTTTCAATATTCTAACTTCCATAGGAGTATCTAGCTCTGACTGACTTTTACCTCTTTTTTTTGTAGTTCTCTTATCTGTAGTGGGAAGGGGAGTATCCATTGTCTTTCTTTTACTATCATAGCCTTGTATTCATTAGTTTGATATATTAGATCCCAGATAGGATCACTATGGGAAGTAGTCATACCTAACCTTTTACCTTTCACAATAGGATATTGGTTATAAGGTGAAGGTTCATCCAAAGGAATAAATAAATTATTATAGATTTTATCTTGGACTATCTCAATTACTAATTGTGTGGTTTGATTTTTAGGAAGAGGATCAAAAGTTGGTTTAATTCTTTTAACATTAGGAGGCTGGACTGGCAAGTGTTGAGGGATACTATCCAAATGGAGAGATGAACTACTTTGAGAGGATGTTTTGGATCCAAACCTATGGCCAAATAAATCTTTATTACCCATATGACCTTTATTTACTAGGTTGGTAGGCAAATTACTTAAGATATCCTAGAATTCAGGATCTGAGGCATCAAAATGTATAGACATTCTTGTTTCCTTATGGAGTCTAGGACAAAAAATTATTGCATCGAAACCACCTCTAAGAAAGATGTTGTTTGGATTGGGATTATTAGCATCACTACCACAACTTTTCCCCCATCCCCTATTGTCATTACTTTGACTAAATCAGGTTGGTCCCACCTAGACATTGAAATAATCTAAAATACATCAAATTTAAAAATTGAAAATCAACATATATTCAAAACGAACAAAACTAAATATTTGATATACCATCACTTCTCACAAAATGAATTGAATGGTTTCAAATACTACCAATAACATAATTGTATCAAAACAACATCATTTTTATCACAAATTCTTGATAACTTCATTAATTTCTTATTTATAGTGAATCAATCTATACTAAACCATTCCAAAAATAAAGTTATAGAATTTACAACATATTACTTCCAAATGAACTCATCAAATAATATCTAAAACCAAAACATCCTTAAACTCTTCTAATATAATCTCTATATACTAGAACCATACTAAATAATCAAACTAAAACCAATTCTTAAAACTTTAAAAACTCTGATATTGTCAATTTACAAAATATGCATGCACCATAATTTCTAAAACAAAATCATAAACTTTTCAATGCCCATGTAGACTATTACTTTATTTTTTTATCAAATAATATTGATAGTGGTTACCTTATACATGTAAATTCCCTTTTGAAACTCAAATTCATAGTATATATATCATATGAATATAATATATATATATTATTAAAAACATGATTCTCACGATCATTCCAAAATACCCCCTTTTGAAAATCTTAGTAGAGTCCTTATATCAAACCATTAGAAAAGTAAGACTCAAATTTAAAGAGAATATAATCATAACCTTCCATATTTAAACCAAGTTCAAAGAAAATAATAGAAAAAATCCTTACAATCAACAATAACTATATATGCCAAAAACAACACTGTCAACCCACAAAATGAGTACCAATGAAATATATCAAGTCTTAAAACTCACATAGAGATGAGGAGAACCTGATTTGTTTCCAGTTTCATAAACTTATATGTATGTGACTAGTTTTTCAATAAAATAAAAAAATGCACACAACATAACTATTTTATCCAAAAATCTATGCAAAAAAACATACCCAAGAGTTATTTATGCCATAGATTCCAACATATTCCTTCAAATACCCAAAAAAAATCAAGACAAAAAGTTTATTTTTCATGTTGAGTACCTATTATTTTCAAAATATTGATGGATAGAAAAAACTATTGGATCATGTATCAAAAGAAACAACATGCATAACCTTTCACCAAAATTTCAAGTATTAGAAAAATCTCAACTAAAATGACTTGTAGCAACACATGCATAAACTAAATGTTTCAACAAAAATCCAATGAAGATAATACTATTCTAAAAATATACCACTAAACAAACATGAGCCTTTTGTATGCATGCTAACAATAACCAAAAAACCTTGAATTTCATCTTTCCAAAATTATTTCCAAATTTTTACGTAACTAACAACATTTACAACCATTTAGTTAATAGATTTTTTTAAAATACTTAAAAAAATCATCAATAACTCTCAAAATGTCTTCATGCAATTAGATTTGAAAGATTTTCTCAATACATATCCTATATTTCTTCATAAGACCATTTAAAAAAATAACATGGAGTTTTATTAATGCCCATGTAGACTAAATATACTCCATTCATGCAACTAAGGAAATAATGTCTTTCACATTACTATAAATTTGTTAAAAATCACCAAAATTTTTTCCAAATTTATTGAAAATTATTTAAAACATACATGTATCTAAACCTTATGAATTTATGCCCAATATCTTCCACCAAATATTTCCTCTACAACTCAAAACTCAACAGGCTAGAGCTTTGCTTCCGTGGCTGAGCTTGTAAAAAATAAAAAAATCAAGAAACTAAAACCTTATATCCACCACCTCCTCACCGTAACTGAGTGAGGTGTTCAAATCTAATTGGTTCACATTAAACTAATCATACTCTATCAAACTAGCTAACCTATTTATCAACAAAAATAAACTTAGTTATTGTTAATTCCTCCACTAAACCATCTTCTAATTTTTGTTATTCGAGGTGAGATCACTTTGCATTAACTTCACTATACTGCCAAATCTTTGACATATCTTGAAGCTTCGATATCATGAATTTTCATTAAATATTTATGTCAATTTTACCTTGCCATGATAGATCATATTTTCAACTAAAAACTAGATCATTAACCCAATGGAATCAATAAATATGCTTCACATTCAATCTGAAGCCTTTGAAACCATAATTTATCCTTAGTCAAAACAAACATATTTCATGATGGTCCTCTATACCTTAGAAAATATTTAGGACTTAACACCATGACTAAAAGGTCTTAAACCATGTGATAAGCCTTGTTAAATATTTCAAATATCTTAAGACTTTGAAAATATAAGTGAAGATTATCCTAATCTTTAAAGAACACCTTATGTCATCATATTTCATGAAACAAGTCTAAGGTTAACAACTAACCCCTTTATTATATAAATTTGTATGCCCAATGGGACATAAAAGAATGTTATCCATGAATTGATACCTATGTTATATTTTTAACCATAAACTTTGAATAAATTGTAAGGAACTTGAAATTGATAATGACTTAAACTTAGGATATCAAATTGGACCTAGGAATAATGATCTTAAGTTATTTATTCTGATAAATTAGTCACAAGATTATTAGACAAAAGATAGATACCTTTTGACTATAAAAAATTAAACCTAAAATTTTGATAATATTACCAAATTAACTTAAGTACATCAATGTTTTCAATGCCCAATATTTCAAAAGTAATAAACAAAAATGAGCTTTAAATCTGATCTGTATCTTGAGAATAACTTTTCAGATGCATTGATTTTTCAAATATAGTTTTTTTCAAATGTAAAAATCATCAATATATCACCACTATCTACTCTGAACCATTAATCATATCATATATGAAAATCAAGTAATCATCATTAATTTATTGAAACTAGAAATCCACTACTAACTAAAATACTATGTCAATAACTGCTTTGAATGAAATTCAAAATAATTGATCACATTCAAAAACATATATGCACATTTTATTCATTTATCCATCATTATTTTTGAAACCACTTTATAAATATAAACATGAAACATCAACCAATTATTATCATTTCATAATAAAAAACATGCATCTAAATATACTATTAATCAACTAAGACCCTAACATAGTTTTAGATTTAATGACAAGGTCATCTCTATGATAGCAAGTATTGATTTTTGAAAAAATTAATGGGGGTGTATAAAATAGGAATAAATATTCTACATGATACATCTTCATGATTCACATTCAACAATCTTAAAATATCTTTGAAACTCTTAATGCGTTCTTTAGAAATTATAATACCACTAGGACTAAATGTTGTAAAATATTTTTTAGAATTATGAGAAAGGTCATGTACCACACCTAACACATTTATTGAAGAACCACCTAGACAATACATACCTTGATAGGGATCAAACACATGAGCACCTTGAATTTGTGAATTTGGAAAAGACTATAAAGGTTTGCACTTACCTTTGTCTTTCCTAGTTTTCCTATGAACTTTTAATGAAAGAAAAGGTTCTCTAGTCTTTGAATGTGACCTTGTCTTGATTATTGGTAATTATAGATTGTTGTATTTAAATCCTATTTGAAATATGATGTTTTATTCTTATCTTTACAAATAATAATGATCAAACTTACACATTAAGCAAATTTTGCAAATATTTATATAAATGATAACAAAAGACAATAATATTTAACTAAGTCATCTTAAATATGTGTCTAAACACACAAATATGATTGATATTTACATGTTTAAGCTCAAATAAACTTAAATTTTCAAAATATCTATCAATATTTGATCAAAAGAACTATTACTAACCTCAAACCTATTAAATTGACAAAGCTTAAGCCATCCTTACCACAATTAAGCATATATATTCAAAGAACATTGATCTTTATCTAAAGGAAGCACAAAGATTGGTATAGACCATAAAAATCAATTATATTTACTGAATTGAGAAAATAATGAGACAATTGTGAAAATATTACACTAATTTTTGAACACAATTCACAAGAATGACCAGAAATACTTCAAATCTACATAGATCTAATTAGAATTCCTTCTAGTTCCATTTAAGCCCATCTTGTTGATGCATGAATATGTATCAATGGTGCTTAGAGTGTTTAAGAACACTTCTAATTTTTTAATTATAAGAATTCAATGCATGAGTTGTAGGTTCTTATAATCTTGTTATCTATTGATGGAATAGAGGCAAAGCAAGTGGAATGTTTCACAATATTTATAATATTTGGTGGTTGGGAGCCACCATGGATAAATAGTTAATCTATGCAAAATATGAAGTACGCTGTGCTAATAATTTTGAATTATGATCAATAACTAATCTAAGACTAATATTTATAATTAAAATTAAACTAGATTTATCTAGTTAAAAAAGAACAAAAGAAAAGGTAAGGCAGAGAAGAGATGTTGATCTTCATTCTAAAGATCATGACAAAGTTTAAATATCATCTAGGCATGTACTTAATCAATATATGACATGAATTATCATAAGATCAAATCCTATCAATTATCAAGCAAATGTCTAAGGAATGTAGGGAATATTGCAAATAAGAACCAAGTTCACTTTAAAGATTTACCCCTACAAGCAAATGACATTAGCCCAAATGTAAGAAGAGTAAGAAAATGAAATGAACTTAAAAATTTTCAATTAACCTAGAATTGACACAAGTTAATAGATATAAATTCAAATATACACACCAATAATTCATAATAACCATTAAAATCTAAAGGTTAAAACAAACAAGTGAGAGAGAAGCTAGGATAACAAAAGACACAAGCAGATTTGGATAAACTTTGCAAAATTCCTTGCTTATATTAATTGCTCAAAAGTTACAAAGTAATTTTGGCTCTAATAAATCCCTCCCTTTTTACAACTTACCTTACTCCTTTTATAGGATGCAAGGAAGTATGTTGTTCAGTCTTATCTAATTACACAAGGATAAGTGTTAGGACAACTATCCTTTTCATAAATATTCTAGAATACACTAAACTTTCCCCAATGGACTATTTTATAAGAAATGTGTCTTACAAGCTACACATACCTTTACAAATAAAATATTCCATTTTCAAAAAGTATAATGCTTAGCTATATGAAGAATATTCTTAATTCAACTAGTTTGGGACCATTGTGTTTCTATAAGATCTTCATTTCTCGATGATGTATTCATCAGTTATCTTTAAATTAAGAATAGGTTGAGTTCATTTTATTGGTCTATCAAGCTTCTAGGATATCTACCATTTCTTCCTAAATAATTTCTAATGATCTTGGATTCAATAATCCTTTCTTGTATTACTAGGACCATATCCATTACCCTACTATTATCCATCCCAAATTTGCATTAAATATTACTCCTCACTTCCTATATGACAAGGGTAGTTCTATGCTTAAGCTCTTCATTAGTGATGAGGCCTATGAATATAAGTATAATTGGCTTGGTGATTATGGTCCTAAACAAGTGTTCCATTCTATTTTTTATCTTATTTTCATCCTCAAGGATATTTTCCAAGTTCTTAGACTAGCTATTCAAACCCTTGATCTTATCCACAAGCAATCCCATGACTGTGTTTAGATGAGCCATGATAATCATTTCAAAACTAGGAGTTTGATCTTCAATAAATATATTTATCAAATCCTTTGTTTTATCCCTTGAGTTATACCATTGGTCGTGGCCTTCTTTAAATTACTCACTAGTGGACTATAATTTAACTTTTGGGTTTAATTCTCTTCAATAGGTGATAATCCAATCTTCTTTGGCTTGATTATGGTGAATACAAGACCAAACTAGGGATTTTGTATGTGCTTAGGGATTTTTTAAGATTTTTATAGTGCTCTAATGGTGGTAGCTACCTAAACTTTCATGAGATTCATTACTTAGTCCCATCTAAACTATGTGCTTATTCCCTTATATTTCCTAGGTCTATAAGCTCTTCTAAACTGATTGATCTAGCTTATGTGGCTCCATTGTGGCATATCCATGGCATTTTTGTGGGATTTTTATCATTCATAATTAAAAAATGACCATTAACTTTTAAAAATTCTTACTTTATTTTACATTATTGGATCATCTTTTCATGGATCAATATGGGTCGATGATCTTAATCTTAAAATGTGAACACCATTGGCTAATATTTACATTCCCCATAGTTATGACACTTGTCACTTATGAATTCATCTTGAATTTTCAATGTTTGATACACACCATTGATCTTGATTTCATGGATCAATCATGTTTTGTTTATCTTGATCTGCTTAATTATACCTCCTCTATAAACAATTGATCTGAATATGTATCTCATATGTGGACAGTTTATATTGAAAATATGCTCAAGCTTTAATTTAGTGGCCCAAAACTATGCCATGTGTCATTTCCAAATTTTCATTGACTTTTCAACATTAATCTTACATCATTATATGATCCTTATCTAATCAAATTCACTCTATTATATATTAATCCTTGAGGTCTAATGTCATTGGATGTTGAGTGTTATTTGGTTGAGATTGTGACACTTATCACTTCCTCACTTGTCTTGGGGATCTGTTGAAATTTTTACTCAATACACATCCTTAGATAAATCTAGCCTAAGAAAATATATACCATTAATCTCATGAAATTTCTCAAGCTTTATCTTATGGTTAGGGTATTGTCTTCCATCTCATACCATTGCATCATGATCATTTGAATAAGCATGGATCTTTGATCTTGTGAACAAAAATTATGTTTAAGTCAGTGCTCAAGGAACATAAAATTTAATAATAATACATGACATAAAGTCTTAGGACAAGGCCTTTTAGGCTAAGTCTAGAGACATAACAAAAGGTCCTAGTGGTTAGTTAGACCATGTAGAAACAAAAGGGACCAAGGGGGCTTAGGAAAATAAAGAGACCAAAAGTAAAAATTTTAGACTAAGGTTTGGCTGTGTTAATAAACATGACTAAACCTTAGGATAAAAATAGAACTAAGTCTATGGCATAAAAAGGGACAATGCATTTAGCTAAACCATGCTAAGATAAAATGGAACAAAGGGGACCCAAGACTTGAAGAACTTAAAAATAAATATTTTAGACTAAGATCTTGGTCATCTTAATAAATATCACTATGAACTTAGGTAAAAATAGAACTAAGTCACATTAAAGTGTTCTAGCAAAAAATGTTCCCACCAAATTTGAATTCAATTTAAAGGGCATGAGCTAGGGAAATAATAGTTAGGGGTTTAAGCCAATAAAATATGAATCCAACTTAATTTCAATAGACCAAAGGCTAGTAAAAGATTAAATCATTATTAAATCATAAAACCCAAACATTTCTCATTCCAAATGGACTCCATTAAACTTGCAACCGTAAACATAAATATCCAATGTTAGCAATTTTTGGTAAGATTAAATCAAAATTATGGAAAAATATACCAATCAAACCATGGTTTGGATGATATTTAAATGAAGATAAAGTGCAAATCACTCTAATGGTACTCTGATTAGATGAATTTTCAAATTAAGGGTACAAATTTTCATAATTTAAGATAAGGGTCCCCATTTTTTATAAATGGGTGTATGTTGACCTCAACAGGTTGAATATACCATGTATACTTTTTCTCACTCATGTTTATGCTCTAAACACTTTAGAAACCTGCATAACCCTACATGTCATGCTTAAAATAATATAACAATTATATCTCTTATTAACACCAACATGAACATTGGAATTTTGGGTTGAGTTTGATGTTTAAGAGGTAAATAGACTCTCAAGAGAAACTTATCAACCATTATAATACATTAACTAAGTGCAAACCTATGATTTCAAGGAAAAAACTATGATTGTGTGGTTTATGAAGCTTTTATAGAGGTTTAACTTCTTAAAAATAATTAATAAAGATTTGCCTCCTAATCCAGAAACTATTGACATGAATTTGAAGGGAATCTAGGTGGTCAACATACCCTAATAGAATTTTGTCTAAAACAACTCCTCATTTATGAACCAACCACATCAAAATGACTTTCCTTTGGTTTACAATGACTTAATGGATAATTTGAGTTTATTTTTGTCTTTATTATAACTATAACTTATATATTTTCATTATTTTGAGCTTAAAGAGTCTAGATACAACATTGTAGAGTCTTAAAAGTTGATCCTCAATTTGAAACCTTTCACAATGAGACCTCTATAACTGCTTGTTTAAGAAACTTAATTATCTTAACATGATACCATGTTAGGGATATAAACCACTTATCTATGGAGTTCTTCCTAAAGTGTATGGTGATCATGTAACGGAAAATAATCATATTTCACCTTCCTTTCCCTACCAATTCTTCATCATACTTTGTTTGGATGTTAGAATGATGATCATGGTAGTTTCAAATGTCATTTAACATTGGAAGGGAATATTGTCACACCCTGACTAATATGTATGGGCATGATACATATAACATGATCTTCACAAATGTAAAATAACTTCAAAGACCCTTTTTAAAATTTAGACATGATATCTTACCTTCACACTTCTTGTCTCCCAAGGTGATAAAATTACATCAATTCAACAACCAAATGAAGGTAAAATAATAGAAACCTTAAAATCTTCAAAAGCACCTCAAACTTTCTAAAGTTTTGAAGTTGTATGTTTCCATCTTCATTAGCTTGGCTCTTAGGTCCACTTGTATATCTTGTAACATCCTACCTTTTTGTATGATCATCACCTCCTTATCTTCACCATGGATTAATTCTAACTTATCTTTTAAAAAAGACCTTAATCTTCCCAAAATAGTCTTAAAATTTACTAAACTACATTGAAAAAGACCCCTTCAAAGATTAGGGTATGAAAATGATTAGACAAGACACACACATGGACTTTACCATCCTAATAGGACATCAAGCTATAACAACAAGACATAATTCTCCATCAAACCATTTAAAATTTAGATGAATTAGATACATAGGTTTGAATAATCCTTGTTCATGGGTGACTAACTATCTAATGATTTTAGTAACATCTGGGGGTAATTTTCTTACTAAACATCTAGAAATGTAGCCTTGGATAATCCATTGGGTATGGAGTCATTAAATAATTATTCTTTATGAGATCAAATCAAAACTTGAACATGACATTATCTCTTGAAACAAACTAAAATATTAATGTACCTTAAAAACACAAACAAAACAACACACAACAAGATTAAAAAACACACACAATTAAAAGTAGCATGTGTTACATAGCACTTAGAGAAAGAAAAACTTAATATATCATGTACAAGAGGAGAAAATATGACCTCAATAGTAATTTTTGAGGTGTATCCCATTGACTGGGATTTCTCCATTCAAATTTGAGAGCTAAAAAGGATTATGTTTCTTGTAATGAGTGGTGACATAGGGATTTTATACATAATATTTTTCAAAATTTATTAATTACTGATACTTTCTCTCTTTCAGGAACCCATAAAGACTCAATATCTCTGAGTGCATGCCTTAAAAGGTACACTAGGAAATGGGTGGGTAGACCATTGGTACTTCATAAGAGTTTTGTCTCCTATACCACCACTTGAAACTAACATAAACCTCTATTATATACTTGCCCAAGATTTGACACCTTCTTACAGACATATATAATTAATTCACCACCTTAAACAACCCCTATCTAAGTAGAAATATCTTTTCAACATTTACCAAACAAATTCATCCTGGGACAACCTTGTACTTAAAATATATTAGCACATTATGGGACTCAGTCTGCATAGGCCAACCTAGTCTAATACCTAACTTATTTTTATTATTTAATTATATAGGGTCAATTGGATAAACTTTGTTGGTTAAACTTTCATAAGGATTTAGGGTTATATCTAGTTATACATACACATCATTTCTACCATTTAATAGGGAAAGAGAGATTTAATCATTCATTTGTACTTCTTTACAATATACTCTACCACCATTATAATTGAGGATTCATTGCTTAGGGTTTACACTTGGATAAAAATCCTATCTTATAGAAAAGTATTATATTCTTTATATTATCTTAATGATCCTTATACCTTAGCCAAGGGAAAGATTGAGTCTTAATGGGTTTGTCTTTAAGGTGAGTATATATAACTCTTACTCCTTTATTTTAGTAGATAGAAGTAGAATAAGTAATGGATTTTGAATGTATTTATCTCTAATTCATGGAGAGATAAATACATTCAAAATCCATTACTTATGTTACTTATATCTAATAAAATAGAGTAAGAGTTATATATATATAGATATATATATATATATATATATATATATATATATATATATATATATATATATATATATATATATATATATATATACACACACATGCACATGCACACACACACACACATGCATGCACACATGCATGCATGTGCGCATGCACACGCGCACGCACGCACGCACGCACACACACACACACACACACACACACACACAAACACACACACACACACACACACAAACACACACACACACACCTAATTGGAAATCTTCTATGCATGTTTAATTTCATTTTTATTAGCCCATGTTATGCCACATGCATTAGTGAGCACTAGATTCGATTTAATCTAATTTTTGAATAAGAAAACATAGGACCTAGTTAGGGTTATCATATGGTTTTTCTTGATTAGAGGCTATGGAACCTTTTCTAGTGATATTATTGTGGTAAGGAAAACCTTGGTTAGGTCTAGTAGATCCATATTGGTTATGACCCTAATTTTCTAAATGTAGAAACAAGTGGAAGGGTAAGTGTGATTTATCTTCTCTAAGATAGGATTGATTTGTGGATTAACTTCACTTTACCTTGTATACATTCTAGTGAACCCATCATGAATCTAAACCTTAAAAGTTTTCTTTCATGCATTAATTTATTATCATCTATTATATATTTTTATTTATATACTATTTTATCAAACCTATGGATACAATATAACATTTTTGGCATAGGTTTAACACATATTCATTCCTTTTGACTCTATATTTATATATGCAGGTCTTATTCAACAAAAAGTAAGTATATCGATCAACTCAACTTAGCTATATTTTTTAGACATAACTTTATATACTCAGTCAAAATGATTGACTCTTTTAGTCGGTCATTTTTAGCATACAAGATTTATAGACTTCATTGACCCAGTAAACTTATTAGAAGAATATATAAATCATCATTTAACAACATGATATAAAAATAAAAAATTCAACATCTTCAAGAATTATGAGGTTCATTCTTTCCTTCTTAGCCATTTATGTTTTTCATTTACAGTTATACTTTTCATAGTTTATAGTCTATAAAATTAAAACCCTACAATGAATTGGGTCAACTAGATCAACATAATTATATAGATTTATTTACTATCTAGAAGACTTAGTCAACTTGTTTGACTGTGTTCTTCTAGATATTGATTCCAAAGATATTAGCAACCTTGTCAACTTTATTTTGTACTATTTACATATAATGTCACCTAAACTAACTATGTACTCTTTAAAATAAAAGGAATTAACCTATCTTGATAGTAATTAATTCAATTTTCATTTTTATTTCTTTATTTATTAGAGTAACAAACATAGACTAAATAGGAGTTTTTTAATTTACCAATTTAGTCACACTATTTTAATTTTCAACACACTTTCAAATCACATAACATGAAAAAGAATTAAACAATTTTTACCTAAGGTCTACCTAATTTGATTTCATCACCAAGGGGAAGAGAACTTGGTTTTATATCCAAGTATAAATATATGCTTGATGGTATATATTTTCAAAGAATCTTTATCACTATGGGATTGTGAAGTGAGGGGATAGGCCTAAATACTAAGCTAGTACCATCACCAATATAGATCCCTTTCAACATAAACTACCTAAAACTATCGATAGATTGATTTTATAGTTCCTTGTTATATCCAACTTCTTATCATATTAATGTAAAAATTTATTATAACTTAATAAAAACTATGAATGACGACTTAGATTAGCATTTGCATTCCATTTTTTTGCTTATTCTTTGAAAATTATATTTTGTATTACAAAACTTATATTATCTAGCATTGGTACAACCTTTGTGTTATGTGCTAAAATTATGTCAAACACATTTAATATAATTGATTATGTGTTTAATTGATTTTTCTTAGTTATTACATTTCAAAAAAATTACTAGTCTTCACAACATAGTCAACCCTATCAACTAAATCTCTTATAGGCTACTTGTTCTGTTTATCTTCAGTACATAGTCGATTTATCCAACTATGTGAAGTTTAGACTCCCTAAATTTTAACCTCTATAATTCATAGATGAATAGTTAAAATATGTTTTTTAAATCATATTTTTTTGACCTTTCCTATTTAATCTATCAACCCATTTAACTTTATACCTCTTGGCCGATACTATTTAGTATTTGGCTAACTTTGTTCATATTTTTCATATTTTCTTTCCAATCTCATAGTCTTTTTCCTAGCATCATGAAATTCCCTATCAAAATATTTTTTTAAAATCTTAGTCCATTTAGAAAATATATGGGATGGTTTTTTCTCCCTACCTTTTCCACCCAAGAGGATCCTCACTCTTGAATCACTTTTTCTCATCCTTCATTTTTGGATTGCAATATGATCCAAATTACTCCAACTAATTATATTGATTTATCATATCCATTTTAAACTTCTCAAGATAATTCTATCTTTAAATAACATTATTACACTATGGACATGATTGACATAATCCTAACCAATAACCCCATAGGAAACATTATAAACATCAATAATCCACCTCCTAACAATATTACACCTAGTAACCCTCCCCCTAATACCAATTCGGGGAATGTTGTTCCTATTAAGCCTATCGAATCACCTCTCAAAACCAATCCACTAGTTGATACTACTCAAATTCTTGCATAAATAGTACAATAAATGAACATCATGAAAACATATAATACCTCTCAAATGCAAAAAATTCAACATCATTTGATAAACATGGATAATTAGCCTCCTATTCTTCTTCCCCAAAATAACCAAAATTTCATCCCTTCACCTCTTAAAGATGACACAAAAAATATTATTACCCAACCTATTATGTATAAAAATATGCTTCAACACATTCAAAATGAAGCTTTATCCCACTTCATTTTTTCTATTGATATTGGTAATAAATCTCCAACTATTAAATATGATGGGACTAAACACCCCACACTTTTTCTCAAAGCATTAAATAATATTTATAAAGATTGGATTCAAACTAATACCTTTTCTACTACCAAAATTTTAGTTAAAACATTCATAGGTGATGTATTGAAATGGTATAGCAAACTCCCCCAATATTATATATGGAAACTTGAGGAATTAGTCAATAATTTGGTTAAGAAATTTCAACAAAATGATCTTCCTAAAAATTATCTTAGTCATTTCATTAATGCTAAACAATCTCATTCTAAATTAGCTCAGGATTTTATGAAACATTGGAAATATTTTTCTCATAAATATGATCACAACTCGACTAATGATATCTTGTTCAAACTCTTCATAACTACATTAACACCTTCCCTTTAATACAAGGTTTAAACATTTTCTCCCCAAACTCTAAATGATTCTATCGATAAAGTTAAGTGATAATACTTTATAATGAAATAGTTTGAACCCAAAACTAAAACCATCAAAGGATATTTCCAACACTCCACCAATGCAATAAATGGAAATCATCCTAAAAAAAACCTAAGAGAAATCAAAATGGATTATCCCCAATCTTCCCATGCACCCCTAACTATTTAATAAATGAAACAACTTTTAGTTCCTTCTAAACCATTTACCTATTCTAATAATCCACCTACATGGTATGACCCTAATAAATTTTGTTGGTTTCATGCTAATGTCAATCTTTCCCATGAAACATGTTATGGGATTACCAAATTTGTCATTTTTTATGTTAGGAGATGCATTCAATCATGACACTACGATAAAAATACATCATCATGATTATGTTGATGCCTCTTAAAAGAAATAAAATTTAAATCCTTCTCCGTCTAATATCAAAAAAACATTTTTTACCTCCAACCCATAACATTTAAATAAGGATATATGTCCAATCAACACTGGCTATGATCAATACTATACCAATTATCAATATGTGAATTCAACTAAGATCAATTATTTACGTAAACTTGCCCACAAATATCCCATCACAAATCTAAATAAATCATTACTCAAACAAAAACTTCTTAAAGATAACACTACCAATAACATACCTTTTGAAACCAATGAGGAAACACTTCCACAATATGAATCTCTAACTACCTCTCTTCCTACCAAAAATATTTTACATTCTGAGCCTCATACTAGTTCTTCATCTTCAAAATCTAGCTGGAAATCTCTTAGAGGAATTAAACTTTATGACTTGTAAAATACCTCTCATGGATTTATTTCATACCTCTCTTTATCACCACAGATTCCTAATGTAAAAATTACAAAAAATTGAAGAAACCCTTTCCCTAGAAGTGGAACAACCTCCTCATGAGCCGTCACCTACAAAAGTTTATATTATTGAAACTATTTGTCCTTCTTCTAAAAATTTCACATATTTCCTTAAATAAGACATTATCATTGATAAAATTCTCTTTTGAGTTGATGAACTACATCTCTTCATTAAAATCACCATTAATACCATCCTTATTCAAAATGTCTTAGTAGATAAAGGGTTAGGAATTAATATTACATTTCTTTGGCTAATTCAACAACTTGAGTATAAAAAAGGTAATCTCAAGAAAAATCCTCTCACATGTCATGGATTTTATAAGACTAGTCAAAAAACACTTTATTTTATTTAGATCCTTATCACTATGGGACCCAAAAATATACATGTTATGTTCATGGTTCTCAACTTACCATTATACTATCATATAATCTTAGGTCTCATATGGACACATAACATGAGATCTATTATGTCATTCAGTTTCCAATGTATCAAGTCTATTTATGATGAAAATTTTTATAAATATGAGGTTGATCTTAGTCCATGGAGTATTCAACTACCCAAACCCAAATCTCCATATCATATTCCAACCATTATACAAATTAATAGTACACCTCTACATGAATTTGTCAACATGAATCTAGATTTATAGATCACTCTTGTTTATTATAATTATGATGATCCAAATGACTTGAAAAAAACTTTAAATACTACCAAGTTACCTCCTTACGTTTTGTAATGGCTCCCTCCTTCCTTGTTACCCTCTGATCATACCATCGCTCTCATCGATGAGATCACTGACCACCCTCCTCCATGCAATGGACATGAAGTGAATTACATGAAATATGACTTCACATGTCATTAATATTAAATGAAAAACTTATTTCAATACCCTTTAACCATGTCACCTCACAAATTTATTGATCTACATGTATCTCTTTTGTATGTTCCTCTAGAGGCACAAGCATGTACTATCTCTCACACCTATGATGATAATTAAATAATGGCCCAACATCAATCATGAGATAGACATTTAACACTATCTACAAACCTTACACAAAATACATGATTTTAACCATGATGTTTATGTAATTTCTACTAATAGTGAGTTAGAACTAGAAGGTCATGAACCTCTAATTAATTGTCCACTTCTTGATACCCCTTGAGTTCTTAAACAAATCTTACCTCTCAAAAATTTAAAAATTATATAACCCTTTATACCTTCTATAGCATCAATCACTCTACAAAATATCTTCCCTAAAAATGATTCTATAGATACATCTATTATCAATCCAATTGAATCTAATCAACCTTCATCAACAATTCCACCTACACCTAAAATTAACCTTGATGCTAAGGCAATAAATGTGTGTCAGATACACTTTTAATATGATTTCCATGGTAAAAAGTCATTGATCTTGAATTATATGTTGAATACTATGGACCCTTACCCATACTCCCTAGTTATGAATCAATACTTGAGTTACTACATGTTAAAGAACCTCAACTTCCATGACAACATCATAAACCTGGAAATTTCAAATAAAAATCTCCTTATTCTATTTACTTAATTTCTAACATAGATCCCAAAATAAATCCCATTTATTTTCTTCCTAATGCTCTAGATCATTTCCAAGAAGGAAATGTTATGCTCATTGAATAAACTACAATAATATAATATGGCACACCCTGATGTCCTTTACCCATAATAGGATCTAAATAAATCATGCCAATCAAGCATAATAAATTTAGCCTAATATTTGATAAATATTGTAAAACTTTAACATAGTCATATGAAGACATGATAGGTATCAAACCTAGTATTGTTTTTCACAACATCATCATATACCTAGATTCTAAACCCATTTGACAAAAATAATGAAAAAATCCATCTAAACTTTACACCCTATGCCATAAAGAAATTATAAAACTATTATATGCCAAGTTTATTAAACCTATTCATTATTTATAATGGGTGTTAAAAATTATTCATATCCACGACAAAGTCACAATGGTCTTTTGCATATACATCAAATTCCACAATCTTAACCTCACATGTCCCAAAGATAATTTTATGTTACTTTCAATATATGGCACCATATATCGCATTACTAGATGTGAAATGTTGTCACTTATTGATGGTTTTTTAGGATACAATGAAATTCACATAGGCCCTAAAGACCAACAAAAAAACATTCTGTATAGAATAGAACACCTATTAATATATTAAAATTCTTTTCATCATTAAAAATTCTAGAGCTACGTATCAATGTGCCATGTCTCACATTTTTCATGATCGCATACATAAAATTAAGAAAACCTATGTGGTTGAACTCATTACCAAATCAAACATTCACATGACACATCTCTCTACTCTAGATATCATTTTTGATTGATTAATCAAGTGAAAAATTTGACTCAACCCATTCAAGTGTGTCTTTGCAATTACATCTAGTAAACTACTAGGGATATTATTCTCCATTTGCGGTATTGATGTCAATCCCACTAAAATAAACACTATAGTCAACACTCCCAATCCTCATTCCATTTCAAACATTCACAATTACCTTGGCTATCTTAGGGAAATTTGAATATTCATCCCAAAAATGACTTATCACATATACTTTGTTAATTTCCTTTATAAAAAAGGAAATGCTCTAGAATGGATAGATACCTATCAAAAAGCATTAAATAACATCAAAAAATATTTCCTCCATCCTCCCACTCTTAACCTGCCTTTCAATGATCATCCTTTAATTTTGTATACCTCTTCTACTCTCATATCATTTGGTGTAATGCTGGCCCAACAAGATGATATTGGAAGATAATTATATTAGTCAAGGCCTCATAAATTACAAAAAATATTATACTAAAGTAGAACATGATTGCCATACTATCTACTTCATAGTAGAAAGAATCCCTCACTATATGCTTTATCAAACCACCTATGTCATTGTCCATTCTGATTCACTTCATCATTTTTTCTCAAAATTATTTCTACCTATAGATAAAATTGAGAAATGGATGGTTCTATTGATGGAATTTAACCTTTGAATCATGAAAACTAAATTGTCAATGGGAAAGTCATTGCCAACTAACTTGCAATGGAACCCATACCCACTTCAAATCACCTTCAAGATAATATCCCTAGTGATAACATTCTCTCTATTGAAGGTCTTAATTAGGTTATCTCCCTTAAATATTATTTCCATAAATTCACTATTTATTTAGATGTAACACAAATATCATTCTTGATACTACTAAATCCAAAGTAGTTATCAAATAGACTCATAAATTCACCATTGATTTACATGAATAAACATAGAACATCCACTTTGATGGTGCCAAATGCATCCAAAGAATTAGGGTAGGTTGTATTCTAACTAACCCTCATGTTAAGATCATCCCTATGTCATTCAAGCCAACCTTTGATGTCACTAATAACATAACAAAATGTGAAGTTTTAATCTTAGGTATGAAAGTGACACTTGACTTAGCTATCCCATATCTACATGCTTTGGGTGACTCCTAACTTATCTATTTTTAGGTTAATAGTGATTACCAGTGTAAAATTTAAAATCTTATTACTTATTGTCAAATGGAAGCAACACTCACCAAATATTTTGCATCTTTTACCATTGAGCCAATTCTAAAAGATCAGAACTCTATCACTAATTCCCTTGCTTCTTTAGCATCACTATTTCATCCTCATCAAGTACTGATATAACCATAGTACTCACTCATATTTTATATTTATCCTATCATTATTCAAGAGATCTCATGGTACAAAAACATTATCAAATTCCTTGAACATCTAACATATCCTCCAAACATGGATTCTTAGGGAAAGACTAAAATATATAAACAAACCTTTAAATATTTATTTTGATACAACACCCTTTATTAATGTAATGTAGAAGGTACCCTACTACACTATGTAATGAAATAATAGGTCCCTCATCTCCTTAGAAAAACACATCGGGGCATTTGTGGTGGTCAATTTATCAAACATGCTATAACATGAAAATGCTTATGTATGGGATATTTTTGGCCTACTTTATAAAAGGATGCTATCAATTTTTCAAAAAATGTAATATTTACCAAATTAATGATTATTTAATCCATTCACCATTATATGAGATCTTAACTATGGAGTCTCATTAGCTATTTTCCATGTGGGGATTAGATCTCATTGGTAAATTACCTCGGTCACAATATGGTCATGTTTTTATCATTATTGCTACTAAATATTTTACTAAATGGGTAGAATCCATGCCTCTTATTAATGTCACAAGAACCACTATTTCTAAATTTATACTTGAATAAATCATTTCTATCTTTGTATTTCTCCATACTATAATTTATGATAATGACAAAATTTTCAAAAATAAGCACATGAGATAGTTATGTGCTAAATTTAAAATATACCACAAATTTCCCACACCTTACCATCCACAATGCAATGGCCAAGCTGAGGCCACTAAATAAATTATCAATAAAATTATATAAAATACCATCTTATAAATATTCACTAATTTGCATCTTTACTTATATCATAAACTTTGGGCTTATTATACTAGCATACATACTACCACTAGGGTAACACCGTTCTCACTAGTCTATGGTTCTAAGTCTATCTTACCATTATAAGTTTAACTTGCCTCCTTACATATATTTCTTCATGATATCATTCTTGATGAATAATTTTGTGAATCTCATAGTATTCTTCTCTATAAAAGTATATCTTACCTCATAGTCTTCTAACCTTGGCTGAAAAAAGTAATGGTTTATTCAAGCCCCTCTTCATTGGATTATGTCAATATGGATAAGATTACTTTATCATTTCTCAATGAATATAAGGTGAATTCCTTATTTTTATCATGATTTTTAAGTATTGGAGCTTGAGCTATGGATAACTTGATAGCACAAAAACTATCTCTTCCTTCTCTAGTCTAACTAAAGGTCTAATTTTTCTTCAACATGGATGTTAAAGGATTGATAATATTAGTAAAATCATGTATGATTATCCTAATGAAATTAATTTTCCCAAAGAAAATTTATATCCCTTTATTGTGCTTAGGCAATGATAAGGCCAAGATAATAGTTACCCTTTCATGATCTATAAAGAGACCTTTCTTGGAGACAATGTGGCCCAAGAGTTTAACTTCATGGACTATAAATACACATTTTTTAGGATTGAGAGAGACTCAAAACTATTTACATATCTCAATATTATACCTAAGATGAATCAAATTATCACTTTCATCCTTGGACAACATCATGATGTCATCAAGATAAACCAATAATATATCATTAATCAAACCTTAGAATGCCATGTATGTGGTTCCTTCGAATGTAGATTTAGCATTGGACAAACCAAAATGCATTTTACTATATAAATATCTACCCCATTTTATTATTAAGGTTGTCTTATACAGTTCTTCTCACACCAAAATCTAATTATACCCTAAATAACCATCAAAGAGAGAGAAAGGTTCAGAACCTACTAACACTTGTAATTTTTATTCTATGGAAGGTGAAGGGTATGATATATCAATGAAACTCTATTAAGTCACTAAATAATAAAAACAATCTTCTATATCCATTATTATTCCTTATAGGGACTAGATTGGCAACATAAGATGATTGTTTGATAGAAAAGATGATGCTAGATTTAATCAACTTAGTAAATTATTTCCTCATTAGAGGCTCAATTTTTGGGTTGATAGGCCTTTTATGTTTCCTTATTAGTTTAGAATCAACATCTAGATCTATAGTGTGTTGATCTAGGCTAGGATTAAATCCTTTTAGATCACCTTATTCCAAAGCAAACACATTTTCAAACTCTTTACATAGCTTAATGAGTGCCAGTCTCTCTTCCTTTTTACATACCTTTCCAAATGTTATAAGTTTATCTTTGAATATGGTGATTCTTTCAAAATTATATTTCTCGGAAGACATGATTATATTTTCTTTATTAATTTGATCATCATCATTTAAGATAATCTCAAATGTCATTAGGCATTTAAGAATATTTAATCCTTAATTGCTTAATTTAGTTAGCATATTACTGCTAAAATTTGGAATAATTTCTTGAAGAGAACTCAGCCTCTTCTTGAAGAAATCATGTTATTTGTTTATCACTATCAAAGACTTACTAATTATCATAATTATGTGGGATAGAATTTCTAATCACTACCTTGATGTGTGGTTGGCATATTAATCTCTTGGCATCATTAGGGATATGAAACAAAGCTCCAACTATAGCCAATAAATCATAATTCTCATTTTCCTCCTTTGAAATAGCTTGTATGTTTAAGGATTCAAAATATTCCATGAGATCACATACCCTATGATTGTAAGACTTTAGCAATGAGTTCTTAGTTACATTTTGACCTTTCACTTGATGAACAATCAATTCACTATCACCAGACACTTTTAGACACTTCACTCCTCTTTTCCTATCCCATTGAAGGCCATGAAAAAAGTGAATCATACTTTATTTCATTACAAGTATATCTGAATTAAAATTTGAAAGTGGTATAATACCTTTATTTGGAAGGAGACACCAACATTTCACCACCTTTGGCACCAATTTTACTACTTGTTCCATCAAAGAATAGCTATCATAGAACACCCATGGGTTCATTTATTTTGACCAATTTTGTAATGAACCTTACTCATGCAAGAAATACACTCCTAGGCCTATGTATTCCATGAACTTATATGGATCATGTTCATGATGTTTATATTCTCTCTCATCAAGGAAAATATCTAGTATGCTTTCAAAATAAACAACTAGTTCTTGGTCAACATGGAGATTTCTTTCATCAAGAATAGTGAAATTTAAACTAGATACCTTAGGAACATAAGGATATATATGAATAATTTTTTACTAATTATTATTTTATCTTGTATTTGGTGCCATATATAGTCCTAAAAACCATGTATGACCAATCTGATGACAAATAACCCCCAATTCTAGTTGTGAACTCCATAGATAGACATAAGGCTAAGTGTAGTGGTAGGTGTATCACAACAACATCTTGAGGGATGGAAAAAGTGGGAAAATAATGAAAACTAAAATTTAGACCTTTGATAATACTTATATTATTTATGGTTGTCCCATCTAATTGTAACAATCCTTTGGTGATTGGATCATACATTAGGCATAGCTTATCAACCACTTGTTTAGGCATTAAAAATGTACTAACATCACTATCAATAATGAAATTGTGAACCAAAAACTCACCTATGAAGAGAGAGAGAGAGAGAGAGAGAGAGAGAGAGAGAGAGAGAGAGAGAGAGAGAGAGAGAGAGAGAGAGAGAGAGAGAGAGAGAGAGAGAGAGAGATCAAAATTAGGATCTATATCATTCTTGACTTATTTTCTGCCTTTGGGTTGAGTGTCATTCATGAGGACTACTCTTTCTTTCATTGATGATCCAGCTGCAAGGTTAAAATTAGATAGCTCTTATTGAAGTATATCCTTTTATCTAATAATGTCCAATGTATCCCAAATTTTAATTTTCTTGTGTGCCTTCTTAATTTGATCAACAATGTTGATATAATAACTATCAAACTTTGACTATCCTTTAGGATCGACCGCACTATCTTAATCTCATGAAGACTTGGGTAAGGGAACATCTCTTACATTCTATTTTTTCTACACTTATTGAAATTTAAGGGATATATTAGGAATATTAACTCTTTGAGATAATTAATAGGGTATAATAGGTACTTTAATTGATTCTTTATTACCTTCTATTTCACTTTTCTTATCCCTTGTATTGGTTACCATAGGAGTGTCAAAGTTCCACATACCTCCAAACTATTTCATAGCACAATAGTCTCTTTATTTTCAATTAACAAAGGTGAAATCATGTATTAATTTCCATTTATTAGTCTCTCATTATGGTGGCATATCAACTGTGGAGTTTGAGAAGCGTGTGTACCTTGATAAACTTGAACATTTTGATAAGTTTGTGTACCTTGCACCATGGGAGCTTGATTACACATACCATTGGAGTATAAAATTTGATTTTGGAGCTGATCATAAGGAATGCATCATGAGTGATCTTGAACTATGTTTTTTTAAGCTAGAAAAATAACATTTGAAGAATTAGTAATATTTGGATTGTAGCTATTATAATGCCTAACATTGATAACTTGTCCTTAACCTTGATAGTTACCTTAAAAGGAGGTCTATTGGCATGATTGACCTGATTATGTAGTTACCAATTCATGTAATGATAATATTTTTGCCTCTTAGTATTCACAATTTTATTTCCAAAACTTTGTAAAAGATTCTTGACTTCATGCAAGTCATTAGGAGGATTTATGGCAACCTTTATTTGACTGTTTAGTGAAGGAATAAGAGCTAATATGGGAAATAAAAGGGGATTATTAAATGTAAAAGGATAAAATTTTATAAAATAAGGTATATGAGGTCTTACAGTAATCTTACCCTCATAGATAAGATAATTTTTATCCCTTATTTATAATTCATATTCATCATACAATGTGTTTCCTCCCATTTATTGAATAATTGTTGTTATGTCACTATTCAAGGCCCTCAAATAATACAACAAAGCATAGTTTGTAGTAGGTTTGATAATGGTTGGGATCCTATTCCAAGTATATTAGAACTAATATTTGAAATCAATAATGAATTCTTGAGAAGCTCTCTTTATAGTAGTCAGTTGCTCTAGCAATGACAAATGATCATTTTTATCTTAAAAATGATGTCATAATTGATCTCTTAATTCATAATAAGTGGTAATATAATTAATCTTGAAACCTCTATATAATTTAAGATCCTTCCCTTTGAATAAAGTGGCTAAAAATTTGATTGCTACATTTTCTTGTATCACATGATGCACATAATAAATGGTAACAATATCTCTTATGTGTTTAATGGGAGTAATAGAATATTCTTCAGTGAAGTATGGGATATGTTTATGAGAAATAAATGATATATCATCATATTATTTATAATTAGAGGTTTAATACCATTTAAAGGAATAAAAGATTAATTTCTAGGCACTACCATCTTGAAATTGGGGTATATAAAACTTTTCTATAGATAGATTTTTAGCAACAATAAAAGAACTTTTTGGATAAGGGTGAGTAATAGTAAGTCTCAATTTATTTATTGAAATATAAGGTGATTATAAAAAATCAAAAGGATTATATTTATCAAAAAATATTGTAGTTACCTTTGGCATGAAAAATACACATTAGTTTTACAACCATGGTGCTTGAAATCTTGTTGGAGTTACCAAATCTTGAATGTAGATGTTATAAAAACTACAAGTGTGTTAAGACCATCACCAATCTTAAGCAATCTTATTTAATTAAGGTCTCATCAAGCATGCCAAATTTTTTTGTCACTTTTATTTGCATCATCTGAGGATGTTTTTCATGTCTCCTCACCCAATTAACACAATGGGAACTCTTTAAGGCTATGGGTGGCCTATAAATAAAGAGAACCTCTAGAGAGGGATGGTTCCCTTGATGCTACACCTATATTATCACTACACCTACTAAAATTGTAATGAAAAGGGATAAATAAAAATGAAAGTAAAAAAAAAGGGTGATTTTACAAATTTAGGTTTCCTCTTATGGTCTATAAGTTGATAACAAAGCTAAGCATGGTTTAATTTAATCACATAACTTCAAATAGTTCTCTAGCATAAGTATTTAAATATGGATGTTGTAGTTGATACATCAACTAAGATGGGTAGTCAAGAGGCTTAGAATGAAGCAAAATGAGATTTTACCACAAATAATAGTTTCATAACCACTTAATACATATCATATGACTTGAAAAAGGATAATTTACTCACAAATAGATAATAATGAAGAGAACAAATTCAAGGATATTAAATGTCAACACTTTTATTCATCAATAATGCACTATGAGCACACTAAGTATGAGATCAAGAAATAAAAATTAGTTTGAATTCACTTCAAAATAAAAAAAATTGTCATTTTAGCTAGGATTCACCAAACTAACTTGGAGGATCTTTTACAATACCATTTAAGGCCAAATTTATAGAAAAAGGAGAGAGAGAGAGGGGATGTGGAGAACGTCCATCATGGATATCATATAAAAAAAAAACTATTTATAATGCCAAAATAATGTGGATAAATAGTCATATCATTTTTATTGAACATGTTTTAGCTTGGAATAAGGATGAACTCATGAGATGTGGTGTATAAGTGGATTTTATCTTCTATGACTCATCTTTCTTCACTTAAAACTACCTTTTCTTGGAGGAGAGTTACAAGTTATTAGTTTGACACATGGCCTAATCAACCTTCTTGGAATCCTTTTATGTAATATTTTGATCTTAAAATTCATATCCCATTTTGGTGTTGATGTGACTTAAGGCTAGACACCTCCATACTTTGAGCTCTATCATTATAAAATGAAACAATAACTCCTCCCATGCAAGGTGATGAAGGTAAACCTATCTCCCATACCAAGTCTAATGTTGTGCTTAAACATTATCATAATAATATTTTTAGGTGCATATATTTATTTTATTATATCATACCATATCTATATAGGCTTAAAAACCATCTTCAAAGAGCCTTCACAACATACTAACATGTGGTTTGGAGAGGGTTGTAAGTTTTTATGCAATAAGAACTCTATGTAAGCTCAAGAGACATTGAAACCTTGTTCATGATTCATGGTTTAAAAATTGAAGTTTTAGGTCTTTCAATTCTTAATAAGAACCTTCAATAAATTTTTTTGACCTGAGAAAATCTTGACAAGTTAGTAGGGACCTATACTTGCCTTTGAAACTCCTTAACATCAAGAAGTTCATTGTGTATAACCTCTTCAATTTTGCTTAAAACTATTAAAATTGGTTTTTATATGGTTTATATAGCCTTATAATTATGTTACAAAGTGTATAAAAGTGTTATCTTAGTATACATATGCCTTTTATGACCTCAAGAGAGTTTACAACTTTACCTTTCTATACAACTAAAAAGGCAGTCTTCACATGGCTTAGTCTAATGTCCTAAAAAATTTCTAATCATCATGAAAACATATTATATGGATTATATATGGTTATTATACCTTTTAATAAGTATATAGAATCAATTATAATGGTTAGAGATATTATACCCACTCAAACACTAGGTAAAATAGCTAAATTGGGTAGATTTAGGCCTCTTTTTGTGTCTTTCCTTCCACACGTGCCAAATTATTTATATGATAGTTACTTATGAAGCCTAAATATGTCATTAAAATATTTTAAATATAAATAATGTTCATTAAAATCACTTTGGAAGTGTTTATATTCATTATACTTCTTTGAGGGCTTTCCAAGGGTTTTAGAGGGGTTTATCTTATTAAAAATGGTTCATAAAGTATAGGCCTCTAATTGGCTTAAAAATAAAAATAACTAGGAATATAATTACCCCTTCAACCTCCCATAATGACATTTTTATCCATGCACTTCCTTATTAAACTTTCCATGTAAGCAATATGACGTTCTTGATTGTGTAGGCCTATGTGTGAAGGTCAACATGAATGTTTTGCACATAAAAGACTTAAAAATATCGATCCTAACTTGTAAATTGCCACCTTGGATATAATAAATTTTCATTGAGGTCTCTAAATACTTATCCAATCTCTTTATCCCCTTAAAAGTTTGTTAAAGGTACAATCAATGAGAGGGGGTGAATCAATGAGCCCAAATAGTATAATTAAAATTTCAATCCATTCAAAATATTAATCAATAAACATATATAAAATTTATCAATAAAAACTAACAAGAGCTCTCATTCATTAAATGCATAAAAAATATCAAACACACAACACATAGTTTAAATGGGAAACCCTCAATGGGAATAAAACCCACTTTCAAAACTATAACACATATACTACTTATCCTATAAGAAATTACAAAAAAGAGATTGATCAAATCATTTAGACCAGCTATCTTTAATCATATCGTCCTAACCAATGGCCTTTAGTGAAATTCTTGTTTCACAAGGAGTAACTACCCTTAAGGAAGATCAACTCCTTTAGATCCTCCTTCGATCACCTCCACCTTAGAATTGATGTCTTCAACACCTAATGATGGACCTCTATTTTTAACCTTTGCATAAACACTCTCTATCTTATATAATCCTCTCACATAGGCATGCCACAATATCTCTCCTTCTTCACTCAAATTTTCCTCATATGCACATCCAAATCTCTTGCATATCCTCAAACTTCAAGAGTACTATTTAGACATAAAAAATATGACCTACAATTCATACACATAGTCCTGAATCTTCTCTTCTCATCAAATCATCAATTGGGGACTCTACCTCTCCTTCATTCCATAATTTTCACATGCACACCTTGCATAATTCTTCTCAAAAATCATCCACAAGCCTAGAAACCATAGCATTTAGTTTCACTATATATAAAACATTAATGAATTATCAAGTTCAAAATCATTTCTTTTTTTGTAAACAATATATGCCTTCACCCTTAATGCATCTTACATTGGTCACAGTTAAGCACAACACACTTTCAAATAGGCCTAAGTCACTTTTAGGTCATATGGAAACTTATTCAACACTTTGACACTTCTTAGAGCAAATATATAACATAAGAACATTTTTGAAAATCATGGACTAATTCTACATGATCTATAGGTCCCCCTTAAATTTCCATATCCATGTCAGTACCCTTCTTAAGAATAATTTTCTCAAACAACATTTTATGCCCATAGTCACCATGAATGAATACATAGTTAAATTATAAACCTTTGTTCATAATACATATGACTATTTAAACCATCATAATGCACATAAATCATCCTCATGTAGTATACAACACTCCCCAATATCCAATTCATCATGAGATATTGAAAAACCATCAATACAAGATTAATTATTCTTCTCAAGTTACTTGTAGAACACAATCAAACACACAGTTGAATTTGGAGCTCAATATCTTTATACATACATTCAAATATTCAAATTCATATTTCTAGATGCACTTTGGAGTCTTATACAATTTTTATTTGTACTACATGGTTAAATTATGTATAGATTGAATGTTATGGCTCAAAAACTAGACACTGGTCTTTACTTTGTTGAATTCAAATGGTCATATTTAAACTTTGAACACCATGCTATAATATCAAGTCCTCACTGCTTAGATTAAACACACACCTTCAATATTTTTGTAAGACTCTTGATCTTTAACACATATTACACCAATGCCAAATGTTAGACCTTGAACATGTTGACCTCATCTCATGCAATCTATCAACTTTGACCTCATGCACTTCATTGATTTCTTAAGATTTTCTTATCTTTAACAATGCTAGACAATTATCACTTTGACCTCTTGAATTTAATATGCACCATTGATCTCTATTTGTATGATCACTTACTATTGATCCTTAGAAGAAGCTTGATATTTATCTTTACACAATGTTAAACATTGAACACTTGGCACCATCTCATTGCTTCCTAATATTTTGGAGTAAGATGCTCTGTCGATGATGTGTAAACTTTACCATGTGAAAAAATGACTAAGTATGGGAACCATTACAATCTACCTAGAAGGCCAACTCTACACAATCATATCTTTTACCTTACTCACTCACATGTTATCAAATCTGGACCATATGATCTCCTCACATAGGATAATACAACCTTGTATCAAAATAATCTTGAACCCTCACATGTGTGAGATATAACAACATTAAAATTCTCACTTGGATTTTTCTGCCACAGAGCCAATTATGTCAAAAACTTGTTTGGAAGGCCAACTTTGAACATGCATATTTATTGTCATGATTTGGTGCTTTATCTAAAATTTAGTGATAATAAACTAAGATCAAAACTAAATAAACCCATAAGATCATCTTATTCTAAAATTTGCACATGTGCTAGATATTCCATCATCAAACTAATTACTCAGCTCTTTCTTCTTCATGCAAATTTACTCTGGGAAAACATAATCAAATTACTTAGGATCCTAGCTTTGCACCCACATATATTTGATTGAACTTAGGTAGATGACCTTATATTTAATTCATAAAAACTATGGATTAATATGATCACAACCATATGACCAACTCCCCATGACTCATCCACACATGGTAATGGTGATGTCAGCAAATTGCTTACTTAGATTTTATACCACTAGACCCAAACTATCTAGATGAAAACTATGGACTACCATATGGATTCCACTTATGCACACAAGCTCTCCAATATTTCTTAACAATTTATAAGACCCATTTCACATGCACAAATAACCATACTCATCCCTAAACATCTCTAATCATGCCAAAATTGAAGATCAACTTAGCCAACTTTAAGCACACTAGGAGAAACACATTGAACACTTTGTCATTATCACTTATGAAACCAAAGATATTCATCCACTCAATAGGAAACCTCCATGACATCACCATGACATAATTTATAACTCTCCAACAATCTACCCCTTTGTCATTGATGTCAACAAACATCATTCAACTCACCTTCTCTCTCTTCAAGCACTCCTACAATAAGAAATTTCTCCCCCTTTGAAAAAATGACAAAGAGGGAACCAACTTATCCTAAGCACCTACAAACACTACCAATATGAGAGTACCATCTTATAAAGATGATACAAACTCCCCCTTACCATGAGCCTACCTCTTCTTATCTTGACAACTTCCTCTTGCTTTATGCCAATACTATTTTCTTCAACCAAGCAATGTAACCAATGAATAAAAAGCACAAAAAATAAATTAAATTTTATGTAACTCACCAATAAAAATTTGATATGGAATCCCCCTAATATTTATAAGCAATTACACCACTTGATCATCTTCATATCTTCATACACTATAAAGAACCACCATGTAAGCTCAATAGCCTTCTCTCTCAAACCACCTTAAGGACCATAAAAAAAATTTATTCCACATATAAATAAAAAAATATATACTAAACCAACATAATAATTATCTTTGAAACATACATACCTTGCTCTTTTGGAGAAATTGAGCAAAAGGAACTCTTCTTCACACTAGACCTATCTAGTCTCCTTGTAGCCCTTCCTAAAACTTATAGAGCCCATAATTTCAATAAACACATCTTCAAGACCTAAAAATTCATATCTGAAGCACTCTCATATTCTTATTTAAATAAATAAATTTGCAACAACTAGGTCATCATATGTAATATACTTCTTTCAATAACTAACTTTGCTAATTAGGCCTCCATCTTGACAAAAAATGAATAACTTAAAAACTAAAAACCTTAAAATATATGTGAAAAATTATTTAAAAACTCATTTATACCATTAAACCTATTAATAATATTTAGACATCAAATCATAAGGTAGACCACTTTCATAACATAGCCTAGAACCCTAGAATCTCAAAATAAACAAAATCAACAAACCTCCTAGTCAACACCCACCTCTAAAACTTCTTATACACCTAGATGTAACCATTAATCACTTCTAGACCAATAATTTATCTTCAAAATATTTTGGGACCCATACATCCTATAACCCATTTTAGGACATGTATACTCTTAAGCATAAACTAGGAAACCCAAGAGCAAACAAAAATTTCCAATTTGACTTTAACATGCCTTCAGATCATAAAACCACCTAAAACAATCTAGAATAAGGTAAATAGACCTTTTTAAGCATAAAAAATCTTCTTGAAATGTAAATAAACTCATTAATCCACTTATAAACCTTCATTCTAACCCTATACATTAACTATATATAATTATCATCATCATGACATTACCACAACATAGCTTCCACCTAGGCATACATGTTCTAATTAAAAAAACTAATTTTTAGCCTTCTAGGATCATCTAAAGAACACCATAGCAACACTTTCTTCTCCACTAAAATGATTATATTAAGAATCATAGATAGAGACATCCTTTATACCATAATTCTCTAAAATAAAGTGAAGCCTAGAGTGACCCACATCTCCTCAATAACCACAAAAATCATCTTATAGATATAAGACTTCTTGATCTTATTCTTATTCTTCTAAGTCTAAACTATGACAAATGGTTCATTTTATATGTCACTCTCCTTCTCTTCTAAGACAAAACTGACAACACATGGAGTAACTATGGAATATTGGCATACCTTATCATTTGAAGAATCAACCTTGGAGCTTGAAATGTCATCACTAAGTATTGAAAATTTATGTTATCTATATGAACCTTGCTCAACAAAAGTAGGATATTCTCTTAGATCCATACTTACCTTAGAACTAGCCTCAACCAATACCTTGGTCTTCTCCTTGAGCTTGGTATTTTTATTCTCAACATGAGTAGACAATGAGAGCCCTTAACACCCTTTAAATTTTGTAGCATTCTCCACCATAGAAAATAAATTACTTGGACCTGTAGTCTCATCATGATTTATAACTACCACCATTAGTATCCATGAGTTAACTTTCCTTCTTCCTTGTAATCTAGGATCATGATTGAATTTATTCTAACTTAATGGCCTTTGCTTGCAGAATTCAGCAATGTGACCTTTTTGTTCATAGTTATAGCAAACTATAGTCTTTGATGGAAACTCAGCTTGTCTTACCTTATTTGAAAAAAAACTATCAATGTGTCCAATGTCATGATAACTAAAACAAACTACTCTTTTTGAAGAACACTTACCTTGCCTTTCCTTATTTAGACAACACTTAAAAAAGTGATCTTCACTAAGATAGTTAAAGCACTTGACCTTGCTCACACCTTTTTACAAATGAACCACATCATAGTCTCATGTAAACTAATTCTTAATAGGACTTATACATTCTCTATCTATATTACCAAACTGATTGTAATTATAGTAGTAACCATTAAAACTTTCATACCTCATGGCATTTGGTTATCTGATCCGATTTGTCTTCATTCTACCAACACCTTCATTCCTTGTATGATGATTTATCTTCAAAGGCTGATCCAACTTAATCTCATTGACATTCATGTAAAATTTATAAGAAACTTTCGGATATTCATTAAAAGCCAACCCAAATTTGTCACTAGCTAACTTTTGACTCTTTAAGAGATCATCTAGATCATTAGAAGTTTTATCAAACTTGACAAATTATTTTAATTTGGTTACAAACTTCTCTAAATCATCTTTCAAAGACACAATTTTAGAAGCATACCTTGAGAATTCTTCTTTGGCTCTTATATTTTCATACATATATTCCAACTTACAATTAAGAATCATGACAACACATTCATACTCTCTTGAGTCTTCAACCAATCTTGCCTCAAACACAGTGAATTTCTCCTCATAGTCCTTGAGTTTAGATTTCATATTCTTATTAATATTATGCTCAATCTTTAGTTCTTTAAGAGCATTCACAAATTAAGTATCATAGTCCACTTCATCTTCATCATCATTTGAATCACTCCATTTAGACTCATTTTGGTGTGAGGAACTTCCTTCCTTGGCCATGAATAGGGATTCATCTTTAGTAGGACCATCATCTTCATGATCATATTCTAAGTCACTAACTTCACTCTCATTTGATGAGCTACAATATTCTTTGTTGTAGATAATCTTCTTTTCCTTGAAATACTTTTTCTTGTTGTGAAACCTTCTAAATCCCTTCTTACTTTTATGAGACCTAAAAAATATCTTTCTATCATCATGACCTTGATCATGATCTTCAACTTCATGCTTCTTATAATTATGAGGACACTTGTTATAAAATGTCCTATCTCACCACAATTGAAGCATTTGAGGGGTAATTTATGTTTATACTTACCTGAACCTATTTTCAATTTCCTTGAAATTAAAGCAATTAGTTCATCCTCATCTATATTAGAAATGTCATCCTCTTTAGATTTTTTACCTTGGAACTTCTTCTTTGGCTTCATCTCTATCTTGAATGTTACTTCCTTCTTTGGTGGTATATTAACATTCTTACTCATTTCATAGGTAGTAAGGGTACCATGTAATTGATCTATATTCAACTGAGTAAGATCATGACTTTCTTCTATATTAGATACTTTTAGATCAAACTTGGGGGATGGAGACCTCAATACCTTTTGAATAACAATATCATCTTCAAGTTTCTCTCAAAGACCCCTATTGATGTTCACAACCTCATCAACTCTTTATTGAAAGGATGCCACAAAATATTCTTCCTTCATATTGAGACTTTCAAATTTCCTTGTATGAGTTTACAACTTAGTAAGCTTGACATTTGAAAATCTTTCAGAAATGATATTTATTTTATCCCATATCTCTTTAGTATATTTATGATGGATTACATTGGTAAAATTATTCTTACACAAGTGATGGCATTCATTTCCTTAGAATTTTTCTCAAATAAATTCTTATCTACAGTACTAGATGGAGGAGTAGTAGGAGTAACATAACCATCCACAACAAATTTCCATACATCAAATCCTAGGGACATAATGTATGTCCTCATCCTTGCATTTCAAAAGGTATAATTGGATCCATAGAACATTGGTTCTTACTTAGTAGAGAAACCTCCTTTATGACTACCCATATTGTACCTTTGATTACCGTTAAGTTGTTAATAATTTACCAAAGGACCTACTTTGATACCAATTATTAAAGGTACAATCACTAAGAGGGGGGATGAATCAGTGAGTCTATATATTTCAATTACAATTATATTCCCATCAAACTATTAAGCAATCATCATATATCAACTTGATCAAGCAATATTAACAAGAGAGCTCATTCATTCAATGCATATAAAAGATCAGACACATAACATATAGTTCCTATGGGAAACCCTCATGGGGAATAAAACACTCTTTAAATATTTCAACACAAGGATTAATTGTCCTATAATATATTACAAACAAGAGACTAATCAACTATTTTAGACTAGTAATCCTTAATCATATCCTCCTGAACAAACCCTTTAGTGAAACACTTGTTTCATAAGGAGCAACTACCCTTAAGGAAGATAAAATCCTTTAGACACTTGATGATGGATATTTATTTTCTAACCTTTTCATAAACACTCTCTATCTTATACAAGCCTCTCACATAGGTATTCGACAATCTCTCTCTTTCTTCACTCAAACTATCTTCATATGCACACCCAGACCTCTTTGCATATCCTCAAACAACAAGATAAATATTTGGACATCAAAAATATGACCTATAGGTCATAAAAATAGTCCTCAATTTTATATACTCATAAAATCATCAACCAGGGACTCTACCTCTCCTTCTCTCTATAATTCTCACACACACACCTTGCACAAGTCTTCTCACAAATCATCCACAATCTTAGAAACCATCATATTTAGTTTCACTATATATAGAGCATTAATTAATTATCAAGTTTAAAATATTTTTATTTTTCAGCCACAATATATTCCTTCATCACTAAGTAATTTTACATGGGTCAAGCTTAAGCACGACACACTTTTAAATAGGCCGAAGTCACTTTTAGGTCCTATGGAGACCCATTCATCTCATTGACACTTCTATAAGAAAATAAATAATAAAGGAAAAATTTCCAAAATCATGGACCCATTATACATGATATATAGGTTCCCACTAAGTGTCCATATCTATCTCATTACCCTTCTACTAAAGCACAATTTTCACAAACAATATTTTGTACACATAGTCATCATGAACGAATACATAGTTAACTTTTAAACCTTTGTTCATATTGCATAAAATAATTAAAACCTTAATAATGCACATATATCATCCTCATGGAGTATACAACACTCCTTAATATCCAATTCATCATGATATATTGAAATAAAATTAACACAAGCTCAATTATTCTTCCTAAGTTACTTTCATAACATAGTCAAATTTGTAGATCAAGATATTTATGTATACATATATTAAAATATTCAAATTTATATTTATATATGCAACTTTTATTCTTCTAAAAATTCACTTTTAATGCATGGTCAAATTATATATATGTCAAAAGTTATGGCTCAAAAACTAGACATTTTTATTTCCTTCGTTAAATTAAAATATTTGAATTCAAACGGTCATAGTTAAAATTAAAACACCATGCTATCATATTTCATCCTCTCTACTTGGATTTAAAATTCACAATTTATCTTTTTGTATGAATCTCAACCTTTAACACATAATCCACCAATATCAAATGTTAAACCTTAAAGATGTTGACCTCATCTCATGCAATATAGAAAATTTGACCTCATGTACTTCATTGATATCTTCAAGATTATCCTAGATTTAAAAATTGTATAAAACTATCACTTTGACCTTTTGAATTTAATATGCACCATTGATCTCTATTTGTATGATTACCCACTCACTATTGATCCTTGTAAGAAGCTCAATCTTTATATCTATAAAGCATTAAACATTGAAAACTTAGAACTATCTCATTTATTCTTGTCATCTTGGAGAAACAAACTACATATATGATGTTAAAACTTTACCTTGTGCAAAAATGACTATGGGAACCATTGCAATCTTCTTGGAAAGCCAATTTTACATAGTCATATCTTTTACCTTGCCCACTCGCATGTTCTCAAATCTGGACCATATGATCTCCTCACATAGGAGAATCCAACCATGTATAAAAATTATGATATAAACCTCACATTTGATAGATATAATGACATTAAAAATTCTCATTTAGAGTTTTTTGCCACAGATCCAAGTATGTCAAAATCTTGTTTAGAAGGCCAACTTTGAACATCCATATCTATTATTGTGCTTCAACACTTGATCTAAAAGTTAGAAAAAATAAAATAAGATCAAAATAGAATAAAATAATATGATCATATTTTTATTAAAAATACACACGTGTGAGATATGAAATCATTAAACTGATTACTTAGTTCTTTCTTGCTTCATTCAATTTTGGCTATGGGAAAACATTGTTAAATTGCCTAGGAGCTCAACTTTGTACCCATATATCTTTGATTTTGATTAGGTTCATAAATTAATAATAAAAAAATATAAAATAGGGAATAATTTTATCATAAAAATATGACCAACTCCCCCTGACTCATCCACATGTGGCAATGGTGACATCAATAAACTGCCTACTCAGATTTTTTTGCCACTAGACCCAAACTATCTAGATAAAAAATATGGACCACCAGATAAATTAAAATAATACAAAAAATATATCAAATAATACTTGACCATTTATAGGACCAATTTCACATTATAAAACCACAATACTCATCCCTAAATATCTCTAATCATGCCAAAACTAAAGATCAACCAAGATAACTTCAAGCACACTGGGACAAGCACATTGCACACTTTGTCATTATCATTTAGGATATCAAATAATTTAATAAACTCAACAATACACCTCAATGAAATCACCATGACATCATTTAAAACTCTCCAAAAAATTCTTAAAACCTATTTTATCCCATGTCAAGGGTTTGTAGGCAGTATGATTTTTATAGACTTAATAACCTAATTTTGATGTTTTATTCTTTTTTCCAAGGGAAACAATCAATATGGAACTTTCCCAAAGATATTAAACATTTGTAAAAATATTATTATCCTTATATTAAATTCATAACATGGGTTTTTATTCATGTATTCACTTATATGCTTGACACAATCAAGCTGATCATATGTGTTTACATTATTTTCTTGGTATTTTGATCTATATATGGCTTTTTTTGAGTTACAAGCTTTAACCAACTCAGGAGGAAAATTTTATACTAAGGTATTAATAAGGAGGGAGGAGGTGAATTATTCATATATCCTTGATTTGATGTTTCCACCTAATCAATGCTCCTTTCCAAAGTGGACACTCAAATGCTCTAGAACACTACTTACCAAACTGCGTGTACATGACTGTGTACATTTTCTAATCTTGGTGTTTGTTTTTAAATTTATTGATATTTATTATATAATTTTCATTAATAATAAACAATTATCTCATTTGTTTCATGATGATTTAATCTCTAATGCAAAGTTGTTATTTCTAGGTTTCTCATATGCCTAATACACCTTCTTTCAAGCGATCTTGACTCAAAATGATGGTTTAACCTTATCACATAGAGCCTAAAAAATTTAATACCATTTTATAATATCTATCAAATAATAAATTATGTCTCAAAAATCTTTTTTATAACCAAAATTTACTCTTTTCTGGAATCCTACAAGCATGCCTTTAGGTGCCTCTCTCAAGCTTGAACCATTCCAAACTTGCCTTTTAAATGGCATACTTATATTTGATGATATAAAATGATTATAAAAAAAAAATTAGGTATATATATTTTTTTTTATAAACTAATTCAAGAAAAAAATATATAGGTACCTGTCAAAAGCTTCTCATCCTATATTGTAGTCTTAGCATTGTCCACATGTACATGTACACTATAGTTGTTGCATATTTTTCCATATTGGTCATGTATGATAATGAATGGGTTTAGGGTTTTATTTAGGTTAATAATAAATATTTATACTTTAATAATTAATTTAATACCTTTAACAATGATCACATGTCTAATTTTTTCTTTCATACACTTCAAAACCTTGTTTAAGTACACTAGACTAATGATCTTGAACCTACCACCTGTGAGCTCAATAAAGGGTTTTATTGGAGGATTTTAAAATTATTTAATTATTTAAATAAAAATTAAATACAAATGGATAATTAATCAATCATCATAAAGTGCTTGTCTATAGGATTGTGTCTCTCTCCTTAAGGACTACATACTTGGACAAATACTAGAAAACTACTTTAGAGGTAGATGTGAGATTGGATATACATGGACAAGAGTGTGATAAATTTTAATAAGTTTTATATCACATGATTTTTATTATATTATAATACAAAAAACCTTCAAATAATGTTAAACAGGCTCAACACTTATACTTTTAAAACCATGCAGACATGTACATTATCATTCCACTCCTTTTCCATGTGAATCTTATTTGGATATGGTATAAGACTCTTTAGATTTTTGTTAGTTTTAATATACCGTGTGTACTTTCTCCCACTCACACTTATGACGTAAACACTTTATAAACTGGTTTAACTCTTCTTATCATGCTTAAAACAATAAAATAATGTTATCTCTTGTTAAAACCAACATAAACACTTGAATTTTGGGTTGAGTTGGATGTTTCAAAGGTCATTATAATCCCAAGAGACAATTCTCAACAATTTTCATGATTTAAATAATAAAAAACCTACCATTTAAAATATATAATTATGATAATGGGGTTTAGGAGGGGTTTAGAGTGGTTTAACTTCTTAATGATAGTTCTTAAATCTTAGCCTCCTAAAGTTATTCCTCCTAATCCCATAACTATTACCATGAATTTGTATGGAATAGGGTTGTTAAACATCCACTAATGTAATTTTATCTAAAACATCTCCTCTTTTATGAAACAACCACATTAAAATGACCTTCATATGGTTGCTAATGACTTGATGGAGAAGTTGAGTCAATTTTTGTCTTAATTGTGCCTAAAACTTATGTATTTTCATTATTTTGAGTTTGAAGAGGCTAGAAACAACCTTGGGAAGGCATAGATGTTGATCTTCAAGAAACTTTCTTATCCTGGTAGAATACCTTGCTAGAGCTGTGAACCAGGTAGCCACAGAGTTCTTCCGGGTATGTATGGTGGTGATGTAATGTAAAATAAGAATCTTTCACCTTGATTTCCATTCCAATTTTTCATTTTTATTTGTTTTGACATTATAATGATGAGCAAGGTAGTTTCAAATGTGATTTAGTGAGGAATATTTTAACACCTTGGACTAAGATGTATGGGAAAGATACATATAACATGATCTTCACAAATGTCAATTAACTGAAAAGACCCATTTTAAATTCTAGACATAATATATTACCTTCACTCTTGGTGTCTCCCAAGGTGATCACATTACATCACTTCAATAAGCAAAATAAGGTAAAGCAATAGAAACCTTAAAATCTTCAAAAGTACCTCAAAATTTCCAAATTTTTAAAGTTTCAATATTTACATATTCACTAAGCTAGATCTTAGGTCCATTTATATATATTGTAACATCCTTACTTTTTTTATGATCATTACCTCCATGTCTTCACCTTAGTTCAAGTCTACCTTAGCTTTCACAAACAAACATTAATCTTTCAAAAATTATCATAAAATTTGATAAATTATATTGAAAAATACCTCTTCAAATATCAAGGTATGAATCTAATTGGATAACATACACATATGTAATTTAACATCCTAATAATAACCTACTTAGACCTTGAGATGAGATATAATACCAAGCCATAAAACTAAGACATAATTCTCAATCATAGCATTTCAAGGTTAGATGACTAACTTACCTATTTTAAAACAATCATTGGTCATGGGTGACTAATTTTTGTTCTCTTATTATTTCTTGAAAATTTATAATTTGTTCTGACATTGTTATTATATTGGATAAACTTCCATCTTCTTATACTCTTTTATATTCTTCTTTCCTATGGTTAAATTCATTGCATCGCCCTTTCATATCCTAACCTTTTTTGAACTTTATCAAGTGTTTATTCCATTTCATAGGGGGATATTATACCAACTCTTCATTTTTTATTTTTATAATTTTATATAATTGTGTCACTTTAGGACATGATAACAAGTCATGTGTTCCTCTTTCATTGCAGAATCTACACTCTATCTAGGCTTCTTCATCATAATTTATAGAAATAGTCTAAATATTTTTGAATTTTTACCATGTTGGTGGGGGTTTTTCCTAATTATAACCTTGGTTATAATTATGATTGTATCCTTATCCCCCCTGGTAATTCCCACTTCCATGGTATCCTCCTTTATATCTACCATGGCCACCTCCTCTATACTCTCCTAATTTTTATTGTAATATTGTGGTTGGGTATTTTGAGATTGAAAATTTTGAATTAAAGAAGGTGTTTGATCCTATTGACCAAGTTACGGTATAGTAACATTATTCATGAGTAGTTGTGGTAGTGGAATTTATTATACTATTGCTGCTCTTCTTTGATTGGTATCTTGTACATTTACAAGTGTATCTATAGCAAGGTAGTTTTTATTATAGTGATTAAATGATACATTGGTGGTTTTGATGATCTTATTATTTTTGATCTATTTACCATACCACTATAGGGGAATTCTATGCTATAATTTCCTTTCACACATCAAGCTGTACCCCAAATTCTTTCATGTAGTGGCATATGTTTATTATGTGGTGTGCCATACTCATCCCCCTTTACATATATTTCCTATTTTAATCTTAATTTTTCCAAATCTAAATTTAATATTTTAACATTATCTTTTAATGAGGTATCTTTATCTCATATTTAAGACTGAGCTTCTAACCACGATGCCATTTCTAATGTTCCTACAAATGTGTTGAATATTTTTCCATCCATGTTGGCTCTAAGGCATGGGATTAATCTAGATTTAAACTAGTTTATCCTCTATTTTTCATTTAGAGGCTTCTCTAATTTATGTGCTATGGAATTAAACTATTGATCATAATATTTATAGATCCCTTCTCATTTTTTTATCAAATCTCTCATTTTTATGATGCTTTCCATCAGGATGTATGGATAGTGAAAATCACCCTTGATAGATTTTTGGACATCAACCCATGAAATACCATGTCTAGATTAAGTATCCATGTAATATTTGAGTATGTCATACCTTAATATTCCAAAAAAATAAAATAAAATCACATTTTTATGTATAATATTATGACTCCTCTAGTATAATTCTAACACAAACAAATGTTCTTCAACATCCTTTGTATCTTTACTAAATAGTGGTAAGTTCATTTGATTATGTGCCATTTTAGTGTTCTTAATTTGTTTAGAAATACTTCTACTAAGATTAATACTTCTATTCAACTAATTTATTGATGTACTTTCTCTTACAATAATATGAGAATTTTGTTATTTTTTATCTTTCCACTATCTAACCAAATTTTTTCTATGACCTTTTTTTATTTTTACTTGTGTTTGGAAGTATATTCCTCCTAACACTTTCACTTGATTCCTTATAAATTACCTTATTTTCTTGATATCTTCATTCTAAATTTGGTATCAAATTTCTACTTATTCTCTAATAAATATATCTCTTTGTATAAAGGATGGATGTACACATATATTCTGAAGTGGCACGAGGGATGGAAATTGATCCAAAGGGTTTAATTCATCTTTGGGATTCTTATGGTTCAGGTTTGGAGGGGTTGCATAACTTCAAATTTATTGTTCAATATATTCTATGTCTATTTGAATTATTATCAAATGTTTCATTAAATAATTTTACTTATATGAAGTTAATTTCCTTCTCATATCATTGTTGTATTTCTATAGTATGAGTTCTCATAATTATCTCAGATTACCTTTCTCTTAAAGATTCACATGTATTTTTATTTTTAAATTATCTATAAAACTTTCCTACTAAGTAATCACTATTAGACTTACTTCTGTTGATAAAAATCCCTCCCTTGGTTATAACATATAATTAATATCTCTTATCTTATTCATATTCTCCTCACTTATTCTTCCACTACTCACTAGGCCTCATCCACCATGGGCCAAACTAATCGTGACCACTTTGTATTTCTTGTCCAAGGTTTTGAATAGTTTTGTGTTCACAATAGTGTATATAAACATGTTAATTATTTTCACATGTCATTCAATTTTTTTTTTTGGATAGTGTTTTTATTGATATCAAAGGTAATTACAAAGTGGTGATATCATTGCTAAAGGTTGATATCATGGAGTGATAAGAAGGCTTTGAAGATGTCTAGTTTTGGCATGAGAGACCTTATATGGTGGAATTAGCCTAGTATCCTATTATGTTGAGATGGTTTAGGCTAGGGAGTATAAGTTTGGAAGCTATGGATCATGTAATGAAAGTGTATTACATGTTTATGAGGTGGTGAGAGAATTTGAAGAGGTTTTAAAGAGGTTTCTTGATCAAGGTATGGCCTATAGTTCTAGGCCTAGTGGTCTAAGAGACTTTGTGAGGCATGTTCAAGGATCAAGTGTAGATTAAAATGTGTGTTAGCTCATGGGAGATTTTATAGAGGTTTTAGGAGTTGTTTCAAAGTTTTTGACCAATTTTTAGGTCTTATTTTTTAGGAGAAAGTAATAAAAGTGGGTCTAAGGCATTCAAGTGTGTAAGAATGGCAAGTTGAAAACTCAAGAAGAAGTTTGTGATGCTCATTAACACATGTAATTTTTCATTGTGACATTATAATTTTGGATTATTTTTATAAGGGTCTTAAGAATCATTCATAATCATTTTTCATATAATCTGATCCCTCAACTTTATGAATGAAAATTAAGAAGGTAAAGAGGTTTTTATGATTGTAAACCCTCACAGTGGAGCAATTGGAAATATGTGAATGATTTTGGTATAAAATGGATTGGAAATTCATGTTTTTTTACTGTATTTTGTATAGGACTAATCCAAAAACCTAAAGGTGGTATTTGTGTGTTATGGCAATGAGTAAAAGGTACAAAAACTACTTATTTTTAGAGAATTTGATGGTACAAGCCAAGTTGACTAGGTTAACACATACAGGTTAATGGAGATTGAAGGCCAAGAATTTTTATTTAGGTCCATGGATTTGGGTTTGAAATAAAAATATTATATTTTAATCATTTTTTTCAATGAATTTATCCTAACATTAAATCTACAAAGAGTGAAAATAGTGAAAGAAACCAGCTAGTATGATAAAGAGTTTAGGGAAGAGTTCCAAGTGAGTAGGAATGAATCCAATCATTTAGGGTATTATTTAAATACCTATTCCTTATATTTAATTTTTTTAATTGTTTTTTATTCCTATACTAAAGCTATAATGTTCTCACAAAGTGACTTGTCTATGTAAGACAAGATAGTGGAACCCAAGATAGTGAGAACAATCTGTAGGAGCAAAGTTACCATTGAAGCATATTAAATTTATGTTGGATGATTATATAATAAGTATTTATGAAATTTTACATTAATTATTAAAATTTTTTAGTGTTTATTTAAGTGTGATAATTCATATTAATCATGATTGTGTTTTGAGTCAGATTGACTACTCTAGGTATGATAGACAAAGTGATGTGTTTGATCCCTTATGACAAGAGGTGATACATATAATTAATATCATGATGTTTTTTTATACCTAAATATTATATTAAATATTTTTTTAATCTATATAAATAATTTTAGGTTTTGAAATGAGGAAGCCAAAAGGTATTTTCTAACTGTGTATGCATAATGTGAGAGTGGTCTAAGGAATTGGTTTGTTAGACAAATGAATGATGATATAAAAAGAGAAATAACTATTTCAGGTTCATATATATAATAATAATACCTATAAATTTTAATTACATATCTTTGAATAGCTATTAAAAGTGATAAATATGAACATTTACATGACTATACTTTGACTGTGCTTGACTAGTCTAAGTGGTCCTATTACAGAGGTGTTTTTGGATGCTTAAAAATTGAGTGGTGATATCAAATGGACATGGTAAGGTTATTTTGGTCATTAATTGTAAATTTATGTGTTTTTTTAAAGTTTTTTTTAATAAAATCAAATTTATGCCTCAATTATGGAAGATAGACTTTTTGTGTCTTAAGTCCTAATGGCAAGTAGGCTAAAAGGCTTGATTCAAGTGGTGAGTTAGATTTATAGGTGGAATAGAACTATTTGAGAGTGATAAAGGATATATTTTTGGTGTTTTTTATGTCTTTAATCTATTGGTTAAGGTTGAAGGTGGTCCAAGAGGTCACAAGTGTAATGTGTGGGTATGAAGGCCTATTTGTTTTAGGTCTCAACTTGGCCTAATGGAGAAATCAAGTCTTAAGTAAAATGTCCAACATATGGAGTGGTTATCTCACCCATGTAAAATGTGTTTTTACATATTAAAGGTGTGATTAAATTTTTTAAATTATCTTGTCCAACCAAGATGGCTGAGATGAAGAAGAGTGGTACAAAAGCAAGGCCTAATTGGCCTACTTGGCCTAGTTGTGTGTGTGTGTGTGGAATTAAGTGGAGAGAACCTTTGAAAGAGAAGAATAAATTAATTAAGTACCATATTATGGTGAATATTATAATTAAATTTTATATAATCAAGTTGATGCAAGTGGACACATATTTCATTGGACCTAATGAGTCTCAAAGAGGATAATTGAGCATGTGAGCCCTAGAGGTTATTTGAGTGAGAGTGAAGGGAAAAGAGTGGAAAAATGAGGTTATAATTAGTTAAATATTAAAACACATGTGTTAAAGATGATTAGAGTTTGAAGGTATCTAATTCTTTTCTTGTTTGCATAGGGGGTTGTAGCCTCCTTACTAGTTGGTGTTAGTTAAAGTTCAAGTAGATGATTGACTAAATTGAGGGGTGGGTGCTCTTTGATCAGTTGGTGTTGGTGTAAATTAAATATTTTAATTATAATACAATATTACATGTTCATTTTTTAGTGTTTTTATCCCCCAAGATGGTTTCCCACATAAACTCTTGCAATATCTTATGATGTGCTCTTATGGTTGTTTCTCTATGCATTGTTTGATCTTATGTGAATGTATGATTCATGGAATGGTAAATGTAAATTAATATAATTTTTTTTTATAATTATTATTCGACCCTTATTATATCCTTAAAACCTTTTTTTGGTGTGGTATATAACAATTATTCTATTATATTTCTGTTATTATCTTCAATTATGCCTTTTTATAGTGTGAATACTAACTCATTTGTTTAATTTAGAGAGATAGTATTAATATTTTAAATTTTAATGTTTTAATTCATATAGGGTGGATCCATTCTAATTTACATATTAATTATTTGAATCATTATTTATTCCCTTTAATTTTTGTTATATCTTTCTTAATTTTTGACTGAATTATCTCATCCTCCATTTGGTTCTTCATCTCTTCATTTAATATTTTATCTGAACCATATTTAATTTATCCTCTTAATAAAATATTATTATCCTTAACTAAATTAATTTTAATTATTAATTACTTATTTATCACCATACATCTTATTTATCCTACCCTGACCATGTAGACCAGATATTTAAAGTAGTTTCATCTTTTGAGGATCCCTTTTATTTTTGCCTTAAGTGTATGTCACCTAAAGGAATTATTTACCTTATTTTACTATCCCTTGATGCAAAAATATATTACATATGAGGATCAATAATTTTTTCAATAAATTTTTAATTTTTACTTTAATAAATTTAGATTTCTTAGCATTAAAGCTCATCCAACTCTGTATATCCCAAACCATTATGAATGAATCGAGGTTAGTCTTTAACTAGTGATCAATAACATAATTTATGGGTAAATATAGTTGTTGGTTATACTAAAGTTTTTATATAGTCCAATAAATAATTATACTAATTTTAATGTAACTAAATTTCATATTCTTTTCTTTCCATAGTATCCAAGGCCATAAACATTGTACAAATGTACCTAGAATTCTACTTCATGTAGTCTAAATAATAATGCCTTTATTTTTGGTAACGTTGCACATGTAATTTTATATTTTGCATTAATTGGTTTCAATGTTTTTTCCCACCACTCTTCTACTTTTTTTAATACAATTTTCTGTAACTCTAAAGGATATGTCCCTTAGACATTAGTCAACTAAAATCTGTGGAGTGCCACCAAATGTTGACATAAAATATGAATTTGTCAGACACACACACACACACACATATCTATCTATATATATATATATATATATATATATATATATATGTATGTATGTATGTATGTATGTATGTATGTATGTATATGTATGTACGTATATGTATGTATGTATGTTTATATGTATGTATGTATGTATGTGTATATATATATATATATATATATATATATATATATATATATATATATATATATATATATATATATATATATATATATATATATATATATATATAGAATGTTGATATAGGATAAATTTACTTAGACTAATGTAATTCAAGGGTTGGTTATAATCCTTAACATTTTTTGAAAAATAACTAGTGCCTATATTCATAGTAAATCATAAAGTACATAGTAGACATTAATTCCTACTCTAAATTGTCTTTCTACACACACACACACACACACACACACACACACACACACACACACACACACACACTATATTGTCTTATTAAATTACATGGGTTGATTTTCTCTATAACCTCTTATAATTATTCTTTATATCTTATCTCTTTCATGATATGGTAATATATTACAATGTTACGGTATAAATAATGACTAAATACAAAACACCATAATGTCCATATTTGTGTGATACATTCCCTTTATCTAATCCAATAATATTTTGTTTAAATTAGGTATTATTTCTTACCATAACACCCAATTAGTATAGTCTTCTATTGTGTTGGCCCATAGTAGTGTCATACTACTATGATAAAGGAATCAACTCTATGGTATCTACAGTTTGGTCCTTTAGCTAATAGAGAATATTTCCAATGAAAATTTTATAGAATTGTAGTAATTTAAATAGGGTAAAGGCCATAGAATTAAAATCAACCTTATAATGGAAAAGATGATAAATACATTAGGAAATATGACAAGCCTTACTACCATACCAAGCTTATAATTAAGGGTGTTTGGAGTATGAGGTTATTAGTGTGGGGTTGAACTAGGTAACATGAGAATTAGTAGGTTATCAAGAATAAATAGTGGTTATGCTAAGATAAATTAGTCTGTAAATATTATAAAGATTTCTAAAATATTTAAAGACACGATCGTAAGATTGAAGTCACACACTAGTTCATGCTCAGGCTTGACATAAAGCTTAGGTTATTTATCACATTATCATATACTAATGGTACTATATCCAAATATAATAAGGACCACTAACATTGAAATCTTATATCGTTTTATAAACATCAAAAAAATTGAGTACTAAAATCTTAGATGCTAACCTGAGGTTAAGCATCTCAGAAGAGAAAAATGTTGACCCACCAAGATATGGAGGTGGATATTTTGGTGGGGTTGGTGGGGGATATGATATAAAATTTTAAAAAAAAAAATAGTAGAGGGAATTAAAATAGATTAGACAAAACAAAATAGAGGATATTGTGCTTGGGTCGATCATGAGCATATTGTCAAGCAAAAATATGAAATATATGGGTTCTTTAGGGTTTTTATTTTAATTTTATTTAAATTTTTTATAATTTAAAATTATGAAAATTCCTGAATTATCCTCATTTTAAGAAAATTAAACTTTAACTATGTTCATATTTTAATGTTGTAATGACATTAAAACTAGTTTGAACATTTTTAATTATATTACTTTGTTTTATTTTACTACTTCATCTTAAAAACATGTTGGTATTTTATTGTTATAATAACATTAAAATAATTATATATATATATATATATATATATATATATATTAATATGTATCTCATTTACTATTATTAGATGTTATGAACAAATAAAATTTTACATTTATTATATTTATTGGTTAGGATATATCTAGTAATTGTATATGTTTTCATGTTGTATTGACAATAAAACTATTTTAAAATTTAAAATTAAATTCTTAGTTTTGTAGTTTTATATGACCTCTATACTATTGTATTATTTATTTACATTATACTATTAAATTTGACATATTTTATGGAAGTAAAACTTAAAACTTGTTAAGACCAATAGACATAGGTAAACAAAAGAAAAATATGAAAAATGGTAAATATCACCTTTGAATTTACATTACATTTCAAAGAATTAAATAATATTTTACATGTAGTTTAATGGATCTAACTACCTAAAATAACTTAATCAACTCTTAATTAATTAATACTCAATATTAATTACCTATCTACCAATTACTCATTAACATATTACCTAAATTACTAACAAAGTAATTATATCTAGTACACAGATTACCAAATGGGTTGTCTTTCATGAAATACATGCCTCATATATAATAAAATACTAAATACTTGAATCAAATAACCCAAACAAAACCCTTTAAAATTGGTATACAAGATGATGATTTTAGATCATATGACTATGTAGTCATCAAAAAGTATTTTCCACACCTATAAGTATCACACTATACATCATGGTATTGATCAATTTATGCCACTTCACATAGAATCCTAATAAGCCTTGAGTTGTGGCATGAATTAGGAACACCTAATGGGCATTTTCATCCCATCTAACACTTTTATACCCATAATTTATTATAACATATCAATGGGTGCTCAAATACATAGATCCACATAATGTATCACACAAAAACCATTCTAGTCAATTGCATATACTATGTATGGCACATCTTCATAATGCCCAATGATACTCATGAACCTTTGCTCAATACTAATAATACTAGAAACTCCCATGTCAACTCATAAAATCACTAATGGATGATCTAAGGATAATATCTTCCCCTATCAAGAGAGAGGTGAGAAGTCTAGAAATAAGAAAATAAATCCAAAAAACTAAATCTCCTCACAAACAAAAAAAATAAGTGAACAATAAAATTGAACACAAAACAATAAAATGCAAGCCAATTTTTTTGATATATTTAATCCTTATATTTGAGTTAGCAAATAAATAAATATGGGTGAAATTCCATGTGATTAAAAGAGATTCAGGCTCATCTAGAATATTTGCCTTGGCTATGTAGGGTGCTTCCCAGTCATATGATGTGTTAACATAGTTGATGTAACTAGAATAACCAAAATAAGATTGAATATAATGAGAAATATAATGTGCTTTTTTCCTTCCTTGTATGCTTGTATTTAAATTTTTAATAAGGACATATGTTTTCAAGGTGTCCAATACTACCATAATTATAGTGGTATGTTTTTTTGGCAAGATAGAAGTGGAATATAAGGAGGAATAACTTTAGTGACTATGAGACTTATAATAATTTTTATTATTGTGTTGATGTTTGTGTTTTATAGAATTCTTATGATATTGTCTTAGAAAATTATCTGGTGAATGTTTTCTAAAATTCTTAGTTTTCTCATGTCTATTCTCTATTTTATGTCTTCTTATATTTTTATAGTAAACATATCTTATAGGTTTACTAGTATTTTTATTAGTTAAATGTCACTCATGTTGAGTGAGAAATTCATAAATAGAATCAAATGTTGCATTATTGAGCTTGTCATTGCGCTATGAAAATTTTAAAAAATTGTATAGTTTTAACCAAAACCATTTAGAGTGATAGAGATTAGAATATCATTATTTATTTTCCCACCTATAGTGTTATATGACTATTTAAAACTCTTCATTTTTGAAATGTATTTAGATACATCATCATATTTGAGTTTATTGTTCAGTATTTTCATACGGATATCAATTTTATTGTATGCAAGTTGTTTATCATTTAAGTCTTCCAATGCTTTTTAAGCCATCTAGATGTTAATTTAAGAGCCTCAATGTGAATAATGACTTGTGTAGAACAAGAATATTTAAGAAATGCTAGTGCACACTTGTCACCTTTTTTAAAATAAGTAATTTTTAAGCATCTATAGGAAGTGTAAGTTATTTTTCAATGACTTCCCACAAGTCACTAAAAAATAATGTGTTTGTACTTTTCATGTTGCAATCATTTTAATTTTTGGGAATTGATCTCCAAGTTTTAAAGATTAAACTTATGATTTTTACCATATTGAAAAAAAATACAAAAGAAAAATAGATTTATTACTGGGGATTTACCTTTACCCTCAAGTAATCACCAATTCACAATACTATGATCCCAGTACCTATCAATCTTTACATGCATAAGTTGAAAAATGATACACTATTATGTATACAAAATTAGTTTTATTCAATTATACTTTTACCACATAAAAATTTACAAAGGGAATATTCTAAAAAATGAATCCCTAAAAAAATAATCTTATCCAAAATAAAGTTTTCCAAAAAAAATTAATTTAGTGGATTTTGAACCTTGAGCCATTTTCTTGAAAGTGTCTTAAAGATGATACATATCCAAATCCTATAAAATCATATACAATTCATAAAGGAAATATATTTATTGTAAACTATAGTTTTTTTCAAACACACACACACACACACACACACACACACACACACACACACACACACACACACACACACACACACACACACACACACACACACACACACACACACACACACACACACACACACACACACACACACACACACACACACACACACACACACACACACACACACACACATTGATGCAAGATCATCTATGGTGTAAGGTCAATATTGTATCACCAAAAAAAAATTGTTGTTAACTTTAATTTCGTTTTTTGTGTTTATTAGTTTGGTTGGAGCATAGGTTGAAGTTTCTAATGGTTTTGGACTATTAGAATTTATTGAAGGCTAAAAAGGGTAATATAATATTTTAATAAGATAGTATTTGTGCATATTTGTACATGTAATTTTACACATAACATGCCATATATCACCTCAAAATATTTTAAATGCAATAAAAAAATTCATCAATTAGACCTCAGATTCAAAAGATATGCCTCTTAGAAGTTGTGGACTTTAGGGAATGGTTTTATTCTAAAATTAGAAGGTAATCAAGGTGGCATGGATTTTAGGTGAAGGAAACTTAGCAAAGTGTGGATTGGTTATCTAATGTAATATGATGATGAGTTTTCAAGGAAACTTAATAATTTGTGTTGTATTCTAATCCTTGAGTTTGGAAAATCAACTAAAGAGGGGAAAAGAAAGATCTAAATGAAAAATTAGCAAGTGGATGAAGATGATAGGTTTCCTTTCTCTACTCATGTGACCTTTCCTAAATGAGGGAATATTTATTTTTTTCACTACACTTAGGTATATTATGTATTAATATGCCTTGAATTTCATTTTAGGGGGATTAAAATCTTTAGGAGATATTTTATGGATTGTGTTCTTAGACTTGGCAGTGTAGTTTGTGGCTCCAACATGTACGTTAACTTTATTTATAGTGAAAAATCCCACATGGCTATAGTATTATAATTTTTTTAATAAAATACATTTGATTCCATTATTCATAATGTTTTGTGAGAATCTCTATTATTGTGTTTTGTGTGAATGATGGGTGGAGTAGCCTTGCATTAGGTGGTATCAGATCAGTAGTTCCTGAGTGTGTAGATAGATCACTGACCATAAGGTAGTTTTCACTAGGACTTGGGGTTGAAGTTTTATAATAGATATAAATATACCTTCATGAAGGAACCATGGTGGTGTGGGGTGGAATTTTATGATATAATAAGGTTTTAGAGCCTTTGAAGACAAATTGATGCATTACAAGAGGAGTTGCAAAGAGGATTTGAGCTAATAAAAGAGAGGAAAGTGAAGATGAATTAGAAGAAGAGAATTTGGATGAATAAAAATATGATGTAGGAGATATTAATAAATTTAGGTTGTTGAGGGCCATTTCTAATATTTTAAAAAGGTTAAAGACAATTTTTTTACATATTCTATAAATTTAAACACATAAGAGTTGATCGATTGGATCAATCAAATGAAGTAATTTGAATATGAAGATGTGGAAGATCTTGAAAGAGTCAAATTTTCAAAGACAAAAATACAAGGCCATATCAATTTCTAGTAGAAGTAAGTTCAGTTAGAGAGAAATTAGAGAGGAGAAGAGAAGATCACCAAATGGGATATAATGATGGAAAAATTAAAAGGTAGTTTATTCCTATATATTATGAGTTAGAGTTGTTGAAATAATTTCAAGGTTTGAAACAATCTAATTTTACTGTTAAGGATTATACATAAGAGTTTTAAAATATCATTATCATACCATTCAAAGGATAAAAAGGATAAGGTATCTTATTACATTAATGGGTTAAGGCCAAACATTTAAGTGTAGCTAAGTCTAGTCAGAATGACAACCATAGAATATGCATACCATTTTGCCATGAAGGTAGAAGAGAAGCTAAATAAAAGATTCAAAATCAAACAAAGATGAAGCGGTTATGGTTGAATGACTAGTAGAAGATCCTATGGATGATGAAATAAAGATCACAATAAGAATGAATAAGCAAGAAATATCTAGAATCGAAGAAGAGGTAATGCCTACTACCATTAATACCAAAATAATGGTGAACAAATAAGAAGACGAAGACATGGATGAGGACCTAAAACAAATGAATTTAGAAGAACCTATATCCAATGTGGATAAGAGGGAAATTAATCTTGTGAGTATCCCCAACATCAAGGATAAATAGAAGACCTAAAGGTAATTAATGGGTTGCACATATAGATAAAGATGCTTAGTGTGAACATTTTACATATGTTAAAAGAGTAGAATCCTTTATCTTAAGGAGAACCTTATTTAACAAAGATATAGAACTAATCTATAGGAAGAGTCTATTCTGAATAAGATACAAATCTAAAGGTAAATGTCATGAAGTTATTATTGATAATGGTAGTAACTACAATATAGTTTCATAAGAGATGCTTATAAATTTGAATTTGGAGAGGAAAAATCATCCACATCCATATCATATTTCATGGTTTTAGAAGGACCTTAAAGTTTTGGTCAACGATTAGAGTTTAATTAAGTTCAATATTAGAGAGTACCATGATGAGGTACTATGTGACATCATTTTCATGGATGCATGTCATTTGATATTGGGGAGGATATGGCAATATGATAGGTGTGTTATCCATGATGTCTATATAAACACATATTCCTTGATAAAATACAAAGTTATTCACAAATTGAAACCCTTGAATGGGGTAAAAGAGAATGTATATGTAGTGCCCAATTTGTTTGGTTGGTGGTAGGAAAGTTTTAGATGATATGAGGCATGGGCATATGTGTTATATGTATATTCCTAAGATGAAAAAGGAGGAATGTGGATAAGTATAGACATAAGTCTCCAATATATTAGAGTAATTTAAAAATATTGTATCTGATAATATAATAAAAGGCTTACCCCCAGTAAGGAAGATAAGCCACCAAATGTATTTTATAGCATGAGATAGTTTACCAAATAAGGCATCCCACAAAATGACTCTTGTAGAGAATGAGGAGATGAATAGACAAGTTTAAGAGTTTTTAAATAAAATAATGATAAGGGAGATCATAATTCCATGTAAATTATCTATAATAATATAACCAAATAAGTATGGAGAGTTAAAGATGTGTACAGACTTGAGAGCCATCAATAAGATCACAATCAAGTCCCAATTCCCATTGCCAAGTATGGATGAAAAAATGGATTGGTTGAGTGGAGCCAAGTACTTTATAGAGATTTGAAGATAAAATGTCACAAAATATAGATCCAAGGAGGATATGAGTGGAAAACAACCTTAAAGACAAAATGAGGTTTTTATGAGTTGTTAGTCATGCCATTTGGGCTAGCTAATGCACCAAGCACGTTTATGCAGCTCATGAATGAGATATTAAAAGATTTTTTAGAAAATTTTGTTATTGTTTATTTAGATGGCATTTTTAATTTTAGTAAGAATTTGGAAGAGAATTTGATCCATAACAGAAGAGTTATTGAGAAGCTAAGGAAGGAGAATTTGTTGATTAACCTAAATAAATGTTTTTTTGTAAAGGAGTTGGTATACCTAGGTTTTTTTGTATTAGCTGAGGGTTTAAATATGGACCCAGAGAAAGTAACAAGTAGTGCTATAGAGGTAATATCTTTTCGTGGCTTGGAAATTTTTTATAGGAATTTTATCAAGAAATTTAGTAGTATTTGTGCACCCATAACTAAAATAATGAGAGGGGATAGAAAGGAGTTTAAGTGGACTATAGGAGAAAATAAGATTTTTGATATGTTGAAGAATAAAGTCATAGAGCAACCTATTTTAGCATTTTTGTATTTGAATAAGGAATTTAAGGTAGATTTTGATGTTAGTGGTAATCTTATAGGCACTGTATTGAGCCAATAATGTAAGCCCATTGCCTATTTTAGTGATAAGCTTAATGATGCCAAGAAAAAGTATTCTATATATGATCATGAGTTTTATGCTATAGTTTAGGATTTGAAGAAATGGAGACATTATTTAATACCAAAGGAGTTTATTTTATATACTTATTATCAGGGTTTGTAGTATCTTAATAGTGAAGGAAAGATGAACCAAAGGCACTAAAAATGGGATGAGTTTTTGTAGAGTTATACTTTTGTTTTGAATAATAAGAGTGGGAGGTCAAATATAGTTGCAAATTAATTAAGCAAAAGGCACAATTTGTTGATAGAGATGAAGATAGAAGTTGTTGGGTTTGATGAACTCAAAAAAATTTATCTTGAAGATCCAAACTTTATAGAGGCTTGTAAATATTGATTTGTACCTATTACTTTAGATAAGACAAGATGGTTGTATTTCATTATCCAAGATGTTATGTTTTTTAGAGGAAACCAATTATGTATTATGAGAAGTTATATTAGAGATAACCTAATTAAGGAGAAGCATAAAAAAGGGTTAGAAGGATGGTTGAGATCAGACCATTTCTCTTGTTAGTGAGAACTACTACTAGCCATAGTTGTACCAGGATGTGAATAAATGTGTACAAAGTTGGAGAGTATGCTAGATGGCCAAAGGATTAAGTCATAATACTAGATTATACCATTCATTACCTATACCAAAGTGACTGTGGGAAGTTATCAATATGAAATTTATTCTTGGTTTATCAAGGACACAAATATGACATGATTCAATATTTGTGGTGGTTAAAACATTTTCAAAGATGGCAGATTTCATTGTGTCAGAAGACTCATGATGTTGTTCACATTGCAATGTTATTTTTCAAAGACGTGGCAAGACTACATGGTCTACCAAAGAGTGTAGTTTCAGATCAAGATACCAAATTTGATGGTTATTTCTAGATTACCTTATAGAATAAATTGAATATTGAATTGAGGTTTGATTCTTCACACCATCCATATACTAATGGACAAATAGAGGTGATGAATAGGAGTTTGGTCAACTTATTATGGAGCTTAGTAGGGGATAATCCAAGGGATTGGATTTGATCTTACCATAGGTATAATTTTATTATAATAATTTATATCAATATGAGTAATGGTAAACCCCCATTCTAGATTGTATATGTGAGTAGTCTAAGGAATGATTCTAAGTTGAGGAAGATGGACAAAGGAGAAAAGACTAGTGTTGATGCCAAGGAATTTTAAAAACATCTAAAGAACTTGCACAAAGAGGTAAGAAGGCATATTAACAATATGAATACTAAGTATAAGGTAAAGGTAGACTAGAAGAAGTTTAAGGAATTCAAGGTTGGAGATGAAGTTATGGTTCACTTGAGGAAAAAAATATTTCCTGCTAAAACATATAACAAGTCAAAAATGAAGAGGTTTGGACCATGCAAGATTTTGAAGAGACATGATTTAGGAAATGCCCATGAGGTGGAATTCTGATATATAATTAACGTTAAACCTATGTTTATCATTTATAATTTTAAAAAATATCATGAAGCAGATATTAAGGTTAGACCAATAGAGGAACTATGGAAAATTCTAGAAACTACTCTAAAGAAGGAAGAAACATAAAAAACCTAGATAGCCATGTGGGCATAAGTACAAGAAATAGGTAGTATGAAGAATAATTTTTTAAGTGGAAAAGAATGCCTCTTGAAGATTCATCATGGTTTTCCAAGGTAGAGGTTGATCATCTTCATTTTCCTCAAACACCTATGATGTGACTAGGTTACCTCTCCAATTATGCTAGGTGTCTAATGTAGGAGCATGTAGGGTGTAATGGAAATCTTGAATCACCATAAATAATATTCTTTTTTTTTTAATTGTTTTTTTAGGTTTCTTAGTTTGGTTTGAGCATAGGTCAAATTTTTCAGTGGTTTTAAACTATCAAAATTTATTTCAGGATAAAAATAGTAACCTACTATTTTTAGTAATCTATTATTTATGTATATATGGACATGTAATTTTACACATAACATGTCATATATCACCTAAAAAATTTTATGACGCAACAAATGGTTCTTCAATCAGATGCTTGATTCAAAAATATATGCCTCTCAAAAGTTGTGGACTCTATGGAATGTTGTTATTCTAAAATTAGAAGGTAATCAAGGTGGAGTGGATTTTAGGTGAAAAAAACTTACCAAAGTGGGGCATGTTTATATAATAAAATATGAGGATGAGCATTCAAGGAAACTTACTAAGTTGTGTTGTATTTTTATCCTTGACTTTTTAAAAATCAACTAAAGAGGGAAAAATCATGATCTAAATGAAAAATTAGCAAGTGGATGAAGATGATAAGTTGTCTTTCTCTACTCATGTGACCTTTCCCAGATAAGGGAATAGTTGTTTTTGGAGCCACACTTAGGTATCTTTTGTATTACTACACCTTGATTTTCATTTTGGGGGGATTCCAATCTTTAGGATAATCTTTTAGGAGAGATTTTAGGGATTGGTTTTTTCAACTTGGTAGTGTATTTTGTGGCTCCAACATGTAGGTTAACATTATTTGTATTGAAATATTCCATATGGCTATAGAATTCTCATTATTTTTTAATAAAATATGTTTGATTTCATTCTTCACAATTTTTTATGAGAATATTTATTGTTGTGTTGTGTGTGAATGTTGGGTAGAGTAGCCCCACACACACACACACACACACACACACACACACACACACACACACACACACACACACACACACACACACACACACACACACACACACAAACACACACACAAACACACACACACACACACACACACACACACACACACACACACACACACACACACACACACACACACACACACACACACACACACACACACACACACACACACACTCACTCACTCACTCACTCACTCACACATGTACATGAAAAAATTTCACCCATAAATTAAATTAAGATTAAAAATTTCACACACACACACACACACTCACTCACTCACTCACACATGTACATGAAAAAATTTCACCCATAAATTAAATTAAGATTAAAAATTTCACACACACACACACACACACACACACACACACACACACTCACTCACTCACTCACTCACACATGTACATGAAAAAATTTCACCCATAAATTAAATTAAGATTAAAAATTTCACACACACACACACACACACACACACACACACACACACACACACACACACACACACACACACACACACACTCACTCACTCACTCACTCACACACACATGTACATGAAAAAATTTCACCCATAAATTAAATTAAGATTAAAAATTTCACACACACACACACACACACACACACACACACACACACACACACACTCACTCACTCACTCACACATGTACATGATAAAATTTCACCCATACATTAAATTAAGATTAAAAATTACACACACACAAACGCGCACACACACACACACACACACACACACACACACACACACACACACACACACACACACACACACACACACACACACACACACACACACACACACACACACACACACACACACACACACACACACACACACACACACACACACACACACACACACACACACACACACACTCACTCACTCACTCAGTCACTCACACATGTACATGAAAAAATTTCACCCATAAATTAGATTAAGATTAAAAATTACACACACACACGCACACACACACACACACACACACAATATGGCATAAAATAAAATAATATATAATATGTCGTTATTATTAAAATACAATGAGTAGGAGAAAAGAAAATTTATATATTTTAAATAGAGGAAACAATGCTATCAATACATATTTTAGTGAGCAAATACATAATCTATATTTAAAATGAATGAAACACTAATACCAATAAAAGGTAAAAAATGAGTTAATTATTCATTGTATTAACAAAATTTTAACTCACTTAGTATTACTTAATGCAATATAATTTAAAATATTTAATACAATATACATTATTCATTCCAGTTAAAAACATTTAGGACTCTTAAATGATTCTAATTAATATTTCATACTTTTTGTTACCATATCTTAAACAACAATAAAAAATGTCTAATATAACATTAAAAACATCGATAAATTTGAGATAACTACCACCTTATTTGGAATTTTTGGTCACAACAAAGGAAGATAAAGGGGCTTGGTGATAAACTTCAAAAACTCTAATAACTTTACAATTAACTATGAATCATGATCATAAGATTATGCTAACCTATGAGTATCTTGAGTACAAATAAACCCAAACTGATTACAAATAAAATAACAACCTTTTTTGATACCAAGGATTATCTAATTAGATTTTAAGTGATTTGAATTAGATATACACACACCATTTTTGTAACTTTCTTATGAAAAATCATTTCAAAGTACAAAATTTTGTTTCAATTTAATTAAAAAGGCATTCTTATCAAAACCATCCTCATATAAAAACTTCAAGGAAATAAATTTTAAAATTATAATTTCTATTTAAACTAAAAAAATGAAATGGATCATCAAGAGATAATCATCAATGCTCTAAAAATACTAAAAAATATGAATTAATCTCTAGAACCCAAATGAAGATTACATATTTCTAAACAAACCAATTTGTTTATTGTGAGACCTTAATTTTCATAATTCTAATTTTTTTGGATATTTTTACTATCATACATGTCTTATTATGACATGTTCCTTATGTTATGAAAACATTATTTTATCATTACTGAGACATAATATATTATGTTAAATATGATATTAGTTACGTATTTGATTACTATTTAGTTAATATTTATGGATGATCTCATTGAATTAAGGTTATGCATATTAGGTTATTGTATTAGTTGATCTAATAGTGATTTATTACATAATTTTTGATTACGAGTATATAATGTTATCATGTAGTTATTAGATCGTGTATATTTATAATATGTTATTTGAATTTTCTATGTAGTCAATAATGCATTATTAGAAATCACTTGATATGTTTATATTAAATAGCTTTGGATACATAGGGTAGAATAATTTCATGTGTGAATTTATGTGTATGAAATATGGGATACCAAGTGAGTAAATTATGACTGTGCTCAATATAATTACACATTAAGTTTTATTAGATTAGAGACTTCATGTCCCTCCTATATTAAAACCTAAGCCTCAAATTATCATCCAATATAGTTTTTAGTTTGAATATCTTTGGTCCTCCTATCACTATTCACACCCCTTAACATAATTCATTACCATTATAGGGGACTTATAAGTCACCTTAAAATTTTATTCATTCATAAAATTAAATATGAAAACCACTTAAGTAGACCCCTTGACCAAAACATGAATGGGAACTTAGACCCATATTTGCAAGTGGATGTGAGCTGTTTTTAAGGTGGTTATATATGCATTTAATACCCCTTATGACCAATGAATGGGTTAATAATTTTTAGAGTGTTTTTCAAGTCATAGGACAACCCATGTGCCTATTTATGTCATGAAAAATTTATATCATTTATATGTATGTACAAATCTTACTAGCATACATTGGTTTTTAGGAAGAGTTAATGTTATAGATTATTTTTTGGGATATAAGTGTTAAAAATGGGAAGGGATAAGTGTCACCTTCCCATTAGCCATTAGGCTAGAGTATCTAAAATATAAGATCATGAAAATGCTTCTTTATAGGATTTTTTTTTCTCATTTATAAATTTATAGTGGAGGAGATCTAGAGAAATAATAGGATGAGCTTAGAGGAGTAAATCTAGTTTAAAAGACTTGTAGGAGGTTTCCTTTTGTGGATCCAAGAGGTAGAGCCAAGGTAGGCTTCCTTTTCACCTATTTACTTAAAATTAATGGTTTTTAAGTATTTATATTTTTCCCTTCTCGTTTTTTGAGTTTTCAAGAGGTGGAAGGACATTTGGCTTAACTTTTTTCTTTGTTGATTTCCATGTAATATGCCTATGATCACCATGAGTGTTTTATTTCTTATTTAGGCTTGGAGATGAAAAATACATCCTTTATTTTTTGACTATTTCTACATCATTTTTAAATATTTAAAAAGATAAATTTATGCTACCCAAATATGTTTAAATTATTTTCATATTTTTTGCATTCATATTAGGGCTTGGGAAAAGGAAATACTTCCATTTCCTCTTACAAAGCTCCTACACATGGGTTTTTTGAAAAATTAAAACATATTGTTTCAAAAGCTCCTTCCATGGAATGGGATAAGTTTTGGGGTAAAATAAATACTCAAAGGTCCTCCTTATCTCACTCCCATTCCAATCCATAATGGTTGTGTGTTCATTCTTGATATATTTAGTTTATTTGTGTTTTCCTTGACTATTTACACCTCTTGTTATGATTTTTCTTATTGGTGTATTATGGATTGTGTTTTGGGTGAGCTTGGAAGCCTCTTGTTAAAAGGGAATGCAATTGAGACACCTATTAATTCATAGTTAAGTGTGTGTCATTGTTAGTACCCATCTACCTACATACCTATATCATTTTCCTTAAACCTTTGGTGTTACCTATGTTCAAATATTAGATTCCTAGGCTTAGGGGTGTCTACAAAAGCTACATGATGATGAAAGCATGATGAGAGGTGAGCCCATCCTTTTATTGGCCTCATAGTTTTAGATTATGGTAAAATTAGGTTTTGAAGGGACCCCAAAACCCTATACAAGGAGAAAGATAAACATTAAAGCACAACCAGGTTAACACAAGAACCTGATAACAAGAAAGAACCAAAACTAGGTTTTACAGGGACCTGTAATCGACAAATAAGAACATGAAAAAATAGCAGTCAAAACACTGATCTGAAAGATAACCAAATGGAATAGCAAGCTTCCAAATCCGTAACCAGCAAACCAAAAAAATGACTGGTTTACTACCCCTAAAAAAACCAATCAGCAGAAAGGAACTTTGGATGAATCTTTTAAATTTAGATTTTTCTTTTTGCATGACCGAAGATTCATATCAAGAGGAGGGACCAAAGGCTTAGACTTATTTATTCTGACTGCTATCTAACCATCTTCTACTTTAGCTACCTCAGCAACCCATGCCTCAGAAGACAATGATCTTTGGACACCAGTAGGCATAAACTCCTTGCGACAGTCTAACACAGTCTGGCTCTTAGAAAGATCCTCCAGAACAGGGGAAGAGATCACCACCTCCTCCACAGGCTCAGCTGTATCTTTAACTACAACCTCCTCAGAGGCTTCATTTTATTGATTCTCCAGTGATTCCTCTTCATCTTCCGATTCGGATTGCAACCTTTCCTCATTCTCGGTCTCGGAATCTGTTGTTGTCTCCAGAGGTAGTTTGTCTATGCTATGTTCAGAGAAATCCTTTGGCCACCAAGAAGGTGAATGTCTGGGATTGTTTTTCCCAGCACCATAATGGGCAACAATATGTCCCATCTGGTGACACTTCCTACACCTGAAAGGAATCCCCTCATAATCCAATATTTGTGTCCAGGTACCCCTTGGGGAATTAATACATATCGCCTTAGGAAGGCCCTTTGAAACATCCAGATCAACTAGAAATCATGCACAAGTCAAATGGTGGCTCTTCGTACTGTCTTCTTCATATAGAAACTCCCCTATAGCATTTCCAATGGTTTTATAAACTACCTCTTGCCACAAATGTATCAGAAGATAAGGGAGCCACACCCATATATGGATCTTGTTAAAGGATTCCGAGAGAGGATTAAAATCCTTATGCCAAGGTTTGGCCATAAGAGGAAATCTGCCCTACCAAGAAAAATTATTGTGGCACAATATAGACTTCCTATCTTCAGGGATTTGAAATATTACTATAAAAAAACCCCTGGCGCAGGGCTAGATTTGACTGTCTTTAATATGTAGCCAACTCTTAGCAATCCAATTCTATAGATCTATAAAAGAGGGCCAGAAACCACGAAAATGGAAAATGGCAGCACAAGAGGAAAACCATTTTTCTTTTTGGAAGATATTTTCTGCTAATTCAAGGTCTAGAGTTACCCTAATAGGTTTTAAAGCACTTACAGGTGATACGCAGGTAGGTATAGGTGTTGTATGAGGCCAAGCATCATGTATATCTACTTCGAAGGCCACCACATCCGCATAGGTTTGCCCCCTGGTCCATGCCCTGAACCAGTAACATAGGTCAGACACACAGCTATAGTATCTTCAATCCCCGCATCAAAAATCCCTTTGAGGGTACTCTGGTTCCTCCCTCTACTAGCAGGAAGAACCTCCTCCGTAATGGCAACCACAGCCTCACCGGCCGCTCGGATCACAACAACTGATTTCAAATTTGGGTTCGCGTGCGCAGTAGCAGGAACCAAAACCATCTTTGAAAATATTTGTAATTATTGGCCTCATAGTTACACTTAGAGATTACATGGAGTATTATTCTATATTTTATGGTCTTACTATGTAAATGAAGAAAAAAACTTATTAGCTAGTTTTTATGTCATTTATTATAATATTATATTTTTATTCATATGAGTAAAATAAACAATTAAGATGTATCGAGTAAAATCTCTAACGATTCCATTATCATTAAGTTATAGTTGAATTCAATAATAAATTTAATGAAATGATTATTTTTATGGTTGAAATAATAATTTAAATATTGCATGAATAATTTTAGTTTATTTATTTGTCAATTTATCATAAATTAAATGAAGATCTTATTTAATATTTTTGTAATAAACTAATTTTTTAATCCCAAGTATTAGATAAAATTATGAATGTTTTATGAAATTTAAAATTATAAATTTTTATAAAAAATATGCCTAATGAATATCCTAACACAATTTATAGTTTAATTATAGGACAAATGATTAATTTTCTATGAATTTTCAAAGTCATATTGATAGAATTGCCTATAATTCCTTTATAATATGCTCAATATTCTTAAGATTTTTGTGCTCACAAAATGAGGCATAAATTGAAAAAAATAATTTAATATAAAAAATCGTCTTTTTTTGGACTTATTTACATTGGTTTCATAATTTTAAGCCTTGCACTTTACTTTCAATTTTTCAAAATACTAGTGTCTGAAGGATAGTTGGGAATTTATAGACCCTTTTGAATGGTACCATACCTTGTATTGTAGGTAAATAGTCTATAATAGTTGGTAATCACCCATGTGATTGAATAATGATTAGTACAGTCTCCAAGGGGGGTTTCATGTGGTGTTAGTGGTTAATGTTAAGTTTGAAGTTAGCATTTGAAGCATGTTTACATTTAGAACTAAATGTGAATGGAAATTAACTCTAAAGTAATTTAATCTTGAAATATGATCTAGGAAGGTAAATAAGAAAACCCACTATAAAAATATAATAATATAAATTTTTTGTAGAATTTGTAAATTACTAAAAATAGAAACTAGGGTTAAGGTTCGAGAGATGTCCCTTCAAACTAATTTATTCAAAACTATGTTATTCATTTGAAGACTTTAACTATTTGAGACTACCTATAAAAACCTAAAAACATAATTTTAATTTAAAATAATGCCTTATTTTTTTTTGGATAAGTTTGTAGTAGAGTTTTTTTTCATAGTGTGATGTTTGTTAGTGAAAATTTACATGTGTTGATTGTGTGCTAAATCTAAATTTTTGTATCATTTTTACTTTATTTTAATATGATCTATTTATATGTGGAATTTTTTTGAATTGTTCTCAGTAACTGACCTATTCCCACTCATGAAAAATTCATTAGTAAGTTTTTCATTTTCAAATATAGTATTTAGAGCATTGTAGATAATTCTACACTAGTGGACATGTGTGCAGTACATCCTTGCCTTCCTTGTGCGTACTTGTCTAGAATGGATAAAGGCTTATGAAATTAGAATGAAATTAAATTATCTATTGATTATGGATGAGTATGAATATATTATGTAATTATAGAGGATGTTCTTAGTAATTTTAATACTTTGAAGGATTTCATATAGATAAATGGTTATCAGAATGACGAGTTAGCCAAGCAAGGTTAAATATGTTAATGACCAACAATGTCAAAAATTTATTGATTAAATTTATTTATCTATATTTTCCCTCATTCATTTTAGTGATTAATAAATTAATATAGTAAAGGAAATGTAATACCTAGAAGTGTCTATACACTTTTATTTTGTCATGGAGATGTGCATGCCCCCTTGTTGAGGAATGTGGAGAAGTGATAAAATTTAGATTAATCAATTTTTGACTTTAAAAAACACTATATATTATTGATTTGGAAATATATATGATCTGAGAATCATAGATTACCATTTAATGAGTAAAGAGATGGTAAATAAAAATTATTTGTCTAAAGTGCAACAAAAACACTAAGGGTCACTAAGATTTTATGTGATCCATTTGTTGAACTAAAAGAGAAGAGGTGAGAACCAATATATGGCTCACTAAAGTGAAACTGAGATGTGGATCATCACTAAGATAAAACGTGGTTCACTTATAAAATATGAATCACACTGCTACAAATAGATCTAGATTCAAACTATAAATTATTTAAACTTGATACTTGATTTTTGAAAAAGAGAAAATATGATTTTTGGAAAGTAGTAGCTTCATCATGAATGCATATCATGTCCCCTATACTATGTCAATTTCCAAATGAGATATTTTGAATTTTTTTTGTACTCTTGAAACTATATTCACACAATTGTGTTTTTGCTAAAGTAACTAGATGAGTGAAGTACATAATCAAGCTGAATGCCCCCATAATATATTTTTTTAATTTTACACATTATAAACCACCATATCTAAAAATGTATTGCTTTTAAAATCCCATTGTGATTCCACCTTTTGAGATGAGTGTAATTTATTATAAATCACTTGTCTAAAAATAAAAAGTGAGAACATTTATAAAAAGAGAGATAAGCATGTAATAATATTTTCATATATTGATTTTTTATTAAACTATTGTCAATTTATCATAAAAGCATTTGTAAAACTTTTATATTTGATTTACATCATATAAGTTTGATATAGAATAATAAATGAAGTAGGTAAATAACTTTTAATTTGTTGAATATGTATTTTAGACATAATTTATTTAAAATTTTATGCATTGAAGCACATGGATACTATGTACATGATATACATCATGGCTTCATAGATAGATACATAGTAGTGTATGATTAAAATCATGGCACCATAGTATCCAAATAGAAAAAATCTATGAAAGGTAACATAATTTTCACATAATAAGTCCTAAAGACCACATAAAAGGGACATGTAAGATGTATCCAAGAGTTTAATAAAATATTTTCATATATGTCACACATTGAGCCCAAAGGTTGAATATAAGGGACATGAAAATGTTGAAAAATCATGGGAGGCCGAAAAGCCCCCCACACACAAGGCATGATTTTTGTACATAATAAAGTTATATGTTAATCATATACAATGCCAAAGGCCACATATAATAATAATTAAAGTCTAAATCAAGTAAAAAAATTGAAATAATCATATCAAAACATCATACAATAAATGAAGCTAAAATAGGTTAAGAATATGTATTTATGTTTTAGTTTAACAAATAACATATTAATCAAGGCATATGTGAAGATAAAATTAAAATACTAAATCATGTATTTTTACATCTCAACATGGAAAAGAGGTTGTGGATAAATGCCACATGTAAGGTGTTTTTATATAAAAACATGATTCTCACAACTAAGTAAAGTGGTTGGGTGAAAGGCTTGACTAGCATCAAAACCATGCAAAAGTATGCCTTAGATTGAAACTTTATTGATGTTTGAATTTACATTCTATTATATGTGTTAAAACTATGTAAGTACTTATGACTATGTTGTAGTTTAAAATAGAGAGCAAAGATGCCCATAGATAGGTGTGTAATAAGGTACAACTGCATAGTGTGCCATTGTCTTATTGTTGTGACTTTATCTAAATTGAATACATATTAAAATTTCCAATAAATAAAAATTTTGTTGTGTTGGAGACTAGTTTTTAATTTTATTTTTTTTCCTATTTTACAATCAGATACCTTATGAGAATCATTATGTATTTAAAATATGTTATGTACTAAAATAGAAAGATAGATGTCCTAATTAAAGACATATCCAATAACATTAAAATATGCCTACAAGTCCTATTTTTTATTTTTTACAAATATTATGAATTTTTTCATATTATTAAGATTATATGAATGTTTTTTATTTTTGTATATCTAAAAATACAAGCATTCATAATGAGAAATACTTGAAAAAATTCAAAGAAACAAGGCTGCAAAGGTAGAAGAAAGGAGGCAAGGGAAGACTCAAACAACCCTTAATAAATTGTTGAAGCAAAACATGGTAAGGATGATGGCATATGATATTCCACCAATATATATCTATTTTTTTAATATGGAAAACATGGCCATGCAAACTTATGTAAAAGTATATATACGTGAGCATGAAAGTACATATGAGGTCTTAAAGCATCTATAGATGTGAAAAATGAGTTATCATCAAATAAATGTATATTATAATCTTAGTAATATGATTTTTTAGGTTTTAAAATTGGTTTAAAGCAATAAAAGGAGTAAGTAACCCAAAATTAAAAGACAAATCCAAGTTCTAGAATAAGTTGTATTAGGATTAGAATAATAAGCAACAAAAGACTACTAAAAAAGAGTCTACATAAAACTAGGTACTAAGGAAGGAATCTAATCAATGCCCTCATACCAACTAGGAGAGTTTGATGGAATTTTAGAATGTGTAAAACTAATGGTATCATCAATGGGATGCTCATATGTGTATCCAATCACTTGATAAGATGGAACAATCTATTGTGAATAGATGTAGTTCCAAGTGTAGAAGCTTATGAATCTAAAGAAGAATGATATGTTGTAAAGTAAACTTATGAATAACTACTCATATATATAAAAATGTATCATAGTTCATGAGATGAGATGATGTAATAACTTATACATATATAGGATCCTTTAGAATAACCTATACTCATGTTGGAGTATAAGTCTTTCTTTGGTTTACGAAATGATCATGCTCATGTGTAATCGTGTCATGTTAAAAAATATATATATAAATTGAAATATATTCATGCTCATTAGTAGGTAAATAAAATAAAATATGATCATGTTCATTAATAGATGTAAAATATTATTTTGGATCGTGTCTCTTTGAATGTGAATCATGATCATGAATAGTAGTATATAATAGATTGTTACCATTTTTATCAATACAATTATGAATTATTGTGTAATAGGAGTAACTACCATATGTCCATTAGATATTTATATTGAATACTAAATTTTTAACCACTTTATTAGTGTGGATATACTTTAGAGACTTGTGAATACTATAAGGAACTGCTCTAGTTTTTTGTAACCAAGGTCTTTCTAATAACATATGACACATGTGACTGGTAACAATATAAAATAAGTGGGAAACATTATATGTCTCACTTTTAAAGTAAATATAATGTGTCTAGTAATATCTTATGTATGGCCATCAAATTACTTCACAACTTTAGTTGTATGTTGTATATCCTTTTTTGTATAGCCAAGAGAATGTAAAATTGTTATAGTGCACACAATTTCACTAGATCCATTATATATCATAACACTATATATATGTTTCATGCCAATGTATGCTCTAATTAATAATTCATGTATATTACAATCATCACTAACAATTTATTAATCATCAAATTTAATAGATGGGTGAGGTGATAAGTTGGTTGTAAATGTACAAATAATGCTATCAAGTTGATTCCCATGTGAATATGGAGTATGAGCATTATATGCATGATGTACTTCATAATGTTTCTTGTTATATTATGCCCCATGATTAGGAAAAGGTTCTTGATAGCTTTGCATTATCATTTTATTTTGTTCTATCCTCTTCATTAGTCATACTAATGTCAATAATATTATCGTGTGTGTGTGTGTGTGTGTGTGTGTGTGTGTGTGTGTGTGTGTGTATTGTACACACACACACACACACACACACACACACACACACACACACACACACACACACACACACACACACATGTATATATATGTGTGTATATATATGTGTGTATGTATATATATATATATGTATATATATATATATATATATGTCTATATATATATATATATTTATGTCTATATATATATACATACATACATATATATATATATATATATATATATATGTATATATATAGACATATATATATATATAGACATATATATATATATATATGTATATATATATAGACATAAATATATATATGTGTGTGTGTGTGTGTGTGTGTGTGTGTGTGTGTATGTATATATATATAAATATATATGTCTATATATATACATATATATATATATATATATACATATATGTATGTATACATATATATATATATATATATATATATATATATATATATATACATATACATATGTATACATATATATACATATATATATATATATATATATACATATATATATATGTATACATATATATATGTATATGTATATATATATATATATATATATATATATATATATATATATATATAAGTGTAATGTTTCACACATCTATGATAGTCAAAAAATTAATTTCCATCAAAACTACTAGGTGGAGGTCTAGATAGATCCATTTTGAATGGTGGAAGAAGTGTAAGAACATGAAATTCAAGAAAATTTTGTAGTAGCACATGCAAACATGAAGGTATCCTTTATAATTAACTCCTTGGTAGATTTTGAAGTTGAAGCTTATTTGGTTGTTGATATATCATTAACTATAGATTTATCCTCATTTTATCCATCATTAACTTCACTTTTATAATTGGGATTACCTTAAACCTTAATAATAGATGTAGAGGAACACTATACCTATAATTGAGCTTTTTTAATGTAATCAATTTGAATTCATGTTTGATAAATGTATGGCATAGCTCATCAAATTATTTAAACTTATCAAACATGATATAATCTTGAAGAGGAGTAGCCAATGTTTGAGTGAAAATTTCTTGAAGCTCATTATCTTCCATTTGATTTAAAATTTTAGAAATCATAGTATTATATGTTAGAACATATACACTATGTATCTCATTATGACCTTATTTGAGCTATGAAATTTGAACATAGGATAATTACTCATCAATATTGATATAAAATTTTGATAAAAACTAATGTACCAAATGATTGAAAGTCTTAATTAAATTTAGAAGAAGATAATAAAACTAACTAAGATCATAATATTTATGGCTTATTGGAAAAATATTAGTTAAAAATTTATCATTATCCATATAGTCTAGATAGATTGCATGGAAAACATGAAAATGTTATTCAGAATCACCTTTTACTTCATAAAGAGGAATCTTGGGAACCATAAATCCAATTGGGAGAGGGTGAGATACAATTTGAGGATACAAATGATTATGCAAAAAGGTAATATAATGTAAGGAGGGGCTGTCATGAGAAATGGTTTTCTCAATATTAACTAACTTGGCTTGCAAAAGGAGAAAGGTTTTCTCGAGAGAAATTCAATTGTAGTAATGGTGGGTTATAGGTAGTATGAGTAGGCATAAGTGTGGATATTTGAGGAAAGTATCATATGATACTAAATTAAGAGGGGTAAAAGTAACTAATGATAGATAAATTGGAATAGGCTCAATGGTAAGAGTAACAACATTAGAAGTATGAAATTTTAGAATGTGAAAGGGAAATACTTAGAGGAAACTAAATTATCTGGATGATAAAATTTATATCAATAAATATTCACCTCATGAGGGTATGTTTAAATACCTTTAGGAAATTTAGATAATATTTTCACTTGCTCTTTATTTATTCATTAATCTCATTTATATCAAGGTGTATTTATTTATCATTATCATATTCATCATTAGTACTTTAATTGTAAGTTCCAATTTAAACTTCATTTTCATCATGAATTTATGATGTCTAATAAACCAAAGGGAGATACATATATTAAAAATTAATATCACTTAATATATTAATATGACTTATAGGTATAACATATTAATCAAATTAACATAATGATTGAGTCAATCAAATATAGTATCTAAGAATACAATGCAAGCAACTATCAATGATAAAGGGTGATCTAGATAAGGGTTAAAAATTATTTTTATGCTATTAGATATAATTTATCATCTATTGTAAAGTATCATCCTAATATTTTAGAGCACTAAATATGGAGGTATAATAATACCTATAGCCCAATAAACCAATCTTCAAGTGTAAGTTGAGAGTAACTTCCTTGGGATAACTGTTTACCAATGCACTAAATTTTTTAAATGGATGGCATAGCTTCCTATTGGTGTAAACAAGGGGATCCTAGGAATTTAAAATATACCATATGGTAAGTGGAAACTAAACTCCATGTTTATATCTATACTATGGCTATGTGTATTGGGATATTCCCCTCATGCTATGATGCATGTAAATAATACACAATTTATCCCTTCCTAAGAGTAGCTAAGTAGTTTTAAAAAAATTGTGTCACACTTTATAAAATAATAAAATAAAAATTGAAAACAAAGTGAACATTTTTTATGTATAGGATATATTAAAATTCAACCCAAGGTTGAAAGAAAGAGCTTCTACGTTAGTATTTATCTGAGATGAAAAGAAACCTTTTTCACTGTTGGATTACTCCAAGGTCAAAAAAATTGATTTTTTATGTTATAGATAAAATCCAAGGTTTATAAATGCATTATTTTAGTTTTATGAGTTTTTATTATTAAAATTAAACCCTAGGAAAAAATAAAGATAAATACAAGTAATGTTATATTTTAAAAGCACATTTACCAAAATGCTTACCCTTATAATTAATTATGAATGAAAATTAACTCTAAAGTAATATAAAATTTAAATATGATCTATAAGGTAAATAAGACAACTTACTATAAAAATATATCAATATAAAAAATTACAAAGTTACAAAATTATTAAAAATAGAAACTAGGGTTAAGGTTAGAGATCTCCTTGCAAACTGATTTATTCAAAACTATGTTATTCATTCACTAACTATGATTATTTCAGACTACTTATAAAACCCTAAAAAATAATGTCAATGTAAAATAGTGCCTAATTATATTATGGGATAAGTTTATGGTAACAAAATAGGTTCTTAATTCATTATAGTCTATTAGTGTGACTTTGTTTGTGTTGATTATGCACTGAATCTAAAATTTTGGATTAGTTCGAGTTAGATCGAATATTATCTAATTATATACAAACCTTCTTCAAATGAAAAAATAACCTAAAATTAAAAAAACCTAACATGAAAACGGACAAACAAAGATCAAAATCATATGGTTAAAATATAAGGAAGAGGGATATAGCCAAACTATGCTAAAAAAACCCCTTGTTGAATAAGTGTTACCTACATAGTCCAAATGAAACTTAGATTGATAAATTTCTCCCTTTGGGTAAGATCATATAAATGTAATTATAAAATTTAGTTAGAATTATTGGCAAAGGATGTCCTCAAATTTTAATAAAATAATGTTAAATTATACAATGACTGTGTTACTTTTTAAAAAGTATAGATCTCTTTGTTAGATAGATATATGGTTTTTTAAATTATTTTTGCAAGAGAGTGACAGGTAGAGTAACTAGCAATTTGAAGTGAGACTTGATTTGATATTATATGAAAATACTTGAATTTTTATGATAATTGATCTATTTTTATGCACATAAAATCCATTAGGAATCATGTCAATTTGAAAAAAAAGTTGTTAGAGCTCTATAAACAAGTCTACACTAGTGCGATAGTTTACAGTGTGTCGTGTCTACCTAGTTCACACTTGTCAAAAATGGAGAGAGGATTATGAAACTACAATGATAGTGGATTATCTGATAATTAAGGATTAATATGAATAAATTAGGGACATATCAAATATGTTCTATGTAATTTTAATAGTTTTAAGGATTTCATATAAATAAATGGTTATCAAAATAGTGAGTTATCTAAGAAAGGTAAAATATGTCAAGGACCAATAATGTCAATAATTTATTAATTAAATCTTTGTCTACAAGGTAACTATCTAAATAATAAGCCACATAATGAACCTCACCATGTGTAAATGACATGGGGGTGGTTAACTAGTTTTACCATAACCTAATTTACCATTGTGGTCAGCTAGACAAAATAACATTTTTTTAAATTTTAATATTAATTAATTAAAAAATTTCTTTATAAATTTTCTTTTTGTGGCCAAACAAAATTTAAACTAGAACTTTTCAAACAAAGATAAAAGTTTTATGCAATTGATTTCTGAGACCAAGAGACTCAGAGGTAGGGTAAATAAAAAGTGATCTCCCCTAAAATTGTCTTCCTCTTTTGTGAAAAAGAAGTTTTAGGACCTATAACTACATGATTCTCAAGTTTTACCACCTTTTTCATAAGTGTGTCATTTTAGACCTTTTTAAAATTGGTAGGATCCTAGAAGCCCTAGGACATTTGGACCCAAAAGGTAACCCAAATTATTTTTCTCTCTCTTTCCACATGAGTTAAAAACCAAAGTTGTAAATGAAAAATAAAATTTACTTCCTTTTTAAACTTGTTATTGTCTATTAATGGTTATTGTGGATCTTGAAGCTCCCAAAGATGTTTTTGGAATACATAGGATCCTAGAAATATCTAGATACTTTTCATTAGCATGGTTACATAAAACATAAAATGAATAATGTATGTATTTAATAGAAATTTAAAAATAAATAAAATGGAAAAGAAATACAAAAATCTTAGAATATCCATTAATGGTAGATATCCAAGGTTGAGGAAGGATAAGAGGTATGGATATGGGAAACTCATCTTAAAAATACTCCTTCCTCTTTTCCAATACATGATCTTGAAGCATAACAACTGATTTGAATCCTTTATTTTTCTCCATAAGTTTTTTTTATGATTTCCTTATCTTTGATTAAATTTGATGGTTGAGTTAGAAAGAATAAAATGACTAAAATGGAGTATTCCATCCTTAGGTAGATAATAAAGGACCCTTTGGGACCCATTTGAGGTCATATTAAGATCATACATCTTCCTTTATAATCACTTTTATAAAAAATTAAGTTAATTTGAAATTAGATTTAATTGAAACTTCATGCATAAACTGAGTCCTATGATTTGCTAAAATCACATGGGTTTTTATTTGAATCATATTGAGTGTTACAATAAATCATTCAAGACAATGGTTAATGAAACCAACATATATTTAGTCGTGTATCCATTATATATCTTGGGGTTTTGGAGCCTACTATGTTTTCTTATAAGGTTGTAGGATTGTTGAGAGTTTTTAGGCCAATAAGAGAAAGTAGGACCTGAAAGCTTGCATAACAACCATGCATCCACTTGTGCATTTTCACCCATGTCATTTAGACATGTCATTTAATTTTGACACTTTGTATGTCTCATGCCTAACTATGGTTAACCATTGGGAATTTTAGTTGGTATAATGTTCTTTATACATTCTAAAAAATGAATTGGTTTATTTTTGTGTAGTTTAGTCATGAAAATTTTGGGAATGACACTTATTATAGGTGAATAATCCTTAAAAATATATAAACACCACTAAAAATTATATTAATTAAGATCATATGATTTATATGATATAGTTTTCCCATTTTTATTAGTACACTATTATTTTTTTATTTTTGACATATGAACATGGATGTTTTCTTTAGGATCATCACTGTAAGTTAGGATGCTTATATATATTAAGAGACATGGTTTTTCATGCCCATATTTTTATTCTAGTAAACCAACTAATAATAATAACACCAAATTATCACACAACATATAAATTAAATTTTAGTATACTAAGCAAATGTACTACTCATTGAACTAATTGAGGTGTTGCATATTTGAGATTTAGATTGAAAAGGTGTAGATATAACCTACTATTTCTATAACTATGAATTTGAGCTATGTATTGAGGAGATAAAATTTTGACATATTGATTCAAGAGATAAAAATATAAGATACAAATTGAGGATATTTAAATTTGGCCTACTTATTGAGGAGCTATGAATCTAAGTTGTAGATTGATAACCTATGGATTTATCCTAATGATTAAGGAGATATTAAATGAGGACATGTGGATCTAATATACTAATTTAGAAGTTACATATTAATTAATTGTGGATCTAAATTATAGATGATCCAAATATTATAAGTATGATATTAGTAGGAGTGAGAATTTGAGGGAAATGAGAATTTCATAATGGACATTTCAACCTTGGGAGGATGATATACTAGGGTAGAATCCCAAGGTTTATTCATACCCATATTATATAATTGCATAATTAATAACTAAATATCATGAATAGAGAGGAATTTTTTATTTTGGGGATGATTTTTTTGATAATGATGTTGCTATGAATGAAATTTTACACTCAAAGAATTTTTCACCTTCGCTTTGTTCCATAGCTAGTCCTAAGAAAGGGTAAATATAACCCTTAATGGGAAAAAGTAAAGAACAAATATAGAATAGGAATAATTATTGGGATTAGAAAATGGATATGAACCTTCTATGTAATATATTAAGGACATACTTGAAAGTCAAATTCTTCTTCAGTTTTCTCTTTGAATAAATCAAAGGTAGATATTCCTTTTAAGGTTAATACTATTAAAGGATGAGGATGCAATATTTTATATCTATTTGTTAATTATGATAATAAATATGGTGATAAAATTACATTGGATATTATTTCTCTATTTTATTAGGAGTATATTTAGATGATCAAGTAAAAATATAGTTTTTAATGGGATGATATTATAAACAAGTTTAAAATATGTAAAAAGTAAAACAATTTAAATAACCAAGGATATGAAAGTTTTTATGTTAATGATGATGATAATGATGATGTTATCTTTGATGGTTGTATTAAAATAAAGAGCTCAATATTTATAGATTTATTGATGATTCATTGGTACCCTCTATTCATAGTGAGTTTTTGATGAATCCTCCTAAGAGTATGTAAAATGGTTCTCATAAATATAATCAAGTTTACTTTGAAGATGATCAAAACATATCTATTTATATTTCTAAGGTAAATACCATCAATCAACTTTTACATTTATGTCTTGATGATTGTTCTAAGCCAAAATCATGTTTTTTTATAATATCACCTCAATTGGAATAGTTAAAGGGAATCTTTGGAAAGGGTTTAGCTTTAAATAATGTATGAAAAAAATTTAATGGGGGTATATTATAAATTCATTTATTTTATTCAAAATGATTATTTCATGATCTCTTCTCATAATTCTGAGGACAATTTTTTTATACAATTTTTTTGGTACTTATACTCTTGTAACACAAAAAAAATGGGAAGTGGATTTTATAAGGAATTTAGATCTTCATGACAAAGAGTGATGGATTAAGTTATATTAAACTCCCATAAATACTATAATTTTAATGTTTTGAATATAATTAGACTTTTTTTAGGACAATTCCCTTCAATTGATCTATATCATTTAAAATTACATGTCTATGATATGTTAGAATTAATATTGTAGTGGTTACCCAAGATCTTAAGCCATATTTGATATTAATTCATTTTGGTGGACAAACCTTTTTATAAAATATTTATTATGATCACCCAATTGTAAGGAAATGATTTATTTATTCATCTACATAAAACTTCACCATGTTTTATGGGAGAATAAATGGTTTTGTTTAGGTTTGGAGGGTAAAAAAGGTTAATAAAATTAAGGATGATACTCCTAAATGTTTTTAATGTAAGGAGGATATGGAATAAGAAAGAAATTATTGAGGACCAAAGTGGTAAATTCATATAATTAATTAGATAAAAACATAGGAATATGATTCCCCATTATGTATAACCCACCTATTAATTGCATAAATAATTGAGTTTGGTCCTCTTAACCCTTAATTAACTTATCAAGATTTAACCTAGAACCAAGATAAGAACAAATATACTTTATATTTTGGTCTCCAATTCTTTTACATACCCTAAAATTAGGAAAATTGTTAAAAGTATTCAATATCTAAATGCCACATGTTTTTCTCCCTATATTTATTTTCATTTGTTATGATTCTCACATAGGTGTGTCAAATGTTTCATTAAATAACCTTATATTTTATTAGTAGATGAAGTCATTTTAAGTGAGGTATCTTACATGAATACTAATATTTCATTTTGACTCAATAATGTTATCATGTGTATTTGAGATATACTAAATCCTATAGGCATTTTTATACTTTTATAATGATTTTCTTAATATTTGTTTCATATCTCCTACATGTGTTTTCTATCTCCTTTAATCCTGAATTATTATTTATTTACTTGGTTAATTATTTTATCTACCACATCCTATTTTTTATGAGGGTGGGGAGGAATTGACATGATTTTAACCTACAAAACATAATGATCTTAATGAAAATATTGATTCTATTACTACTTTTAGGGATGTTGGGTTGCTTAGTTCTTCATGAAGTTTTTAAATCATCATGATATTACTGCTAATGAAATTTATCATGGATGGAAATTTTATACACATAATATTTTCAAACTTTATACATTACTAATGTTTTATATATTTTAGAAACCCATCGAGTCTCAATATCTCTAAGTGAACACCCTAATGGGTGCACTAGGAAAGGGGTAGGAAGACCATTAGTGCTTCATATGATTTTTATCCATTTTTACCACTTTTTATATACACACTTGTCTCCTAAATCCATTCCCATAAGATTTACCTCCTATTTTTCACCCTCCTCTAATATTTTACCACCTTCATTATCCCTTTGTTAACTTAAACCCCTTTTTGATAGTCTAAATTATATAGTTGGCCCCATCAAACTTGTAATGTTATTGATAAAACTTATTACGGTCTAGGATGACCCTTGGCTAACCTAAACTATGACCTAGTTTTTTTTTGTCAATTACAATATTAGGTTGACTGGGTCAACCTTTGTCAGCCTAAACTTTATAAGGGTTTAGGTTTAGATCCACCTATATAAATACATTCATTTCACCATTTCTAAGGGAAGAGAAGAAGAATTAAGATATATTGTTAATCTGTTTATCCACCAGTCTAATTTAGGAGTAAGCTTAGGGTTTCATACTTTCTTTGGAGATACAAATCTTATCTTATGGATAAGTCTTTTGGATGAATTTATAGGTTGTGTATCCTAGAGTTTATTTATCCTTATCATCCTTACATACCATAACAACATATTGAAAAACACCTTGGCCAATGGAGGGATTGAGGCATAGTGGGTTCATATTGAAAGGTAAGTATTCCTAACTTTTTTCCTCCCTTATAAGAGTAGATAGATATACATTTTCAATTCTCTTCCTTGCATTAGGTTTCTATAAACATTGACATGGGTATATGTCTTCTATGCATGCTTAATTTTAATGTTTACTACCACACTTTATGACACAAGATTTGGTGAGAACTAGATTAGACTTTTACTTTACTTATTATTAGTTTAATGAATATGAAAATATAGGAATTAGTTAGGGTTATTGCATATTTTTCTTGATTTAAGAATTTGGAACCCTCCCTAGTCATATTATTGTGGGAAGAGATCACTTGGATAGGTCTATAAGATACACCTTGTTTATGACCCTAATTTTCTAATGTATTCCCAATCAAAAGTGTAAGTAGGATTTATCTTATCTGAGCTAGGATTGATTTATAGATATGCTACATTTCCCATTACATACAGTTCGGTGAACCCAACATAAATCTAACCCTTACTAGTTTTCTTTCATGCTTTAATTTATATCATATTATTATTTTTCTATATTTGTGATACTGTATCAAACCAGTCGGTATAGTTATAATTTTTTATGCACAAGTTCAACACAATTGCATCAAAATGATTATGTTATATTTGTGTAGGTCTTAATCGAATATAAGTTATAGGATCAAACAATTTGACATATTACTCTTCTTTAGATAAAGATAAGTATACAAGGTTGAATAGGTTGACTTTGTCATCATATTCTCTCTACCAAAATTGAGATCAACAAACTAATTTAAACAAGTTGACTTATTCATCTTATTCTTTCTTCTAGCATCCAGATCAACAAAATAGGTCAAACAAGTCAACTTAGTCATCTTATTCTTCTTCATCACATAGGCTTTTATAAAACTAGGTAGAACCAATTGACTTAGTTTTTAGAATTTGAAAGTAGCATTCAAGGAACTTTAGCAGAAAATTTGAAATCCTAATAATATTCCAACCCACCAAGGTTCCTATCTTTCTCTCCTAATCACTTCACTAAGTCATTTCAGTTCTATTTTATGCAAGTTAGCAGTCTTCAAAATTGAAACCCTATAACAAACTAAGTCAACCTAGTCAAATTTTTTAGCCTATCTTCTATCTAAAAGACTTATTCGACCCATTTGACTTTATTCTTAAAGACTTTTGATTTCATAGAATAGTACTGACCTATTTGAATCTTTTGTATAATATTTGCATATAATTTCATATAAACCAAATCTGTACTATTTTAAATTTGGGAATTAACAACTATTTTCTAGTAATTAATTCACACTTTCATTTTCAATTATTTGCATGCTTATAGTATCTCAGATAGTATAAATAGGTGGTTTTTAAAATTAATATTTATTTACACTATTTTGATTTTTTTCACACACTACCAAATCACACAATATTTAAAATGCATTAAAAACTTATCTTTCCAAGGACTACCTACTTAGATTTCATCAGCAAAGGGGAATCTGACATGGTTTTTTGGCCAAGTATAAATACATGGTTAATGGTATATATTGGAAAATCACCTAACACCCTTATTATTAAGGGATTATGAAATGAGGGGGTAGGTCCCAATACCAAGCCAATAGCATTTCCAACACAGATCCCTTTCAACTTAGAATGTCCTAAAACCATCCATAGATTGATCTATAGTTCCCTATTTTCATCAAACTTTCCCATCACATATAAAAAAATACTTTTTAATAATCTAAATAACACTTAGGGTGACCACTTAGAATTTACTTTTTAGTTGATTACTTACTCTCTAATCATTATGTGTTGTATTGCAAAAACATGTGGTGGTTAGGATTAGTGTAAGGTTTTGTGTTGTGTACCCCAATTATATCACTCACATTAATCCAATTATTATGTGTTTGATTCCATTTATTAATTCAATTATTTTGGAAAAAAAATTCCCTAATTTAGCACAATATAATTTAGTATAGTATTTTATAGATTGTGTTTTCCTTTGTTAGTAGTACATTGTTGACTTATATGACTATGTATCCCTTTTTTCCTACTTTCTATCTTACTCTATAATACAGATTCAACTTGTAAGACTCTATATCCTTTTTTCCAATTAGGTTATAGTACTAATTCGACTAGATCAGCCATGTATCCTTATTAGCTTAATTTCATACCCTGACTACAGTACATAGTCAACTTGGTCAAATTTTTACCCTTATCTACCTTTCAGATTACATAACACAATCAACTTATTCAACTCTATATCATTTTTGACTCTTTACCTTTGCATCATATTAGTCTTATTTAATCTTTCTCCCTCATCATTATATTCCTATTTGATGACAAAATAGAGTTTAACTAAATAAATATGATGAGATTTACCAACACCAATAGTTTCTCCCATAATAAACTTTTAGCTCCTACCCTCGATGAAATTAATGTGCATGTAACCACTAATACTAAAAATTATGGGACCCCTCCTCATTCCTCTTTAGTTTTTAACCCTCTTTTCTCCTTACAAAATTAACCTGAATTAGAGTATACTCTACAAATACTCTTCATCAATGAGTTTACTCAACATTGAGGAAGATTTCCTTCTACTATTTACCATCTTATGATAAGTGGTCAAACCAAGGATCCACATTCACCTTTTCCCACATTCTCACATAAATTTGGGGACACTATTTTATTTGATTCTCAATCTCTTCCCTCTCTTTTGACACCTTCTCATATAATGGCATCTTCCTCTTTGATTTCTTCCACCTCCATGCCTATTATCTCTACTAACATGGTATATTCTACATATAATGGGCTCTTATAATACCCACTTTTCTCAATTCTTCCACTAGCGTATCATTTGATATCCACAGTAATCATGGCTCTAGTGTTACTTCTTCTTATCCCTCTACTAGTGCATATTTTTCTACAAAAGGAAATAATACTATTACCACCTCACTTACTAAATTTTTATCTCAAGCCAATAATAACATGCATGTTATGACTCATAGTGGTATCCGAGTCACTCATACCAATGCCAGTGCTTCACACAATGCAGATAACACCATTCACACCCATCAACTTCTATTACAAAATCTTAATCAAATAAATGATTTACAAGCCAATAATGCCAACCAAATGATGAAAATTCAAAATCATCTTATCCATCTCCAAAAGCACCATTAACAAGATTTATGAGGAATACATAACCAAAATGCCCCCCACATTCCCTTCAGTATTCCCATGGTAATATTATCATTCAACCTCTTCTTATTAAAAAAAATCAAGAATCTTTAAAATGAACCTCTTACACCTCAAATTGCTAACATCGATATAAGAGGTATCACCCATACCATTAGTTACAATGGGTCAACTGATCCTACTCTCCACTTAAAAATATTTGAAAATCTATATAAAGATTGGGTCAAGTTAAATACTTTTGTTTCTAGCATACTATTAGTAAAAACTCTTTCTATAGAATCTTTAGACTGGTATAACCAACTAAAATCTCATTTTATCAGTAGTTTGGAAGATTTAGTCAATGCTCTAGTTGAAGAGTTTAAAAATCGTGATCTCCCTAAAAATACTTTGCCCATTTTATTAATTGTAAGCAAATTGAGATAAAAACTAGACAAGATTTTATCAAATGATGGAAAACCTTGTATAAAAAGTGTGAACACAATATGTTAGATGATAACCTCTTTTATTTATTGACCAATACTCTTTATCCTAAGTTACAATATCATATCTATACTCTCCATGAAATTTGAAAGAGGCTATTGACCAAGCCAAGCACCAATATTTCCTTAAACATTAATTCAAGCCATCCAAACCTTCTATGAGTGCTTTCATATTAATAAAAAATAAAAATAAATCATGCTACTAATAATTGTGTAACTAATTCTTATGATATCATTCATACTATTCAAGCTATTATTCCCAACCAGGCTCTAGAATAAGCTTCCCCTCGCAACCACATCACTAATTCTCATTTATCTTCAACAAATAACATCAATGTTCATAAACATTTATCCTTAGTATAATTATAAAAGTGTCTACCAAGAATTCTTCCATGATATATTGATCCCACTCATCCCATGAAATCCTGGTATGATCCCAATAAATTTTCTTGGTTTCATGCTAGTTAAGGTCACTATCATGAAACTTGTAGGCAATTACATAAATTGGCTATGGATTTCCTTCTTGGTCCCAATTTTTACCATGATTATATTATTATTAAATGTAAACAAGCCTATGACATTTCCTTCAAAGCCCATGAAACACAAATTAAATCTCAAGATTTAAACTAGGCTAATTCTCATTTGGCCATTTACAAAGATATTCTTTTGAATCACCAAGACAACAATGATAAGCCTACTCCTTATACCAATAATTTTTATAGTATTATAGACCCATATATTGAAGATAATGTGGTCAATATGACTAATATGTGAAGGATAGTTGACCTCATTGATCTTCATCCCATCCACACTCCTCCATCATCTCATACTTTTTCATACTATCCAAGATTCTTCCCTAACTCATTTAAAATAGTTATGGAAATATAATCTTATATATTTTGATGAGATAAATCCAACACCTCCCTTGGATAAAACTTCTCATACCATTTTTACCAATCCTCCAACCTCTTTACCCATCACCAATGATACTCAAATTTCTATTAACACTTCTTCTAAATTATCTTAAACTAAACCTGCATCAACTACCCCATCTTTTCAAGGAAATAAACAAATTTGTACTCCCATTAAACCTCCTACATCTTCTCAACATAAATTCACATGAACTTTGGCTCCTCCTTATAAGGACCTCCTTCAACACTATGCACCTATTATTAACTGATGAGGCCAAGATATGCCTGACAAATGTATAATAAATGACCTCATCTTACTCTTTCTTTCTATTAAGTTTGATTGCATTTTGTAACTTTTATGTTGACCTAAGATGAGTTAGGATGTAATTATCCATCTTTTATTGATTTTGATTATAACATTTAAAAACCCCTGTAATTCCTAACAAGTGTGTTGGAAAATTCAAGTTTTGCAATAAAATAGGCCATTATTAGGCTAAAGAACAAATATGAAGTGGATTTCATGTTTTAGAAGCATTAGAATCAATTTAGCTTAGTTCTGGAACTCCACCATACTATTTCAAGTTGTCATATTTTTAGACTTAACTATGAAACTCTATATTTAGCCCCAAAATCATTTGAATTAGCTCTAGTACTCTTGCAGATAAGCTCCAAAACTTTCATGGCTAGATATAGAACTAATAAGGATCTATTCCAAAATGGATAGTGATCTATCAAGTCAATGATCCCATTAAATCAAGAACAGATTCCTAATTTCTATATTTGCAGATCTAAGACATTTACCACATAGCTGGACATCCAGCGACATCTTGATTTAACATCTATTCTGGGTATGATTCAGTTCCATCATATCTATGAAATAGTTACAACCATCAAAGCATCTATATATAAAGACCTGGGAATTTAGGAAGATAGAGAAGATCATTGAAGAATAGAAATAAAAAGGATAGATTAGTACATTTTGTAATATAGAATATTTTATCAATGAAATAACCATTTTTATTTTGAAAGCAAATTAAATTGTTCAATCCTGTATTTAGGTGGAGTAAGGGCCCACTCCTCTAAAGAACTAGGATCTTCATTTTTGGTCAGTTTTTATATTTTATTCAATCAAATAGGTAACTCTATTAAATTTATAAATGCTTCCAACTCCTTAAAGTTAAAATTTGTTGTAAATTTCTTCTTGCAGGCATTTTAGATTAAATTCTCATTTCTTTGCAATCATTTTCCTAATCTATTTTATTTTACAAAAGTGTGTTTATTTCTAGAAAAATTATTTTTGCAAACGTGTGTTTACTTCTAGCAAATTCATTTCTACAAATGTGTGTTTACTTCTAGCAAATTCATTTCTACAAAAGTGTGTTTACTTCTAGCAAATTCATTTCTACAAATGTGTGTTTACTTTCAGCAATTTTCATCATTTGATTCTAATAAGGTTTTGACCAAGAAGTCCTTAAGACATTAAAAATCCCCAAAAAACAAAAGAAGAAAAAAAATACAAATACGTACAATCAATTACTAAATCACTATGATTCCTCTTGTTGCATATAGCTTTAGACACAGTCCTAGTTAAATATGACATCAATAGAAAGTTGATTATATGTAGGTAATAATGATACCAAACATTTTTGGCACCATTGCCGAGGACTCACTAGTTAGACTTTTCTAATTAGGTATCAACAAGAGCACCAATCATTCATTTAGTAATTAAAGAAAATTTCCCTAATTTATGAGTAGACCACAAGACTCTACGGGTAGATTTCTCCCCAAAATATTTGAACAAGAATTTCCATCATCCTCTAGTTATAGTAAGGACGTTGAGCAAGAATTGGAGGCACCATTATCTCCTACAAGACGAGAAGCAAAATTGCCATTTTTGGAATTTTTGAATCAGTCACCAAAACCAAGTAGAACCTTAGGGAGAAGGATTATTCTCAAGATCCATTGAGGGAAAGTTTTGATTCTCAATTGAGTAGTCAACCTCCTACTCCTGACTTTTCACCATCTCCAAAATAGACTGCATACCACATTGATTGGGATAAGGGACTAGAAAATACCAAAGAGATGGCACAAGAAGCTAGAAGAGAACCTGAGAGAAATTTTACCTATCCCATTCAGATTGACGATGATGAAACCACTATGAAAAACATCTCACCTGCACACTTGACCACATTTAGAGGAATGTCATCTGAGGATCCTTACCAATTTCTATTTGAGTTTAAAGTACTATGTCAGACTTATGATTATAAGACAGATAATCAAAAACTAAAGTTGTTTCCATCTACTCTGAAGGATGTAGCAATGAGGTGGTTTATGGGATTAGCATCTAATTCTATTACCAATTGGGAATAAATGGAAACTATCTTCCTAGACAAATATCAAGATTATTGTGGAGGAAGAAATTGAAAGGAAGAATTTTTCAAAATCAAACAGGAAGAAGATGAAAATATGGAAGATTATTTAGATAGATTCCTCTTTGTGAGTAAAAGATGTGGATTTGTACTTCAAGAAGATTTAAATAAATCCATTTTTCTCAAAGGTCTAGATGATGAATCTAGGGAAATACTTTATTTAATTGGCAGAGGAAACATTGCTCAATTAAGAATGGATGAAATCATATAAATTTGTAAAAACTATTCAAGGATAAGGGGTGGACCTAGAAAGGGGAAATGGTTAAAAATTTGAGTCTAGATATGAACAAATTGATGGATGAATTGGAAAACTTTAAAATAGACATATTATTTCAATTAACCTCGACCATGGATGGATTGAAAGCTAAAGTAAATGCCCAACTTGAACCATTAGCCATGTATTGTCCTAGATGCAGGAAGAAGCATGTAATAAGGGAATGTCCATTGGATAAAACATAAGTATGTTTTGTCTGTGAATCTAAATAACATGATACTCACACTTGTTCTCTTCTTCCACTCATAAAAAATAGCTCAAATAAACCAATACATCATCCACCATAGAAGAATTGAATTTTGTTCAGAGACAACCCAGCCAAGGACAATTTATGCCAAGACCAGCTCCTAATCCTTGGATGATGCCATGCGCAACTCAAATAGTACCACAAAGTTAGGGATAGCCACCTTGGGCCCCTTAACCCACATGGCATCCTCAAGATTGGGAAAGTCAATCTTGGTATACTCAAGGACATCAATAACCTTGGGTTGGTCAAGGAAATCCTTATGCTTGGCCACAACCTAGATGGGGCCCTAGTAATTGTGTAAGGGAAAACATATCCAAATCAAAACCAACAAGCCATAATGGGACCTCTAGCACAAAATCTATAGGTTGAAAATATAATCTAAACACAAATGCTAGCACAACTAGTAGCAAAACTAAGAAACAAATAAACAACTCCTGTATACGAAATAGAACTAGCAAAATTAGTTGATTTAAATACAATGGATTGTAAACAAATTCAAACTAGATCTAGAAAAATAGTTAGCAGTCCACTTGTTATAATCACTGAGATGATAGAAGAAGCTAAAACCCCTAGCATAGTTACACTTAAGGAAGATGACAAAGAAAAAGATAAGGAACTAGAAAGAACTTCTACTGAGATTCCATTTCTAGAAAGACTTAAAGAAATCATAAAACTTAAGGAATCTAAATTGGTGTAGGAAATAAGAAGTTTGAATATTGAAATACCATTTTTATAAGCAATTAATGATATTCTAGAGTTGAACAAGTTAATCAAACTATTATGTTTTTAAAAACCTAGAAGAAAGAAGCAGTACCCCAAGACTATTTAGGTAGATGGGAAACTTGTTGATTTATTAGCAAGAAAACTCCTACTACCCAAATATGGAGATCTTAGAAGCCATGTTATTTCTATTTCTATAGGGAATAAGGATATACATAACATTTTGATTGATTTGGGCATAGCTATCAATGTAATGATAGTGGACAATTTGAAAACATTACCATGACTAGGCATACAATCTACTAATACTATATTACAGATGGCAGATGAGGCTATAGGAAAACCAAAAGGAGTTATTGAAGATGTGGTAGTAATGGTGGAATCATGGGAATATCTAGTCAACTTTCTTATCTTACAACCAAAAGGTAAAACACTTGGTTATCCCATTATTTTGGGGAGACCATGGTTAGCTACAGTTGTTTCCTTAATTGATTACAGGTCAGGTGATATGACTATTTCAAATGGTAAGAATTTTAAGAAAATTTCATTATATCCATCTGCACGACCTTTCATTAATAATCAAGTGAAATTATGGGTTGATAATCCTGATATTAATGAGCAAAATATGTCTTCTTTGGCTATGATAACATTACAAGATCATGTACGATAAATAGATGATATGGTTAATCCTGCATTAAATGAACATCAATCGTCATTGGAGTAAACAAGATTAATTCTAGAACATGCCAAATCTATTATAAAACCATCACAGTTAGTTTTAAAACCACACCAATCCTCTACAAATGAAGATAATTTCAATCTGGAGGAATGCAATTTCTCTTGGGGAGAGGAAGGATCTGTAGCTTCAGCTTTACAGATATCAAGAGATGATGAAGAATTTTTGGACAAATGAGAAATTTGACCTATAACAAGATAAGTATAATAACTCTTCATGTTGTCCTTTGTCCAACATTCTGTCTCAAGGAACTTTCAGAGATGTTGCTACATATCATATGTTGTTACCACATGCATGTCCACTAAACACCTTAATGGAACCCCTTCAACAAGTCAGTTCATCATATCCTAGAACCAAACATGTTGAGATTCAACCAGGAATTTTTTTGAATATTAATAGCTAGTTAATGAATGATGAAGATGTCAAACTATTTGAATTTTTGAAGGATCATACTAAAGCTTTTACTTGGGACTATAGAGATATGAAGGGAATTCATCCAAGTATCTACACCCATCACATTTATAAAAACATTAGACTAGTTAGGTAACCTAAGAGAAGGATTAATCCAACCTTAAGGGATATAGTCAAATAAGAAATTGAAAAACTATTACAAGTAGGTTTTATCTACCCTATCTCAGATAACCAGTGGGTGTCTCCTCTTGTAATTGTCCCTAAAAAGAATGGAAAATGGAGAATTTGTGTTGAGTATAGGGAACTGAACAAAGCCACCCTAAGAGATTATTTTGCCCTGCCATTCATAGATCAAGTCTTAGACAACCTTTTAGGTAAACAATACTTTTCCTTCTTGGATGGATTTAGTGGATACAATCAAATCAGAGTTGTTGCTAAGGATTGGGACAAAACTACATTTACTTGTCCATGGGGTACCTTTGCTTACAGGGTATTTCCATTTGGACTATGTAATGCTCCAACAACCTTTTAAAGAGTTGTATTAGCAATTTTTGTAGACCTAACAAATGACTATGTGGAGGTATACATGAATGACTTTACTATGTATGGAGATACATTTGATGATGCCTTAAAAAATTTGGATAGATTATTAACAAGATGTGAACAACATCACTTTTCTCTTAGTCATGAGAAATGGTTGATAATGGTTGATGAAGGGATTGTATTAAGACACCATATTTCAAAAAGAGGAATTCAGGTTGACCAAAACAAAATCAAGATTATTACAGATTTGCCTATTCCTTAAACTCCCATAGATATGAAGTCATTTTAAGGCATGCCGAATACTATAGGCACTTTATTAAGGATTTGAGTAAAATCACTAACTCCATGTTTAAGTTGCTTACCAAAGACTCTAAATTTCTTTGGGATGAACAGTGTCAACATGCTTTTGAAGAAATTAAAAAGAAATTAGTAACTTCCCCAATATTGCAAGGACCTAATTGGGAGAAACCTTTTCACATCCAAACTTATGCCTCAAATACCTTAATTGGTGCAGTTTTGGGACAGAAAGATGAAGAAGAGCATGTTATTTACTACCTAAGTAAAAATATTGCTCCCACTGAAAGAAATTACACTACCACTGAAAAAGAATTTTTGGCTGTGATCTATGCAATCAATAAATTTAGACATTACATTATAGGGTGTAAAATATTTGTACATACAGATCTCTCAACAATTAAATATTTAATGAACAAACTAGTTGTTGGAGGTAGAATAATTAGATGGTTATTACTTCTACAAGAATTTGTTATTACCATTGTGGACAATCTAGGTAAATCTAATGTGGTAGCTAATTTCTTGTTAAGATTGACCACTGCAGGGGAGCAGGATCCAGTCAAGGACAACTTTCTAGATGAACAATTATTTATTATTTCAACTAATACACCATGGTTTGATGACATGGAAAATTATCTTGCAATAGTGAATTTTCCTCTTTCTTTCACTAAAAAATAAATAAATAAGTTAATCAAAACTAGTGCATAGTTTAAATAGTTAAATGGAATGCTATTTAAATGTGGTCCTAATTTGGTTTTACACAAGTGTGTGAGAGAAGATGAAATCTTTGACATCCTCCAGGCATGTCATGATGAACCAAGTGGAGGACACTATTTAGTGAAAAGAATATCTCACAAGATACTTGGCATTGGTTACTATTGGCCATCTCTATATAAATATGTGAAGAGATATATTAGGCAGTGTGATCCTTGTAAAAGGATGGGACAATCAACCATTACCAATGAAATGCCTCTACAACCACAAGTAGTGATTGAACCATTTGAGAGATGGGGATTGGATTTTTTTGTACCCTTTAATCCTCCTTCACAAGGAAAAGAGCACATTCTTGTGTGTACTGGTTATGTAACAAAATGGGTAGAAGTGCAGGCTTTAACATTCTTTATTTATTTATTGAAAATGGTTAAAATTGACATCCTTTCTTCACTTGACATACTCACCATTTTGTTAATTTTTAGTCTATATAGAAGAATTCACTTTTATGAAAGTCATCCTAAGAATATTCATAACATAATTTATACATCCTTAATATTTTTATAGGAACCTATCAAAATATTTCTAGTATTCTTTATCATTTCAGGATAAGACTACACTAGGTCAAATAAGGTTACAATCCAACCTTCTCCTCTAGTGTAACCTTGGAATACACACCTCAATGGTATATTTTTAAGTTTTATAAATTGAACTTGACCACTCCCACACATTTTTTTCTAAAAAAATTAAATATTTTATTACATAATAACATCAAGACTTCTCCAAATACATATGGTGATCACTTGGAAATTCTACTACATAGTGAAAAAAGTTAAATTATTATTTGTAAATTCATATTTTGTATATTCTAATAGTAATAGGCCATGTTTGAATACAATTTATTAGAAAATAAATGGAATTAATTGTCAAGCATTTCAATAAATCTTCTAGTTTCATTCATATAATTTCACAATCATAGATCACACATTCACCCTAGGAGGGATAACTACATCAGCCTGAGGACCATTTTGGATATGTAGGAAAAACTAATCTTATGTGGATTTTTATGAGGGTAGCTCAGATATTTAACTAACCCTATTCCACCCTTTGGAATTTTATTTATAATTGAATAATTATGAAATAAAAATGGTTTATGTTATACAAGTATCCATGCAACAAATCAACACATATATAAAAGTAGTAAATCCTCACACATAGGGGGAATAAACTCATTTGAAAAATTAAACATAGAGTAATAAAAAATGAGGCCATAGTTAATATATAAGGTGATATTGTGACCCTATCCTCCTAGCCTAACCTTTTCCTAGTGTTATTTAAATTCTTTAATTTGATTATGACATAATTTAATGGAATTCTCGTGAAGTTTTTGATCATAATCAACATAAGATTTATTTGATGAAGGTTTGGACATATATTGAGAAATTTAGTATTTTATCTAATTTTCAATTCTTTAAATTATATATTTTATTTCTAGATCTGTATATTTCATCTATATAAATTTCAAAATTTTGGATTTTATAGTTTTATACATTTTATTCAAAATAAGTTAAAAAATGCATTACAATACTATAGGGAGATAGACTGTGGGAAGTTAAACTACATATGTAATCTATTTACCATTGCTTTTTATTAGGGTGTTCATTTTTTTTACTTTTTTTTCTATTCTTTATTGATGAATTTAACTTTTTTTTAATATATAATAGTATAAATTTGTATTCTATTTATTTTTAATTCCAAACTATTCCATTTTTCCATTGGCCCTTCGAAGTTACCGAAGATTTATGGGGTATGTTTTGGCCTTCATTAATAAATTTTCACTTCTAAGACTCATATTTTTAGAAGCTAAATTTATGAAGGGGTGTTTGACAAATTTTGGATTTCATATATGTTTAAGTAATACTATAAAATTTATATATGTGTTATGGAGGATATTCTTTGAATATTGTTGACTTTTGAGTGTACTTTGACCCTTTTGAATGCATTAGTTGAAATGATAGTAAATGAACTGTAATATCGATATGGTTACCATGTGACCTATAAGAGATTATTTTTTATTTTTTAAAGGATGTTTATAGGTGAGGAATACTTGAGGGGAAAGTATTTCAAGAGGATGGAATGTTTCAGTTATGTAATTTTTTGATGTATTTATATGAGATCCATTCACTTATGATGAACTTGTTTTATCATTATTTTCATCCATCCTTAGTGGGTTAATCCTTAGCTATTTTTTTTATTTCAATAATTTATCTTTATTTATTTGGTTATTTTGATATTAGATTTTTATGTAAGAAGCTTAATGTAAGTATGGATATGTTCTTTCAACTTATGGAAATAAGGTAGGATCTTGGTGATTAAATCCTCCCATGTATAGATTAATTTAGTTAATTTTTTAAAATTCTATTCTTCCTCTATTTTAAATTTTTTTATGTTTGTTTTGATGCCATTATTTTGTCTCATGGCCTTCTTAATTGTTGAATAATTTAAGATTTTTAACAATTTGTTGTATTACTATTTTTAAGGTGTTTTCAAAGTGTGTTAAAATCCATTTTTCATGATTACATTTAATGATTTTTTTATATAGTGACAAGGTCCTTCTACTAATTAGATCCACTCTTTTTTTGTATGTTTGAATCATATTATATAACATGATGTTGAAATGTATGTCTTGACTAAATTAAATGAACCCGAGTATGGAAATGAAATTGAAATTATTTATTATTCCTAATCAAGGAGAGTTTTTTCTTATTTATATCCCTTATGTTTAATATCCTTGAAAATGCTTCCCCGTTATGTGTTATTTTGATAAGAAAGTGGTTTTGTTATTATGTGTGTACTTTTTTTTACCCTACACCATTTACTTGGGTTAATACATTTTTATTTCCTTGTTAAACTTGTGGCAGTGCATCTTTGGGTTAAGATTTGTTGGATCAAAGTGTCTAGGGCATTTTATAATGATGGAAAATGGATGGGAGGTGAACCCCTCCTCAATTTGGTTTTATAGTTTACATTAAAAAAGGATTTGGAGATTATTTGTAAGTTTATTCTCATTAATTTTTATATAATTTTAGTTGGTTTTTGGGAACCATGAAAAAAATTATTTATTTCAATTTTGGAGTGTAGATAAAGGGGAAAAAAATGTAAAATAAATTCATATTACAAGCAATGTAACATATCTTCATGCACCCTTGTTGAAATAAGCTTAAATGGAAAAATATGGACTATAATATCTCAATACGTTTTTTTAATTATAAATTTTATTTATAAAATATTATCTTTTTGGATATAATATAATAGTGTACTATATATTACCCTTTTTCACTTTCAGTTATGAAATCACTTGCAAACCATTAGGCCCTTAAGGGAAACTTTAATCTATATAATTTTAGATATATTTTAAACTTGCATAAATATTAAAAATCTAATATTAATGTGGAATATAGTCCACCAAGTATCCACAACATTTTGTAAAATAATTTTAGGAGACACAATTTAAAAGTTCTCCATTATTTAGTAAAAATGACTTTCCAAACCTTATTACTTAATTAAAATGGGCATTTTAAAAATAATTATTAGACATGTTTAATAAGGCATATTTTTAACTTAAAATTTTTATATAACAATATAAATTTTTTTGAACCTTTCAATTTTTGTTTCATAATATATGGAGCAACAAGTTTCTTGTTATGAATTTTCAAAACTCAGTATTATTTAGTATGCCCTTTCTCCTATAGGACAATACCCTTTATATAGGCTAGCTAGTAATAAATTTGGAGTTAATACATATGAATTCATATCTTATGGTTCAAGTCCCTAATGTTTCAATGTTTGGTTTATGTGGAGGTGTAATTCATACCCACTTCAATCTTCCATGGCAATCTAAGCCATTTAGATTGGGTGGTAAAAGGTGGTTGACCATAGATTCCCAAAAATGTTGTAAATCATCCTTATTAAATATATTAATCACTTATTTTGGTTTTTATATATTTTATTATTATATATTTTTTTATATTTTTTTCACATAGATTGAATGCCTTAACATTTATGTCTCTTGTATAAATTTTTTATAAGCCATAACTTTCTACCAATACATATATATGTTTTGATACAATCGATTAAGTTAGATATAAGGTTTTGGAGTGGGATAACCCATAATATACTTATTTATGTGTGTATTATTCATACCATACGAATCTTACAAGTGACCTCTAACATTTTAGGGTCAATGAAAATATTCACTCTAAGGCATGAGTTATGGGGTATTCAATTTTTTAAATAACCTAGTATTATAATAATGGTGAGAAATGGGTTATTTACCTCAAAGGGTTTGGATATATGAAGTCTAAAAGAAATCAAAATTATACTTGGGATATCTAGGTGGATTTTAACCTAATGTGGGTTGGATAAAAAATTATAAAAAGAGAGAAAGGTTAGGTGGGAAGTAGGGTATGTGAACAAAATATTTATGAAACCCTTTCAAAATATATCCTACACTATGGGTTGGACAAGTATTAGGAATCTAATTACTGGTACAAGTTGTTATAAACATACAAAAATCAAAAACATAGTTAGGAGTCTAAGGAAATAAATATAATAAACTACATTATTCATAACTAAAGGTTATTGATAATGTAAGATTATAATTGCACATATTCAAAGGGAGATTATGATTAGTAAATATAAATGAATCACTAAAATTAAAACACATTTACAAAACTCAAAGATCAACACTACCAGAATGATAAAACTTCTTCAATGAAGCACAACTTTTGGAGAAGGAAAAAGAATAGACATCAAAATAATATTGTAGAAAAACATTTGGAGTTTATTATTCACCTTAATCATCTATATTATCCTCCCTTTATAATGGAGATATTAAAATTATATATAGACTCCATGCAGTGCCTAATTTCACACCTCCAATTATAATCTCAATAGTTATAATTCATGTAGAACATGCATGTGATATATATATATATATATATATATATATATATATATGTATATATATACATATATATATATATATGTATAGATATATCTCTCTCTATATATATATGTATATATATATATATACATATATATATATATACATATATATATGTATAGATATATCTATATATATATATGTATATATATATATATATATATATACATATGTATATATATATATATATCTACATATATATATATATATATATACATATATGTATATATGTATACATATATGTATATATGTATATATATATTTACATATATATATATGTATGTATATATGTATATATCTATATATGTATATATATATATATGTATATATATATATACATACATATATATATATATATATACATACATATATATATATATATATGTATATATACGTATATATAGGTGTGTGTGTGTGTGTGTGTGTGTGTGTGTGTGAACTTGGCACAAATAGAAGAGTAAGTTGGTTTCATGGTTGATGTAGTTATTAATGTATCCTAAGGCCTTATATGTGAAGAGATAGATGAAGTGGTAACTTATTTTATAGAAATATTTATTGTTTGTGACACTTGTCGGCCTATGGATTATTATGTGAACTTGGAGTTAAGGTTGAGTTCCTACATGTGGTACTATAAATGTAATTTGTGTTGTAGTATAAGCCTCCTCAACAACCTTGAGTTATTCATATAATACATATCTAATGCCAAACTCAATATTAATAATGCCAAAATTAATCATAGATAGATTTAATATCCATGTGGTTTCACTCATTATACTTTTGTGCTCACCTTATGAAGACCTTAATTCAACTCTATAAGCCTATAACTTAGTCACCTTATCTTCTAAAACATTAATTAGTTTCAAAATCTCTTAACTAGTATTTTATATTATTCTTTATACTTCAGCCTTGAATTAATTAATACTTGATCTGGATGAATCTTCAAAGCTAGGCCTATTTACTAGTTTCCATATACAAGTAATCACTCATTTCGTCCTAATATCACTTAGAATTTCTATAACCTCTCTTTCTATGATTAAAAACTATATTATCAAGCACTTCATCTATTGGTTCCAATTGAAGGCATTGTCTCTTTTTAAAAGCATATAATTCAAGGCCCATACATATTCTTAGGCACTCATTAGGTTTAAGTTATTATAATCACTATTTATTGTACAAAATATTAATAATTTAATCCTCTTTTCTAATTATTTCAATTGGTTATAAAAGTTTAACACTCTTCCCCAATAAGGTTGGGACTTACCCCTTGAAGTCTTTATCATGTTCAAGATGTTGTACAATTTATTTAGTACACTCTAAACATTGTATACTAATTATCTTATAGCCTAAATAATCTGCCTCTATATAATCTATTTAACCCTAAAATGAAATGTTATGGGTATGTATTTCACATTAATATTAGGGTTAAGAATATAGAAATGAAATTTCACAAGGGTAATAATCCAATCTATAGCAAGCTAATTAAGTGTTAAACTTAGATATAATAATACATTAAATCTATTATGTTAAGATAGTTTAAGTATGGAAAATAAAACTAGGCTAAGTATAGAAATGACAAATAAGAGATAACTTAGGTTGTTTTATTGGTAATGTAATGAAATTAGTTGGGAATATAGTTGTATAACAATTGTAACATTCTAGATTTCATGACTTTATATATCTAAATAGTTGTGTCATCCCTAGATGGTTTCATCGATGAACTATTTGAGTATAATGATAGTGTCATTTGAAAAATATATGGTGATATCATATGTGACCACCTTGATGATTTTAGGTTTAGCATCATCTTTACTCTTGTGAATTTATATCTAAGTTATAGGATGATACTCCCTATGAAATGGTAGAAATCTATCTTTCCATATTCAATACTACTATGGGGAAAAATGGTTTAGTGTGCACATGGTGTCAAGATAACCCCATTGACCCTATTATCAAAGGACACTAGCTATATAGCTAATACTCTAAAGATGGCCTTAGATTAATGTAATTTTCTAATACATTTTGTCTTATGTATGAATCATGAAATGAATGTAAATAAAAAATAATAGTGACCTAGATTATAACTTGTCAAATCAATCTCTTTAGCTACTCATTTAGTAATTAAGACATGTAGATGTGTATTCCCTATGACCAATTTAGAAATAGTGAATCTTTGATTAGATTGAATGATTGATAGAGTGATTTTTGATATGTTCCTTAGTATCTTTGGTCTATTTTAGGTATTCATAGGTTCCCTAGGTGAGGAATGATGAGGGTTGATATTTTATTTATATCAATCCCTTTGGATTAATATCTTACATTAAAACACTTAGGTTCACCATTGGGATACATTTCATTTGAAAATTGGATGACTTTAGGGAACTTGACACTTGCATTAGGGTAGGACAATATTTTTGACAATATTGTCTATACCAAACATTAGTGTCTATGGAGTACCAAAATAGTTACATGATCACAACTTGTAGAGGTGTAAGATAAGTATATTTTAAGTATTATGGGAAATATAAAATGGTTGTGTCATAAATATAATATTGGTCAAAAAAAGAGATAATCCAAGAGGTACAATTTAGAGTATATGTGAGACTTGAAGAAGTAAGGCAAGTGTTGAACTAAGAGGAATAGCCAAGGTATGAGTTTACCAAGTATAAAAGACTGAGGTGTTACATACTTATAAAATTTCATGTACATTCACCCATAATTTACCATAGTAATGAAATTACTTGGGTATGTATGCATGCCTTGTCTTTGCTTGAGTTAAACTTGAGATCTTTTTTGATGATTGACCTATAACCAAGATCATGTGAAATTGTAAAATAAGTGTATATAATCTAGGTTAAAATTACTTGAAATTGATTGAAATTGAAAGAGTAAGGCTTAGGAGTACACCTATGTGCTGATGTAACTACCTTCCTTTTTGGCAAGTTGTTTTACAAAAGATGTGTCATTATAGGGCTATAAACTAAATATTGGGATAAATATTTAATGTACATATATCCAAGGAGATAGATAGAGAGAGATTGAAAGGCACATCCCCCCAACTTTGGATAAAGATTGAGTTTCCACCTAGTAGTTAAGATTTACTCAATTGTGAAACCTTTTGTCATTTGAAATATCCACACATGGATGGTTTGTGGCATAGTAAATTTTTGTATTATGGAAAGAAGTGCAAATGATTTTCATAGGGTATAAAAAATATATCATTAGGTATGTATTTATTATCACTCACCTGCATGCATAGAACATCAGAGTCTCATCACAATGATGGAAATATCCCTAAGGTGTGGGACCCTTGCACTCCTTGGGATAAGCCTCTCGAGTAGGATAGATTCCTTATGTTATAAGTACACCTAGTTTATGACTATTATTTAGACCTAAAGAGAAGAATTTAAATCTAATACTAATCTAAACCTAATATTTTGATGGAAAATGGAGGTAAAAGGTAAGAATTTTCTAAATAATGAAAGGTGATACACCAAGAATATAATGAGCACTCCTACTACCATGGACACAATAAAAATGTTGGAGAGTAATATGTTATCACATATAATCCACCAAGGACACTTTAAATGCATAATTATTTCACATATAGGTGTGTTAATATAGTGTAGCATTGAGAATAATGATTAATGAACCATAGATAATGTCTATATAGACCCTATACACAGATAATATGACCAATAGGTTTTGAGTTCCAAATACAGGTAATAAGAATGGATAATGATAAGGGGGAGAAAATTACCCACAAGAAAAGATTAATAAACACAAATAACATGTATAATATAATAAGAATAGAGTGAGGTAAACTTAATTATCATTAAAATGTAAGGTTTAGCCTACAAAATTACTCTTGGAGTGAAAATTTTGGAAACATGAGGTTGCCTAAAAATATCAATCCTTTTTATAATGAGGAATAAGGATTTTATAATGGAACAAGCCCTTTAAAATTAATGTTCACTTTTAGGGTGGTATACATGGTCTTTTAATTTTATTTTGATGATTTTCCCATGCTTATTTAATTTTGTTTGGTGATTTAGATCTGGTAGTTAGTTTCAGGACTCTTTTAGATCCATGTGTGTATCTGGGAGTGGAATATTCCTAGAAAAGTTAGAGGGCTGGCATGTGATCATGTTATAATGTCTGATAACTACTACATTTAATTTCTCTAACAAGGCCTCTAATTATGCTCAATTTATTTTTAACTACCTGTTTATAATTTACCACCACCTATCAATCACTATTTAGGTATCCCTTAAATCATCATGTCATTATTGTGTATCTAATGGGAATAATTACTTTATGACTTCTAGGGACATCTACGCATTGAGGGTTGCATAATTAAACTTTGTAGTGAGAAGCAACTAATTGAATGGAGAATATGTAGATGTATTCAATGAGGGTGAATGAATTTCAACCGTTTTCCCCCATGTCCCCTCTAAATAGCATTCTCATGTCTTCACTTTACACATGGGGTGAATGTTAGTCTATGAAGTAGTATGTGTATAGCATAAATTTTAGTCTAAAACTTATGAGAGAGAAGAAATTAAACTCTATGATTTAGCATGATATTTCATCGTGAAGGTATATGAACTCTTTTAAATAGGAATGAACACACAAATATGGAAGATCTTAGGTGTAATTCTCATGATTTGGAACTACTTATTTCAAACCTCTACCTATGCACCAGTTTATCTTATGTGATGGAGGATATCTTCATAGGGCACACACTAGGAACTCTTAGTGGGTTCAAATCAACACTTAGCCAATGCATAGATCTATTCTAACTACTTAAGACATGGGCATAGATGGGAGGCATTTTCACATGAATTTATTTAAATAACTTGATGCTATGTAGGTAAATAAATATTTTTAAGGTCCTTTTAAGCTATGTGTAAACTATGGGTGACTTATAAATTCAACACTTCTAGTGACCTTTACAAGTCGCTTGCCTACTAAACAAAAATCGAGTAGATTTTTAAGCAAACCATTCAGCATGGATTTATTAGGACTATTGGTTCTCTCATATGTGAACACATTATATGTGTATCATTTGATTTGGAATGATTTTAGATCCTCTTATCAAAAGCAAAGAACTATTCCAATGTCACTTATAAGAAATAAATTAAAGTTAAGAGAAACATTCTGCACAAGTACTTAGAGGAAATAAAAATATCCTAAAACAAGGTACATAAGGATCTTAAGGAAATGAAAAACATGTAATCTACTTATTTAAAAATTAAATAAGAATTAGTGGGGATAGTGTTTGATATGGATCCCATTAACTATTATATGTAGTTCTTCTCCATTCAGCCTAGCAAGTTGGAAAGAATTGGCTTGCTTATAGTTGGTTATGGTATATGGACCACTCCATATCATCTCAAATTTAGTATGATTTATATCTTTTGATCTACTTGAATCCCATTTAATCAATAAATATCCTTATTGAATTTTTTTATGAAGGGTTAATTTCCCAACACTCTTTTAGGTGTGACTTGATCATCCCAAAGGGTAGTCTTGAGCTTAATATACCAAGCTCATTGATTGTCTTATATTGTCCTCTTTATAATATGGATCAAATTCTTATTTGTGGACTCAGATAGACCATTACCTTGATGGTAATAATTTAATTAGGTTCTCATATGTATTTTATGCTTGACATCCCATTATTTGATCCAAGTTCCAAAGAAACCCAACACTTATTAGAGATAATGGTGGTTGGGAAACCAAATCATGTTAAAATGACTTCACAGAAGCTTAGGATGGATGTCCCTTTAACCTCTTTGAGCACTAATGATTCCATATATATCTTGAAATAGTATGTGGCCATCAGGATCCATTTATGTCTGACTTGATGATGGGTTAATCATGCCTATGAAATTTGGGACCCATTATGTAAAGGGTTGATCAATTTATATTGGATGCATTCAAAATCCTTCTAGACTTTGTTTTCCTATAAAGAAGTCACATCTCTTGAAATTTAGCACATATGCATACACATATTTGAATATATTTAACTAATAATAACTAGTTCACATGATTTTTTTAATAGTGGTATTACATGAATAATGTCCTCCTACAAGGCCATGATGAAATTCTTGAATAATTCTACTCACTTGGTTTGATTATATGCACCTCAAGAGGATTCCATTTCAGTCATTTTGTAAAATTGCACCACTAATGAGTACATATGGAATTACCTAAAACATTAAATTATTATGCTTGGATTTATTAAAGATAAGGGGATATGAGCCAATTTGAAGGAAAGTCATCATATTATGTGTCTAGTCCTTTGCATCTTCTTAGCCTATTAGTTACTTTTCATGCAACACCAAGACTATTATATCCTCAAAATTTTCCACCTAAATCAATTATTATTTGAGTCCCTTTCCTCTCACTAGATTGGAGATCTAGATGTCCAAGTCATATTCCCTCACCTTTGTGACTTGACCAATCCTTTTCTCACTAATGTCCTTATTGAGAATAAAATATTTGGCACCTATGTGTATAACCATGAGTCATATTTTGTTGTTGGATGGTATATGCTTGAAATTCCTAAGTACTCTCATAAATACAAGGATGTGCTTCTCCACAAATCTATCTCATATCTCATAATATTTTAGTGCCTAGATAAAGAAGGAAATTGGATGCTCCAGATGATCATTATTTTGCTATGTAAGGATATTGAGATGCCCTCCACCCAAAAAAATGCATAAAAGATAAAATCCTTATTATAATCTAGATTTATTAATGTGGGATCTTTCATGATGGCATGATTAATAGCTTCAAAACTATCCCTACCTTCATGAGTCTAGTTGAACACAACATTCTTCTTGAGTATCCCAGTGAGGGGTTTGGTTAAGGTGGTGAATCAAGAATTAACTTCCTCACAAATTTTACTATTCATAAGAAGCTCTAAAGACTCTTCTTGTGAGTTAGAAGAGGGAAATATGAAATATCCTTGACTCTCTTTATATTGATTGTGATTCCATATTTACAAATAATGTGCCCTAGTAGATCACATTCATAAACTATGAAGATACAATTTTGAGGGTTCAAATATATTCCAAACTCTCAACACTTTTCAAATACTTTCTCTAGATGGTCTAAATTATCCTCTACACAGTTATATAAAACAATTATGTCATTAAGGTAATCCAAAATGACCTTATTGATGAGTTCCTTAAATGCCATATCCATGGCTCTTTGGAAGGTTTCTCCTACATTTTTCAAACCAAATGATATCCATTGGTATGTGAAGGTTCCCCACTTAGTGGTGAATGTTATTTTATAGTTATCATACTCTTACACAAGAATCTATTTGTATCCTGAGTAACCATCTAGTAACAAGAATATTTCTTCACCTAAAATTATTTTTAGGATTTACTCCATTGGTGGAAGGAGATAGTGGTATTTGAGGGAATCTTTCTTCATTTCTCTGAAGTCCACATAGATAGATTTCCCCATTCTTATTTTCCACTAAGAATAAGTTGGAAATCCATGAAGAGTGTTTAAGTAGAATTATTATACTGGCTTCAATGATTTTTGAGACCTCATTTCTCATTAATGGTTGACGCTTTTGGTTAACAGGCCTTTTATTCTAGTGGACCAACTACATGCCAAGGTAAATCTCAATTATGTGTTGTGATAAGCCTAGATCAAAGCCAATAAGGTCCTTGTATCTCCATGTAAAAATATCATCATATCTCCTATAGATTTCAATAAATATGTTAATCTCTAGTAGGGAGCATAACTTTCCAAATTTTAGGACATCTCCTTTGGAAATAATTACATGCATAGAGACCTCCTCTTTTATTGGCATGCATTGCTTTTCTACTTTGAGTTGGTCATCATAATTGAAGATGATTTTTAGTTGACTAAATATTTTGGTATCTTGTTTCCCTTTAATTGAATGACTTGATCTTCATATTGGGCCTACAACTATGCTTGGTTATTAGCACAACAATCCACCTCATCCTTTAAAAATTTGATAATCTACTCATCACTCTCAAACACTTACCAATTTTATATGTTTTCTAGGACTTCTATTCTTATTACAAGCTTGACAAGTTGGTTGGACTCCTTCATTAAGTCATGTAAGATTTATTATTATACACCTATGGTTGTGAGTCTATTTTCATTGATATTTACGATCTTGTTATGGAAATAATATTGAATGCTTCAAATCATTCAATCATACCCCATACCCTATGATTTTAATCTTTTATCAAACCATTTTTGGTCATGCTCTATGATCTAACATAGTTAACAACTAATTCACTATTGCCCAGTGCATATAGTGTCTTGATTCCTTTCTTTTGTATAATTTGGAAGCCTTGGATTATCACCTCATATTCTAAAACATTATTCATGCACACTAAATACAATAAAAAATCATGGAAATATTTATCATCTTAAGGAGATACTAACATTACACTAACTCCAACACCATTTTTACTTCCAAAACCATCGACATCCAATTGACATGTACCCTCAGGTTTCTCCTACACCTTTATTAGCTTAGGTATCACAAAATCATTGTCCAAAATGCAGTACATATCTAGCCTTATCTCCTCTACATTGTCATATAGATCACAGTCAAAACTTTCATGTTATCATTCATCTAAAAAATTATTTAGGATGTCTTCAAGTAGTGTTGTGGCTTCATGAATAATCAAATTTGGATGTTGACCAAACATTACATAGATTAATTCAACTAGGTCGGAAGAGTGTTATCTAACATGGATTTTGAAGATATGTTTAACATGAATGGTCACCTTAGTCCTATATATAGTTCTAAGTAACATATCTCACCAAAATAAACATAAAAATTCACACATATTTGTCATGAAGTATAGAGAGAGGTAGATAGAGAAGTAAGGAGGTAAGTCAATTACTACAATATCTAATGCAATTGAGAGGTTTTGGCATGCATGCAATATAAGATTCAAATATTTGATTATTCCCATAGTTTTGACCATCATGCCATCTAGCTAGACCAATCATTTCAAAATATGTAAATATGCAATTCTAAGTGTATTTTTGATCTTCTTTAGCATTATCAAGTTGTTTGTACTTGATTTAATCATGCAATTATGTACTATATGTTGGTTGATGATCAAGGAATGTATAATAGGGGTGGATTGGTAATATTTCACACTTGAATTTATTATACTTTAGGATTTCATAGACACACAAATATAGAAGACAAAATTTGGGATGTTTTACACTCCTAGAAGCTTTTTAGAGTGTCTTGTAGTAAATTCCTTTAAGCTAAAATTGTAAGAGCATCCCACATGGTTACATTGAGGATTTTTTTCTTCATCTATTTTAATATGTTGAAGGGAATATGAGATCCTTTTGATCATGGTTTTTGAATAATAGTCTCTTCTCATACTTTTCCACTAGTATGAGGTGGTTCTTATCTTTGTGTAACCTATTCTATGCACATTGAAGGTTGTACCTGTACCTTGGCTTGTATACTTATGCAAGAAGTCTAGGGAGTTAAAGATGAGGACACTAAAGCTAGTATTTCCTCATCTATCATTCTCATTTTCAATCTCATATTGAAAGAAACTAGGGATTCCTCCACTTGATGTACCATTCTCATTCATGTACTTGAAGTCATCATCCTACCAATTGATGAGTATAGACCCATATTTTTGTTGTGTTGGTACTTGAATCTTTCCTTCATGTAGAGATGTGGTATTCATTTGATCTTAAGGTTGTGTTAAAATTTACACCATGAGAACTTGGTTCATGACTTAATTTGTGCATGTAGCTTGATTATGTACTTGACCACATGAAAAAACATTTGAGATATTGTGCAAGATTATTTTACACAAGTATAAGGGATTTAGATGTGACAATGACATCAAATTTATGTACATAAGCTTCTCTATTGTATGTGATCTGATTTGCTGCTTTCATGCCACCTTGTTAAGGAGGTCTACTTGATTGGTATAGCTGGGTGAAAGGTTGATGACTCTTGGGGTACTATAATTGATACATTTTGAGGGAGACAATATCATTTACAAAGTTTTGTAGTATATTTTGAATATCATGAAATTAATTAGGGGAAATAATAGATGATGTTGGTGGGATTAATATGGTGGGGATAGGTTCTAACATAGGTTGCAAAATTGGTTTGAAAGGATGAGGATTTGAGAATAGAGGCATAGGGGGTCTAGTTATAATTTTCCCTACTTGGAACAAATAATTTTATGCATGTAAAATGACTTCATAGGCATTAGGTATTATTACATCTCCTATGGATTGAATCATCATAGCTATATCATTATTAAAAAACTTTATAAAACATAAAATGTAGTGTTGGGAGATGTCTTACACAAGGGTGAGATCCTATCTCAAACTGTCTAGAACTTGAAGTTGAATTCAACCATCATCTCATATGTGGCATGATTTATATTTGTGAGATAATTTATCAGGGACCAGTGGTTTCTTGAGTCCTTGAATTACTTTCATATTTATTCCTTGAGTTCATCCTAGTTTTGAATGGAATTTGGTCTCAATCCTTGGTACCACTAAAGTGTTTTACCTTTGAAGAAAGAGTAAAGTAACCTAATTATGACATTGTATTTTATGACATGGTACATTGAGAAAATATTTATAATATCCTAAATATTCTCCATAGGGGAAACCATATTCTTTCCTATAAAGTAGGATAAAATTTTGAGGGATGTGATTAGATGTCATCATATTGGGGAAGAATCAATGGAATGAATTAATTAAAAGGTACAAATAGATAATTCCTTTGTTTACCCATGAATGAGATATGGAATAATCACCTTCTAAGTATATGCAATCACCAAAATAGATGTGTAGATTGAGCTCTAGGGGATGACTGCCTTGACCCATTCCTTTTTCTAGAAGGGGACAAAGATGTTCTTAAACTTCTCCTTCTAGAAGTCATTGTAAGCTGAATGAAATGGAAATAAATACCCTTAATAGATGACCTTGTTCTTATTTTCATGTAGATAGGGGGTGATCTTAATGAATTGGAAATTATTGGAGTCACTAGGTGATCTTTCCTAGTGTCTACACCTTTTAGCTAAGGGTATAACCAAATTCCTAGATTTTTCTTCAAACTAGTCCCACCAGACATGAAAAAAACAATTGTCATTCAAAAAATGCACCTATGGATGGTTTATGGTTAAATTTTATTTTTTAATAAGGCACAAAGTGCAAATGCCTTTTAAAAGGCACAATGTGTTCATTATTGAGCATGGATGTCTTATCACTCACCTATGTGCATATAGCATTAATTATCTCATCACAATGATGGGAATGTCACCAAGGTGTGGGACATTTTATTTACTTGGGATGATCATCTATGATGAATATCAACTTTCCTTAAAGTCTCAACCCTAAAACTTACATGCACTTGTCAAAAATTCATAGGCTTAATTGTATCCTTTTTTTAATTTTCTTAATTATATGAATAGCAAAGGATTGGTTATTAGAATTTAAAGCCATTTTATAGTCACCTATATTAAATTTTATCTCTCTACAAGTTTTATTTACTTAAACCTACATGCATATCACTTTTCTAGCCTTTATCCACTCCTAATTAGGTATCCCAAGGCTTAATTAAACATAGTCCTCTATTTCCATACATCAACCATCTTTATAGGTCTAAAACCTCATGAATCTTGTAGATCACCTTAAACACTAATGAATCACAATTTTTTTTGGAATTTTATTGGTTATAATTCCTATAAATTATTTTTTTATTTTGAAACCCTAACTCAAGATTATACACCCATATATACGCCTGAGAGGACAAAACTTCTTGTTACACACTATAAAAATGGTTTCAATCCATTGTGTGGGTTGAATTATGTCTATTAAACACTTATAATACTTATAAAATAACAAATTTCACCCTTTGACTCGTCTTTTACACACCTTTTCACTATTCTATGCTTGACTGTGTAGTATTATACTAGTTCCTATAGGACTGTATTATATTTTACACAAAGAAACATGTAAATTTTAAAATAAAATGAAAAAATAACCTTTGATAAAGAATAAAATATATTAAAAATTCACAAAATATCTTCATAAACTTGTATTTATTATTTCTTCCTTCATTGATCAATTAGCCACAATCAACTACCAATGCACATATACAAGAAATAGGGTCTGTAGTTACTTTATCTTAAAAAATGAGGGAATTTAATTTTATTTTATTGAAAATTGAGCCTTATAAAAATGTAATAAATGATATTACATGAAAATAAATCCTTTTTTACACCATACAACTACTTGAACTACCCTTTGGACCTTCCAATGATCATAAGAAGGCTAGTTGAGCAATGAAAACTTGTACCAAAGGTGAAATTTCATACAATTATGAGTTGAGACCCATGATATCGATTCATTGTGTATTTAATATAAAATTAAAATAAACCTAAATATTAAAAATTAATTATAAACATCCTTAAAACATCTAATCTAAGCAAAATAATTCAAATTTTCAAAAACACAGTTTTGGTGGGAAAGGCCAAATTTGAAATTTTGACTAGCTAGGCTTAAGACTAACACCTAGAATTGAAAAATAAGGATGGTATAAGCATATTAAGATATCCTAGACCATATTAAAACAAAAAAATTAACAAGAAAATAAAATCTTTAAATGAAAATGAACCTAGTAGTGATGCTCCTGTATCATACTCCTAGGGTAAAGAGAAAATGACTGAGGGACTTGTCCATTAGTGCTTCAAAAATACTCCCATGATTTTTTATGTCATGATATATCATTGATGTATAATATTAAATTGGTTAGTGTTTCCATTTTTATGATCCCAAAATATGGCTCATTATTAACATGAAATTTCCTTCATTTCATCTCTTTAAGGATATAATCTTTTGTAAATGATAGACTTTTATCTAATTGTGCATGGAAAATAGACACTTTATCTCATTTATGTAAAGAAAAATGTTGAGTTACTATTTCATCATTTATACCTAACAATTATCATGTTTTAGTGTTTTTGTTTTGAAGAACATATAGGAAAGGTGGTAGAAGTAGCATTTTAGAGAAGCTCCAATTTTGATCCTAGTCTTCCAAAGTTACAAACTCACCCAATCAACATTTAAAAACTTACTCAGTCTTTATCTATGAAATATTTAGATAAATTTATATGGAATCTTTAGGTCCTTATCTATGGACTCTAAAATTCTGAAATCTAATAAGCAAGAGAATTTGTAGCTAGTCTAAGAAAGGAAGAATTACTCTAGCTAGAATCACATCAGATAAATACTCACTTCATATTTTAAATCCTTCAATATTGATATAATTTGTACATATTTGGACCATATAATTATTATATGGATACTATAACTGATCTCATAATGATAGTTGGATTTTCTTGGATTATACTCAATCTAAATCTCCTATCTTTGGGGCAAATAGATTGATTAGTAGTCCAATTTTTTTGCATACTATATTTAGTGTAATGTATTAGCATAAATATGAAAGTATTTCATATTAAGGAGTATAGTTAATATATATAGACACATATTGAGTTTTAGACATATTGTAAACATTCCATCTTTCATAATTTAATGTAATATTATTCCAGCTTGTAGTACTGAGTAAACTTCATTCTTGACTCTAAGAAGATCAAGGGCTCACTCTCCTTAGAACCATGAGTTTATATATAGTATTTATATTTATTTTGAATTTATTATTCATTACTATATAACCAAAATATCTTAAATACTTGCATGCATTAGAAATTTAAATTAAAAATAGTAATTTTATGTTCCAAAGTAAGTATGACTTAATCTTAGTGTTTCTTTTGATTTACTATAAAGGCGTGACTTATCTTATATTTATCTTTCTAGATGAGTGTTTACATTTCCAATCAAGTGTGAATTATATTTACATTTACATTTCCAAGCAAGTGTGAACTAGATTAAGTGTGTTATGATTCCAAGTAAAGAATTGAATTAATTAGTGTAATAGTTAATATTTTCTCTTAGTAAGTGTAAAAAAGTAGTTTAAAAACATTTATTTCATTATTAAGTATTATAATAGAGTCACCAAACACCACCCAAAAAGGATAAATTTATAGATCTACCATCATAAGCCTTGTTGTAGATAACTTTAGATACCATCCCTAGTTTGATAGGCATTAATTTGAATGATTGATTAAATGAAGATTTAAATGACACTCATCATTTTTGGCACCATTACCAAGGATATTAGGTGTTATTAAGGTAAATATTATTGATATGCAGTAAAAAAAATCATAAATCAATTCAATTCCAAAAAAAGAAATCAATTTATGTTCTAACCTAGAGATTCAAAATGATGATTTGTTCCTAGATTCCCTCTAGAAATAATAAAAATTCCTTCAACATCCTTTGTTAAAAGTAATTCTAAACATAGAGAGAGAAGTCCTTCACCATCTCTAGCTGAGAGTATTGAAAAATCTATTGAATCACATCTTTAGGAATCTCCTAAAATCCTATTTGGAACTAGAACATTACCACAGTCAAGTCTTATAGGAGAGTTTACCCAGACTCACTCACAAGAAAAGACTATCTAAAGGCTACAAAAGATTTAAAGGCAGAATTTGAATGCATTGTATAAAAATAAACTTTTAAATAATTTGATCAAACTACTACCAGTCATACAAACATCCTTTGGGAAGTCAATCCTAACCTTGAAGAACCATCTAAATAAAAAGACATGGCTAATCAAGAAGACTAACAAGTTACACAACTAGGAAGGAGTTTTTCCTTTCCTATTGTTACAGATCCTAATGATCAAACTACCATGAAAAACATATCCCCTACCAATTTTCAAAATTTTTAGGGAAGATAATTTGAAGATCTTGACCATTTTCTATTTGAATTCAAGGTGTTGTGTCAAACTTATGAATACACAATAGACAATCAGAAATTGAAATTATTATCATCAACTCTTAAACATGTAGCCATGAAATGGTTCATGGGTTTACCAGGTAATTCCATTCATACATGGTAGGACATGGAAACTAAATTATTTAATAAGTATTAAGATTATTAAAATGTGAGAGAAAGAAAGGAGGAATTCTTTAAAATCAAACAAAATGAAGATGAATCCTTAGAAGATTATTTGGATAGATTTTTATTTACATACAAATAAAATAGATACCCACTTACTAAGGATGTCTTAAAACTTGTTTTCATCAAAGGGATATATGAGGACATCAGAGATACATTAAACTTAATGGGTGGAGTAGACATAAATAAACTATTATTTCATCTTATCTTAGAGCTTTGTAGCAACTAATCCTGAATGAAACTAGGAATGAGGAAGGGAAAACTAGGGAAATCAAATGAACTAGGAAAATTAATGGAATAATTTTTTAATCTAAAAATAGACATTATAATTATGCTAAACACCACATTAGATGGTTTTTAGGCTAAATCCAATTCCATAGAACTATCATCAATTCATTATCCCAAGTGAAGAGTGAAACATGCTCTTAGACATTGTCCTTTAGACAAAACAAACATTTTTTCTTGTAGAATCTATGAAGGAATGAACCATGACACAAAAAATTGTACCCTCCTACCCACCTTATAAAATGAGATAAAAATAAATTTTAGATCCATTAAAGAGGTAAACTATGTCCAAAGGTAGAATTTATTTCCACAACAACATCTCTAAGGATAGTTTGGTACAAGAAATATAGCCAATACATGGATGGCACCATGGAATGTTTGAAAACCTCTATGGGGTCAAACATAAATGACCTTAGCTAAAATGTCATGGCCTAGAAAATATTGGGTATCACCTCAACCATGGATGTTGCAACAAAAACCATGGATGCCTCCACAATAGACACATCCACAATGGAATCCTAATTGGAATCCAAAATAGACTCCACATCAACAATACAACCAATTGAGAAGACCACCCTAGTAGTAGACCATAATGCCATCTCCTATTGTATAACATCTAAAACAAGCTAATCAGCCTCCAATGCCTTCACAACAAGTAGCCAATCAACAAAACAAGTAGCCAACACATGTTTATGTCAATGACCAAGGATAAATAATGAACATAGGAGTAATTAATTATTCTGATGTTTAGTGAAGATCAAGAAAAATTGTAAATGAACCTCTAATTCTCATTTTTGAGGTAACTAATGAAAAATTAGAAACAAAATTGTCTCATCCAAATAATAAATAAATGGAAACCAATGAAAACTTTGAAAAATCCATGTAAAATACCACTATGCTAGTAGTCCCTTTTCCTAAAAGATTGAAAGAGGTTGAAATCAAACTTGATCCATGAACTGCAAAAGATCAACATTGAGGTACCCCTATTACAAGATATTAGGGACATTCCTAAATTAAACAAAATCATCAAGAAATTTTTAATCAAAAAACATGAAATAAAGAAACAATACCTAAAAATAATACATGTTGATAGTAAGGTAGCTGACCTATTAGCAGGAAAGTTGTTAATACCCAAGTATGCAGACTGAGGCAATCTAGTCATAATAGTCACAATAGGAGGAAAGGAAATTCCTAATGTTTTAGTGGATTTAGGGGTAAAAATTAGTGTTATGACAATTGATACTCTCCAAACACTATCCATCATGAAAATATAGCCTATATCTACCAATCTCCAAATGGTAGATCAATCTATAACTAAACCAGAAGGAACTATAGAAAATGTTGTAGTACTTGTCAAATCTTGGGAGTATCTAGTTGAATTTATGGTTTTGTAACCCAAAAAAAAGAATTTAAGATATCATTTAATCCTAGGAAGACCATGACTAGCTACTATAGTATCATTGATTGATTGTAGATCATGAGACATGACCATTTCCAATGGTTTAAAATTCAAAAGCATTTCTTTGTACCCTCTTGCAAAAGCATCAATGAATCACATATAAAAACTTTGGATAGACATGCCAAACAACATATTGAATGAATTTTTATTTTTGGCCATAATTATAGTTAAAGATCATTTAGAATAATTCAATGAAGAAATAATCCTAGAACATGACCATTCAGTAGAAATATCTATCAGTCTAGAATCTATGGACTCTCCTAGTCTAGAATATGTGGACTCTACCAATCTAGAATCTATGGACTATATAGATTTATCAGTGTAATACTATCTTAATCATTTTATTAATTCTTCATTATATGATCATAGGCTAATTTAGGAAAATATTTGGAATTGGGTAAAAACACAATAAACATAGTTCTTGAGTGCATTTCATGGCCCATCATCATGAGTTATTCTTCGTAGAGATGGGTTTGTCAAAAATGTAACCACATTCCATATATTAATCCCTCATCCTTGTCCTCTAAATTCCCTAATGAGTGAATATAAACAAGTTTAATCCAAACATTTGAACATAAAACCTATCATGGTACTACCTAGAAATTTTTTGAACATCAATAGTTGGTTGACAAATGATGAAGATGTTCAACTCTTTGAAGTTATAGAATGACACCCCAAGGATTTTGATTGGGATTATACTGACAAGAAATAAATTCACACAAGTGTTTTCACACATTACATCCACATAGAATAAATAAAACTAATAAGACAACCACAAAGAATAATAAATCTAGCATTGAAAGACAGTGAAAATAGAAATTCAAAAGTTGTTATCTTGGATAGCTAATGGGATTCACTACTAGTGATTGTACTAAAAAATAATGGGAAGTGGTGTGTGTGTGTGTGGAATATAGATAATTAAACAAAGTCACTTTAGGAGATTATTTTCCTTTGTCCTTCATTGATCAGGTTCTTGACAATTTGGTAGGGAAGAAATATTTCTCCTTTTTGGATGAATTTATTAGATATAACCAAATCATAGTCACATCTAAGGATTAGGGAAAAACCACATTCACCTAACCTTGGGGAACCTTTACCTATTGAGTTCTCCCATTTGGACTTTGTAATGCTCTTGTACCTTTTAAAGAGCAGTTTTAACAATATTTTTTAACCTCACAAATGATTATGTAGAGGTTTACATGGATTATTTCACTATCCATGGAGAAACCCATGAGGAATTTCTTAAAATTTGGAAAGATTTTTGACAAGATGTGAGGAACAATAATTATCAATAAGCCACAAAAAATGATTATTAATGATGGATCAAGGAATAGTGCTAGGACACCATGTTTTTGTAAAATGTATTTAAGTAAACCCAAAAAAATTGAGATAATCCCCAACCTACCCATTCCACACACACATAAATATAATTCAAGAGTTTCTTGGGCCATGTTGGCTATTATAGATGCTTCATAGACAACTTTAGTAAAATATCTGCTCCAATGTTTGCCTTACTTATAAAGAATAGTGAGTTTGTATGGAGTTATGATTGCCATCAAGATTTTAAAACAATCAAAGCTAAGATTAGTACTACTCCAGTGTTGAGAGGACCAAATTGGACACAACCCTTCCACATATACATAGATGCCTCTAACACAACAATGGGTGTAGTCTTAGGACAAAAAGATGAGAATGATCATATATATGCTATCTACTACATCATAAAAAACATGACTCCTGCTAGAAGAAATTACAGCATGTACCAAAAAATAAATTTTTGTTGTAATTTATACAATAAATAAATTTAGACATTATATAACAAGCTACAAGGTGTTTATCTATATAGACCACTTAGCCATTAGGTACCTTACCAACAAATTAATAGTGGGAGGAAGGATTATTAGATGGTTGTTGCTTATATAGGAATTTGATATTACTATCATAGATAAACTTAGGAAATTTAATGTGGTTGTTGATTTATTTTCCACAATCAACACTTTAGATGAAAAAGAACTAGTGGAAGATGATTTTTAGATGAATAATTATTCGCCATTTCAACAAAATCTCCATGGTTTATTGATATAGCTAACTACCTTGCTACAAGGAAGTATCCTCCACATTTTTCACAAAAAGAACTAAAATATTTAGTAAGAGAAAGTTATTTTAAATGTATTAATGAAATGTTGTTTAAACTTGGACCTAATCATGTATTTCATAGATGTGTCACAAGAAATGAAGCATATGACATCATCATGGCTTATCATGATGAACCAAGAGGAGGATATTACTCAACCAAAAGGACTATATAAAAAATCTTTAGAATAAGATACTATTTGCCTCATCATCATAGATAAGTCAAGAAGTATTGTTAGACAATGTGATGCATTCTAAAGAATGGGACAACCACTCTTTCAGCTGAAATGCCTCTCTGTACTTAACTAGTTTTGGAACCATTCAAGAAATGGGGAATTGAATTTATAGGACTTGTGGACCCTTATTCTAGAAGAAAAATTATCTAATCATTTACATAGAATATATCACAAAATGGGTAGAAGTATAAGTTTTAACTCATGATTGAGAAGAAATTTTAGTAGATTTCCTATATTTCAAAATTATGTAGAGCTTTAGTGCTCCAAGGGAAATAGTTTCAGATCAAGGACCTCAATTTATGTCAAATATGGTAGAATAATTCATGAAGGCATATCAAGCTTAGTATAGTAAGTTTTCTCCATACCACCCATAAGCCAATGGACAAGTTAAAGTTATAAATAGATAATTAGAAATTATTCTAACAAAGATTGTTAGTAAGAGCTAGAAAAATTAGGTAGACAAAGTAGTAGTTTAGAATTATAATACTAATTTGAAAACAACTATCGTATTCCCACCTTATGAGCTGATTTATGGTAAGAAACCTCTATTTTCTATCGATTTTGAATTACAAACATTGAAATCAACATTAAAAGTGGGAATTAAATTTGAATAAATACAAAAGGAGAGACTCATATAGCTCAATCAACTTGGTGAAATGAGAATTAAAGTATTATATAGGACTAAATTGGTACAAAATTAGAGGAAAATTTAGCATGAATCACACATCAAACAATGAATGTTTCAAAAAGGAGGTTGGGCATTATTGTTTGACTAAAATTTTCAACAAATCAAAGAGGAACTACATACAAGGTGGTTAAAACCATATCAAATAGAGGAGGTTTTTAAAAATGGTTCTATCAAGTTGATACATATTGATGATAGTAAAAGAACTCTTTTAGTCAATGGGCATAGACTGAAACTCTATCAAAAACCTCTTAGTAGAGAATTTATACAAAAAATGCAAAGTCAAATAGCTTTCTTGGAGGAATCAGTTTCTTCCAAGGAACTTTTTCCTTAATGATTGCTCTTTTTTGAATAAAAAATAAAAAATAAAAAATAAAAAGTAAAAAATAAAAAATAAAAAATAAAAAATAAAAAATAAAAAATAAAAAATAAAAAATAAAAAATAAAAAATAAAAAATAAAAAATAAAAAATAAAAAATAAAAAATAAAGAAATAAATAAATAAATAAATAAAATAATTCAATACTAAAAATCCTTTTGGGGACACTATTGACAATGCATAACTAGAAAACTAGCTTATGCACTATTAAAAAGGGCCTTGACTAGAAAACCAATAATGGCTAGTCCAGGAGCAAAAAAATTTAAAAAAAAATTGATCATACAATCTTGATTGATTTCCTTATGCAATAAAACTTTAGATTATTCCTTTGAAATATAATAATTAATTCATGTAAATTTACTTATACAAGACAAATGGCATGAGAAGAACAAGATTTAAGGTGCAAATAAGTGAATGATAAGTTTTATTTATTCATATTTTATAAAACTAGAAGTTTTTGATTTAAATAAGGTTAATCCTATGGAAATGGAAAAGTAAAACTAGATAATCATTTATTCCCTAAACAAAGGAATAATCACAGAATGCAAAAGAAAGAGATGAGAGAACAAATGTCATAATAGATAAATATATCCAATGCAATCAATTGCATCATTATCATTATGACAACATCACCTTATAAAAATCCTCAAAATAAAAGGGTCTCTAATAATTATTGATCAAATATGGCAAAATATTATGGAGATAGAAGCAATAACTATTCCTTCCATGTGAGAAATATCATTATGCCATGCCATCATTCAAATGGTAATGTCAGTGTTTAGGTCACCTCAGTAATTAGTAGTCCCACTTTGTAGACATTGAGTGAAGCCAAATTTCATGTAAAATAATGATTACAACTACCACCATCTCATAGAGAATTAAACTCACACACTTAACATGCTCAAAAAAGTTATGAATCTCTAAAAAGTGCACAAGATACCTTCATCTATGAATTCTAAAGGAAAATAAGTACAAACCCTAGTTTAAAGTTGGAAAATTTCTCTATATTTAGTGGCAATTTAGTTGACATTCATAAATCTAGAAAAGAATGGGGAAAAAGACAAGGTCAAAATCAGAAAAGGTAACCAAATTCCTTAGTGATAGGGCTTTTATGGTAGTGTTTGAGGTGATTAGTTGGCTACCATTCATCCAAAAAATTTAAGGCTTCCATGAGACAATGGTAAGATAAATTGTGAAAAACCTTACTCCTAATTTTTTTTTTATTGAAGGAGTAGTTATTCTAGTGTCTAGTCAGGTTATTAATGAAATCATAGAAATCCCAAATGAAGGAATGAAAGTAACAATAAGAATTCCATTTAATTACCTAATTGCTCAATTCAATAATAATAAATAGACTAGAGTTACATGCTTTGTTAATTCAAAAGGGAAAGCTAATGGGATCCATAGAGATTCACTTCTAGTGCCATAGTAGTCTATGACATTATGGGTAATCAAGTATATCACCTTTGAATGTCAATGTAGTCTTTTGGGAGGAGAAGCCATAAAAATCATGATACATCTTAAACATGGAAGGACAAACCCCTAGTGCAAAATTAACCTTCCATATTTATTGTATGGTCACCTCCAAGTGAAGACCATAACCCCTAATGTTTCCCTTAGACATCGTGGCCTCATTCAAATTATTATTTAGCATCATTTCCTAAAAGAGGGAAAATAAGCTTGGAAATACTTTGAAAATAGGGTCATTAGACAAATTCTAACCCTACATATACAAGAAGAAGCTAGAACATCAAGTTAAATCCATTTTCAAAGGCAATCTCTTCTAGCTGCTATATCAACTATGAAAATAGGCTCAATGAAAAAACAAAAATAACCTATAGTTGTAAAGGAGACTCCTCTCTCTTTAAGAAGGGTTACAAGATCTCAAGTGTCTTAAACCCTCACTATTTTAGAGCCTCTAAAACAACCTCAAAAGCCTATTGAGAAACCAATCCTCTACTTAGGAATAAGAAAATTAAAAAGACAAGTCACTTCCTCAACAAGACCTAAGAAGGTTAAGGGTTTGACTACTACAATAGAAGAATAGTCAAGTGTAGCCCATAAAACTAAGGAAAGGAGAAGGAAGTTGATTCTTTTGGATGAATATGAACAAGAAGTAGTGAATAATTTAGATTGTCTGAAACAACTATCTCAACCTTTAAAATAATAGAATATTAAAGAATGATAGACTCCTAAAATAGCTCTGATAGAAGAACATGTTGAAATCCCTACCATATAACCATTAGAATAAACAAAAATCTCTCCAAACAAAACAAGGGAACTAGAACTTGATCAAGGTAACATAATATAAAAACAAAATGCTCAAGTTGAAGTTCCATTAGACAAAGGAAAAACTCCATGTATATTTGAAGAAGGTGAATCATTTATTCCAAAGGACCCTATCATGCAACTAACACTGGAACCTTCTAAAGATCAAAATTTGATCTAGCAACAGGAAATAGATATTATAGATCTACTTAGCCAACTACATAGTAAGGAATAACTTAATTTTTTGTTATTATAAAAGTTAGAAATAACATCTTTGAATTATGCTTTGAAAATCAATGAAACAGAATAGAAAGAGTAGGAAGAAGTTAATTCATGGGTATATATAGAGAGTCTTGAGAAAAAAATAGAATATTAAAATAGAGACTGTTAAATTCTTCTCAGACAATTCTTACTATTACCCCTAAAAATAATTGTTAGCCTACTCCTTTTCTTAAAGTATTTGTTGATCAAGGATGTCAAACCAACCATCCATACATTCCTCCACTAGAAATATTGCATCAAGCTCAAGAGAAATACCAAAAAATAAAACAAAAGAATAAAGTTTTAATCACTACAAATAAGAAATTGGAAAATGAAAAATAGATATTAGAAACTAAAACTTAGACTTTGGAAGAAGACTTATAGAATGCTTGTAAATTAAGTGAAGTTCTTTTTGGCATGCATAAGCCCTTCTCTTGCATATAATCTATTTATGTTTTAATAATTCTATAGATGGAAAACTCTTAGAATATCTTGCCATCTTCCCTACACGATTTTGGATCCATCCACATTTTTAGAAATATTTTACAATTCTTAGCCTGACAATCAGGATCTCCTTTGTGAATTTTTTTTCATGACTTGATAATAGAAGATCATGATCATAATAAATTTTTGATCAATTTACATGTAGGATAAATTTAACTAGGATCATTCCATTCCACCTTCAAGAATAAGTTGGCTTGGAAAAGTGGTTTTGAATAATATATAGAGCATGTTAAAACTATAGGGTTATGCATGAGACCAAACGTATCCATACCCAGATTGCTAAAAGGAAACTTCAACAATGCCTACTAGAATATTGATGTCAAAAATCATTATTTGGAAATTTTATGTAATTTCACTAATTCATTTAACCTTTACACTAGGAATAATTTTGATTTAGTTGTTGCAACCAATGTTAAAAGATGAGATCTATTATAAGTCTCTCTCAAGTGACATGAGGTTATATCTCCTAACAATTTAATATAGAGCAAGAACTAAAGTAATTATTGATGAGATTATGGAAGTATTGAATTTTAATAAAGAGTAGATGTGAATTGAAATGAGATAAAAACCCCTTTTTTTAGTAATATCAATACCAAGTTAGTAAAATTGGGCACCTCAATCTGATGAACAATTTAACATCTAGAAGAAAATGGTTCAAAGGTATAATTAATTTACAAGCAAAACAGATCATTATATCACAAATGAATTTGATGATTATGATCTAAGTAAGGGCATGGAGAATAAATCAAGAACCAATGAAGCCAGATGAATTTTTGTAATAGGACTTACAAAAGGTAAATCTTGGGGGAGATAATGAGCCCAAAATTTCTTTGAAAAGTGGTTTTGAATAATATATAGAGCATGTTAAAACTATAGGGTTATGCATGAGACCAAACGTATCCATACCCAGATTGTTAAAAGGAAACTTCAACATTGCCTACCAAAATATTGATGTCAAAAATCATTATTTGGAAACTTTGTATAATTTCATTACTTCATTTAACCTTTACACTAGGAATAATTTTGATTCAGTTGTTGCAACCAATGTTAAGAGATGAGATCTATTATAAGTCTCTCTCAAGCGACATGAGGTTATATCTCTGAACAATTTAAGATAGAGCAAGAACTAAAGTAATTATTGATGAGATTATGGAAGTATTGAATTTTAATGAAGAGTAGATGTGGATTGAAATGAGATAAAACCCCCTTTTTTAGTAATACCAACACCAAGTTAGAAAAATTGGGCACCTCAATCTGATGAACAATTTAACATCTAGAAGCAAATGGTTCAAAGGTATAATTCATTTACAAGCAAAATAGATTATTATATCATAGATGAATTTGATGATTATGATCTAAGTAAGGTCATGGAGAATAAATCAAGAACCAATGAAGCTAGATGAATTTTTGTAATAGGACTTACAAAAGGTAAATCTTGGGGGAGATAATGAGCCCAAAATATCTCTCATTATTAAAATGGATATTTTTTAATTTCATCTCTCTAAGGATATAATATTATGAAAATCATAGACTTTTAACTAACTGTGCATGGAAAATTAACACTTTATCTCATGTATGTAAAGCCAAAGGTTGAGTTACTATTTTGTCATTTAAACTTAACAAGAAGTAAGTTTTAGTGTTTTGGTTTTGAAGAACACACAAGAAAGATAGTAGAAGTAGAATTTTGGAGAATCTCTAGTTTTGATCCCAATCTTTCAAAGATACGAACTCACCCAGTCAACATCTATAGATTTACTTAGTCTTTATCTATAGACTCTATAGCTTAATTTCTATAGACTCTTCAGGTCGTTATCTATAGACTTTACAAGTCTAAAGTTTAAGAAGCAAGATAATTTATAGATAGTCTAAGAAAGGAAGAATTTCCCTAGCTAGAATCACATCAGATAAATACTCACTTCTTATTTTAAAGCATTCAATCTTGATATATTTTGTACATATTTATACCATAAAATTATTATAGGGATAGTATACTAATCCCATAATGATAGTTGGATTTTATTGGATTATACTCAATCTAAATATCCTATCTTAAGGGGAAATATATTGATTATTAGTCAAATTTTTTTGCATACTATCTTTAGTCTAATGTATTAGCATAAATATGAAATTGTTTCATATTAAGGAGGATAGTTAATATATATAGACACATTTTGAGTTTTAAACATATTGTAAATGTTTCAGCTTTCATAATTTATTGAAATATTATTCCATCTTATAGTACTGAGTAAACTTCATTCCTGACTCTAAGAAGAGCAAGGGCCCACTCTCCTTGGAACTAGGAATTTCTATATGGTATTTATATTTATGTTAAATTAATTCTTCATTAATAGATAACTAGAATATCTTCAATACTTGAATGCATTAGTAATTTAACTTCAAAATAGTTATTTCATGTTCCAAATTGAGTATGACTTAATCTTATTGTTTTTTTAATTTACTACAAAGGAGTGAGTTAGCTTAGATTTATCTTTCCAAAGGAGTGTTTACATTTCCAAGCAAGTGTGAATTAGATTTAGATTTACATTTTGAAGAAAGTTTGAAATAGATTAAGTGTGCTTTGATTCCAAGAAAATAATAGAATTAGTTAGTGTAATAATTAATATTTTCTCTTAATAAGTGTAAAATAAATAGTCTAAAAACATTTCTTTCATTAGCAAGAATTAGAATAGAGTCACCAAACACCCCCCACCCCAACAAATAAATCTATAGATCTACCATCATAATATTTACTACAGATATATTTAGACACCAACCCTAGTTTTATAGACATAAATCTACAAGATTGATTAAATGAAGAGTTAAATGACACTCATCACATTTGACCAAATACTTGAAATATCGATTGTCTATAATCTGTTTAAACACTTACTTGTCTAGAATGTATTCTAATTCCTCTGATTTATATTGAGGCAACTATTTTTTCCCACATATACCCATTTTAGTTTCTCCTTCTACTATGTCTTCACCTTTTACTCCTTCTTTGTAAGGTTAAAAGTCAATGACATTGAATATTTGTGATATGACTGCACCACTAGGCAATTTCAACTCATAAGCATTACTATCAATCTTCCTAAGTACCTTATAATGTCAATTTTTTTAATCTTTAGCTTATTTTACTCACCTTTTGGAAACATATCCTTCCTAATATGAGCCAAAAACAAACATCCAATCTGATAACTCACCTCTCTTTTCCTTACATATACTTGTTTCTTGTACTTTTCCACACTAGCTTCTAGATTCTTCCTTACCTATTGATAAACCTCCTTCATAGCCATTCCAAATTCTTATCCTTCAATAATCCCCTTGGCCATATGAATTAAATTTATAATTTCAAATAGTCCTATAGGTTATATACCTATAGCACTTGTAAAGGACTCATGCCATTGCTCGTATTGGAGTCATTGTACACAAATTATACTTGAGTCAATACAAAATCCCAATGCTTATAATTTTCCTTAGATAAACACCTCAATAGGTTCTCTAGAATATTATTAAACACCTTATTTTGTCCATCTATTTGAGGGTGGTAAGCTTAACTAAAATTTATATTTGTTCCTAGATTTATCTGTAGTGTCCTCCAAAAGTGGCCTAGGAACTTAGTGTCTCTATTAAATACAATGTTTAGTGGTAGTCCATGAAGATTTACCAACTCCTTTAAGAACAAATTTACCACATGGGTGAAATAATTAGTGGTCCTACATGGGATAAAATGTGCCATTTTATAAAATATGTCCACAACTACCTATATAGAGTCAAAACCTCTTTACATTCTAGGTATTCCCATAACAAAGTCCATGCTTATGGATTCCCAAGGTATATTAAGGACTTATAGAGGTTGATATAAACCTACATTAGTGACATTTCCTTTGTTCATTTGATAAATTTTACATCTTTCAAGACATCTCCTCACTTCTTCTTGCATCTTGGGCCAATAATAGTGTCTAGTGAGATGATCCAAAGTTTTATCAAGCCCAAAGTGGCATGCCATACTCCCACTATGCTTATCTTGAATCAAATTATCAATTATTTATATTTTTGGTACACATAGCTTCACCCCCTTGAACAAAAATCTATCTTGTATGATATAGACTAACCATGGCTCTTTATTGAGTGTAGTTAAATGCTTGAAAGCATTGTATGCTTCTTTGAAGTCTTCATCATCTTCATATATTTACTTGAGTGACTCAATACCAACACTCTCAAGTTGTGTTTCATGTAACAACAAGACTCTCCTACTCAACCCATCTACTACCTTGTTAATTTATCCTTGATTATTCTTGATGGTGAAGGTGAAATTCTTTATGTACTCCACCTATTTCATATGTTTCCAGTTTAGTTTAGGCTGATTGATGATGAAATAAACTACATGAATGTCTATAAATAATAAACTACATTGGCATTAAGTAGTACCTCTACTTATTCAATGCTTGTACCATTTCATATAATTCAAAGTCATAGAATGATTACTTTTTCTTGGCATCATTTATATTTTCATTAAAATAGGCTATAGTTATAGACTCTTAGTTTAATAAAACCCTTATTTCCACTCCACTTGCATCACATTATATTTTAAAGACTTTGTTGAAGTATGGTAATGCTAGAAACTCCTTTTAGAATTCTCCATTATCCTTTACTTCAAATATTAGAAACTCCTTTTAGAATTCTCATTTCAAACAAAATTTTTATTATCTCCCTTAATGGTGTCTATTATGGTAGCACATATTCCACTAAAATATCTAATAAACTTCTTATAGAAACATTCAAGTCCATGGAAAATTATTACCTCTCCATCTATTCTATGTGTTGGCCACTCCATCATTACCTTTTACCTTTTTATTATCCATCTTTATCATGCCTTGAGAGATGATAAATCCTAGGTATATAAATTATGATGTAATAAACACACACTTTTTGAGGTTGATTAACAACCTTTCTTCTTGCATCCTTCTCATGACTAGATTCAGATTGTGAAGATGCTCCTCCTTGTTATGGTTATAGATAAGTATTTCATTTAAGTAAACCATTAGTAACTTGCCTATAAAAGGTTTCAAGAATTCATTCATAAGCCTTATGAAATTTCTTGGTGCATTGGTCAAACCAAGTGGCATAACTAGCCATTCATATAATGCTTCCTTGGTTTTGAAATCCATTTTCCACTCATCTCCTTATCTAATCCTAATCTGATAGTACCTACTCTAGAGATAATTTTTTATAAAAATAGCTTGATCCACTCAAGAAATCTAGAAAATATTCCATACTAGGGAGTGAAAAACCTATATCTAATGGTTGATCTTTTTGATAGCCATGGAGTTTTACACATTCTCCACTCACCTTCCTTCTTAATAACCAACACTATAGGCATTGCAAAAATATTATGACATTATTTGATTAGTATTTTGCCTAAAATATCTTTCACTTGTCTCTTGATCTTTGTATTTTCCTTAGGGGGATTTTTATAGGCTACCTTGTTAGGAAAACTTTCTCCTATAACAAAGTCTATGTGATGAGTGATGTTTCTCATAGTTGGCAATGTACATAGAAGCTCATCAGCTATAATTTGTGCATACTCCTCAAATGTGTCTTAGATTTCTTAAGGAAATTAATTTATCTTGGTGGCTAAAATAATAGTCCTAGGCCTGACTACCAATACAAATCCCAACCCCTCTTAATTCATGACACTTAGAAACTCTTTACCACTTACCAACATCACAGTTAACCCAACTCATTAGTCATTGTCTTCATCTTTCATAGTATCAAGGTATGATGAACTCCATATTTTACTAAGGTGTACAAATTAATCCTAATATAATGAGCAGTTTACCTATCATATTTCCAAGACCTCCTAATAATCCTATGACAAACAACCATGGTGATCACATCACAAAGGACCTTGTCCTTGTACCTCCCAACTTGAAATTCAACCCAACTTTGTTCACTTACCAAAAGTTCTTGACCTTTGTTCAACCATGATAATTTGTATGGTTCAGGGTAAGGCAACTTATTTAATCCAACTTTATTAAAAATTTCAATACAAATTAGATTATCTGTACTTCCAAAATCTATGATGATTTTATAACATTTACCTCAACATTTTCAAGAAGTCATAAAAAGTGTTTTCCTTTGTGGTGGCTCCTTCTCATTAGGTGTCTTGATCAATACTCTCCTCATTACTAATTATTATCCTTCCCCAAATTCCTCCATAAGTGATCGAGAATAAACACTTTCCTCCTCAACTCACAGTGTAATCTCATTTCTTAATTTGGTTCTTTAACTCCCTACTAATTGATCCTTTGGGCACTCCCATGATCCATGTCTAGAAAAATTATTTCATTTGAAGGGCCTTCATAAAAAAACCTGATCCTCTACCCCTTGATGCATATCCACCCTTGAAATAAGTCCTTCTACATCTAAATATTCCTCTTTGACTAGATGGCTTCTCATGTGAGGTACTGGTCTCTCCTTGGCCTCTTTGTGAATATCCTATGCCTCCTTGCTGACCCCTACCTCTAAAACTTCTACCTCAACCTATTTTTTGTTGGTTTTGTTTCCTATTGAGTTTTTCTTCCTATTTTAAATCAAACTAGTATCCTTATTCTATTGTCTTTGGACTAGCAAGACTCAACTCATCTTACAAGTTGTATCTCAAACCATTGAGATACCTATCCACCATATCATTATCATATTCCATATGACATAATCTAATGCTTAGTTTATATAACTATTAAATATATTCTTTTACCACCCATCTCTTTCTATTTCATGTTTTAAATTTTATTTTATAAATTAGTAATGATATCACTAGGCAAGAACATACTCTTTAATTTGGTAACCATTCTATTCCAAGACCTTATCTTGATTTACCTTTCTTCATTCTCTCCTTTTATATGTAATCCTACCTTACAGATGCATATCCCTTTAGCTTTCTCCTAGATAACTTCACTTGTTAATTTGGAACATCTTAAAAATAAAATTACTTATCTAACTCACCTATCCAATCAAGAAGATCTTTTCCATTGAGGCTTCTTTCATATATTGGGAGATCTAATTTGGGCTTATATCCTTTCCCTTTCACCACCTTTAATAATATCTCAAAAAAAATTTCTTCAATTTCTCTCTCCATCTTCCAACTCATGTGCCTATGGATCTTTTTCCTCTTGGTCATTCAAATAACATATGACTACTCCCCTTCTCTAATTAACTTTAATTGAGGTGAATCTAGCATCAAATTTGACACTAAGGTTCCTCAACTCTAGAAATATTGTATATCCCATCTATATGGTTATTGCTCTCTCTCTCCTATTACATTTATCTTAGGTTTCATCTTGTATTCTCTTAAGTATTTTTTCAAATAAATCCTAACTTCTATTCCTTGTACATAATCTCACCTTATCCACTCATTTATAGGTGTCTTACTTTGGCTCTAATACCAAAATGATGCAAAAAAACATTCCTCAAAGTCTCAACCCAGTAACTTACACACACTTTTAAAAACTTCATATGATTCCTTCTAGCATTTTTTTTGAATTCTCATGATTGTATAGATGATAAAGTATTGTTTACTATAAAATAAATACTTTTTATATTACCTTATATTGAACTCAATCTCTCCACAAATTTTCTTGGGTTAAAACCACATGCTGATCACTTCTCTAGCCTCTACCACTGCTAATTAGCTTTCCCAATGCCTAATTACACACATTCTACTATTAATGTACAAACATTTTGGAATTTGACTAGTTATAATGATTGGAAATTTATTTTTTATTTCAAAATCCTAACTCAAAGTGATACTCTCCTATGCAAACCTGAGAGGACAAAAATTATTATTACACACTATAGAAAGGGTTTCAATCCATAGTGTGAGTTGAATGAAGTCTATGCAAGACATCCACTCCTTTTAAAATCACTATTTTCACCCCTTGACTCCTCTATGACACACTTTTTTAGTGTTCTATATTTGATTGTGTACTATTATACTAGTTCTTACAAGACTATATTACATTTTACATAAAAAATCATGGAACTATCAAAATAAAATTCAAAAATAACCTTAAATAAATAAGAAAAAATATTAACAAGTCATAAATATTTTTATAAACTTGTATTTATTATGTCTTCCTTCATTGATCAATTACCCATAGTCAACTACCAAAGCACATATATAAAAAATAGGTCCTACAGTTACTTTATCTTTAAATACTAGGGAATTTATTATTACTTTATTAAAAATTGAACCTTATAAAACTATAATAAATTATTTTAAATGAAAAACAATCCTTTTTACATCTTAAAACTACTCAAACTACCCTTTGGACCTTCCAATGTCCCAAGAAGGCTAGTTAAGTAATGAGAACTTATACCAAAGGTAATATTCCATACAATTTTGAGTTGAGGCCCTTGATATGGATTAATTATGTCTTCAAGAGACAATTTAAAAAAAATTAAATATTAAAAAGTAATTATAAACAAACCTACAACATTTAATCAAATTAAAATAATTCAAACTTTCAAAAACTTAGTTTTAGATGGAAAGGCCAATTTTAAATTTTTCACTAGGTAGGCCTAAGACTATCATGTAGAATTAAAAAATAAGTATGGTGTAAGCATAATAATACCTAATATATGATAATTCAATAAAAAAATAAAAAAAATAAAAATTTGAAATTAAAACTAATCTAGGAGTGATGTTCTTACATCACTCTAGAGTAGGTTAGATTCTTTCTATTCTAAGTGCATGTAGTTTAGGACCAACATGCAGACCTAAAGTGTAGAAATTTAAATATAGTATTAATATAAGGATAATATTTTGAGGTAAAATAGAGGGATAAGGTAATAATTTGTTTAAAAATTAAATGGTGATACACCAAGAATAAAGTGAGTGCATCTACTGCCATGGACACACTAAAAATATTTGAGAACAAGATATTATCACAAATACTCTACCAATGACACTCCAAATGCATGTGTTTCTCATAGAGTCATGGGAATAAAGCATAAAACTGAAATGGATGACTAAATATCCATATAAAATGTCTACATAGACTTGTAAGTGTACATAACATGACCTATAAGTGAGTTCTATATTCCACACAAAGGTGTTGGGAATGGAAAACATCACAAAAGTGGTGAACATTACCCATAGAAAAAATAATAAATAACACATAGAGTGTAAGAATAATAGAGAGAGGTGAAATTTATTATCATTAACATATAAGGTTCAATAAATATAAGTTCTCTTAGAGGGAAAATTTTGGCATCATGAGGTTGCCTAAAAATTTCAAACCTTAAAACAATGAAGAACAAGGATTTTATAATGGATCAATCCATTTACAATTACTGCACCCCTTTAGGGTGTTATACATAGTATTTAATTTTATATTGTCACTGCACCCATGCTTCTTGAATTATCTCTAGTGATTTGGATCTTAGATTTGGTATAAGGACTCTTTTGGATCTACGTGTGTGTTTGGGAGTGACAAAATATTGGGAAATTTAGAGGGGTGGTGTGTGATCATGTTCCAATGTCTAATAGCGGCTTCTATATTTACTTATTCTGACAAGGCCTCCAACACCACTCAAATGGTTTTTAAATACCTCTGTATACTGCTCCACCACCTATCAATCACTACATGGGTCTACCTTGAACTACCATATCATTACTATGCATCTGATGGTAATCATTACCTTATGACTTTTAGGGACATCTGCATGCTGAGGGTTGTGTAGTTAGACTATATAGTGAGCCAAAAATACCTAAAGGGTGTAGATGTAGAATTCATCTATTATGGTACATTAATTTTAACCCTTTTGTGCTATTTCCCCTCTAAATATCCCTCTCATATCTTTGATTTGTACCTAGGTTCCACTTTAGTCTACAAAGTAGTATGTGCACAACATAAATCATCGTTTATGTCTTAAGAGAGAACATAAGTGAAACTATGTGATTTGGTGTGAGAATTAATCATGAATGGTTAGGGACCCTTTTGAATATGAATGTTCATTAATATGGAAGTTCTTAGGAGCACTTCTCATGATTTGAAACTAATTCTTGTGGACCTCTACCTATGTTATCTGAAGACTAGTGTTCTATGTCCTTAAACCTTTGTGTCATTTTAACTTTTGCAATGGAGGATCTCTTCAAAAGTAATTCACTAGAAACTCCTAGTTTGAATGAGTCATCACTTAGTCAATGAATATATGTTCACTCACTACTTTAGGCATAAGCATATATGTTAGGCATCTGCATATGGATTTCTTTAAATAACTTGATACTTCACATGTGTGAAAATCTTTTGTAAAGTACTTTTGAGATTTGCAAAATTTGAGGGTGTATTATAAATTCAAAACAACCCAATGATACTAATAAATTGGTGAGGTTGGATGATGATGTCTAGCCTAAAAACATGGAAATATTTATTGATTTGATCACTTCAACCATACCAAAAGGTGAACCAATGATTGTAGTAGATTGAATAAATATGATCCATTAAATTCCAGAAGCTATCAGTACATGTAATTGATTTAAAATATAGAATTAATTTAGATTTTTTAATATTAGGCACATGTTGCATAGCATTAGCACCTTAAATATGTTTCATGATAAAACTATATATAACAATACTACCAATGTATAGTATTCTACCACAACTGTGAATTTGAATCATATAACTATGTACTTTTGATAATTCATATAACTATGTAAGTTTGGAGAACATGCTTCCAAAGCATGCCCCCACTTTATATGAAGAAATATAAAAACTGATATAAGTAACAACATGGAGGACATGTTTCCAAAACATGCCCCCACTATACATTCAAGATGTTGAATATTGAATAGGTGTGGAGAACATGCTTCCAAAGCATACCACCTCTAAATTTGTGAACTCGTATAACCACCATACAGTGAATGAATGGGGATAACATGATTAATCTATGAACTCATAGAAGCACTATTAATCCCACACATAATATCACAACAAGGTAATGGCCCTACCTTCACATATGGGTAGATTGTGATAGTGTGGAAATTGATAATATCACCTTAAAAGTTGCGTGTTGTAAGATAACTTATCACATGCATCATATCATAAATAAATACACTCTAACATGATATCATGCAATACATGCAAACTAAATGAAATAAATTAATTGATAATGTTTAAACCATAAACATTACATTGCCCAAAGTTTTAATATAGCTTTCTATATCTCAATATCAGTCATATTCACACACATAACTCATTTGGATATCCTCTATCTATGTATTAATGGCACTAAGTAGTGAAGTCCATCTCACCTACTTTATTATAGTGATTAATACCATATTCATTAACTATAGATAATACATTAAATCAAAAGATTTAAATAAAAAAATCCATATAAAAATGCCATAACACCTATTAATACGAGGAAATAATTTAACAACATATAATTCATCACATACATCTAGTATAAATCAGCTAATTAACTTTAAATATAGCCCTATATATAAAATAGTTTGTTTATTTATCATAATAACAACAATAGTGATCAATTAATCTTCCATTGAAAATAATGATCTATTTTTTAACAATCCAACTATCAACTATCTTAAATTATTCATAAAATACTATTCAAACACATATATAATTCTTGTTTCCTGAATAGCCACACAACAATTTATTAATATATCACAAGATTTGTATAATTTATTATATAATGAATAGTCCTTTTTACATTATAAATCCATAGCTATAATTTATATTTAGAAACTCATAAATTAATTACCATCATACAGGTATTCATACATCATATAGAATCCTATTTATAGGTAATACTTAGATGTAAATATAAGAGTGTACAATCCCCATAAAATATCACATAATATGCATCTTCAAATTTATATGTAAAATAATTATATGTACATATGTGTATTATGTATCTATGTATGTATGCATATATACACACACATAAGCATATATATAAATATATACACACATTACAACATTATAAATAAAATTGTAGTGTGTTTATATATACATGTATACACATTTATGTATATGTGTGTGTGTTTGTCTATGTATATAAATGTAGACATAGACACACACATAAATATATATTAAATTACACAATTTGAGTTGAAAAAACCATCTAATCAATTCACTCAAAACTATAGGACTTAATAATGATCAAAATAATTATAGATATCTTATCATAATTTAATATGCCCATATAAATATCCATTAAAAATACATAATACGAAACATCTCATAAAAACCTCTTAATGACTATAGGTTCAACTCTAAATTAACTAATTTGATCTTCTAACTATATACAAATCAAATAATACTAATATAATAAATCATTTTATTTTAACAAAATGTATTCATATAATCATTAAAGGAGTCCATGCCCCCAATAATGTCCTAATGCCCATATGGGATGAAAGTACATGTTAAATGGGTTTTCATGCCATCACACACACACAAAATATTCCCATCAAGAGAGGGAATTTAAAAATGATGATCCACCATTATGAAT